>CM036778.1:9177728-9753400 GCA_020796225.1 Arion vulgaris
GTTGGTCTTAGACAAGGACACAATCGACTCCGCAGTCCAATGTATACACAATTCAAGATTGGCAATACAACCATGTGTACATCTGGACAGCCACACCAGACTGCAGTTGCACATACTTCAAGACTGTCCCGAATATGAGGCAAACTCACTAGCCTAATGAAACAACACTCGATAGAAAACTACACGGAACTCTATTGAGCTACAAAAGACAGTGAAGTTCATACAAGAGACAACATTGAATATATAGACAATATTTCAAGCGAACGAAAGGAAGGATACAAGAGAGTCGCCGAGTGGTTACCGTGGGCCCAAATTTGGGGTGTAAAAGAATAGAACCACTGTTACCTGCCATGCATGTCGTAAGAGGCGACTAAGAGGTTTGGCTGAAATCGGATGCATGTGTCCTAAACGTGTAGAAGTCTATGCGTTTAGGGCCTACCAAACCAATGTGCAACATATACACGTTCTTGGCAAGATCAAACATATCACAAAGAGTGATTAAAATTAGTCGTAAAGAACGAACGCAAAGGAGAAGAAGAAGATACAAGAGACATCATTGAATATATAGACAATATTTCAAGCGAATGAAAGAAAGGAAGGATACAAGAGACAATGTTGAATATATAGACAATATTTCAAGCGAACGAAAGGAAGGAAGGATACAAGAGAAACATTGAATATATAGACAATATTTCAAGCGAACGAAATGAATGAAGGATACAAGAGACAACATTGAATATATAGACAATATTTCAAGCGAACGAAAGGAAGGAAGGATACAAGAGACAACATCGAATATATAGACAATATTTCAACGAACGAGGAAGGAAGGATACAAGAGACAACATTGAATATATAGACAATATGTCAAGCGAACGAGAAGGAAGGATACAGAGAAATCGAATAAGAAAATATTTCAAAGAGAGAAGTACAGACAACATTAAATATATAGACAATATTTCAAGAACAACGAAAGGAAGGATACAAAAGATCATCATCATCAAATAGCTTGTCCTGAGCAGAACTTTACTACTCCAACAGTCCTCCGAAATTTCTCTCATAGGCCAGATGTCCTGCCTCTGCATGTTCACGTTCAAACCAACAGTTACATCCTGAATCCATTTTCTCCGTGGTCTTCCTCTTCTTCTCTTTGCCGGTATGCCTCCTTCCATGACGGTCTTCTCAGCTTCATGTCTTTTTATATGTCCCAAAATAACGCAATTTTCTCTTTCTTATTTGTAGCAACAGCCAGTTTTCTCTTTCTTATTTGTAGCAACAGCCAGTTTTCTCTTTCTTATTTGTAGCAACAGCCAGTTTTCTCTTTCTTATTTGTAGCAACAGTCAGTTTTCTCTTTCTTATTTGTAGCAACAGCCAGTTTTCTCTTTCTTATTTGTAGCAACAGCCAGTTTTCTCTTTCTTATTTGTAGCAACAGCCAGTTTTCTCTTTCTTATTTGTAGCAACAGCCAGTTTTCTTTGATTTTGAGTTCTTTCTGGATAGATAGATCTATTTGTTCTCTTCTCTGTCCATGATATACGGAATACTCTTCTGTAATACTTATATTCAAAAGCACATATATATATATATATATATAAATATATTATATTCAGCCGAAAACGTTGAATATATAGACAATTTTTCAAGCGAACGAAAGGAAGGAAGAATTGACCGTCGGTACACAATGAGTGGTCAACGCTAGGCAAAGATGGAATATGCTAACTTAATATTTACCACAAAAACAAAACAGACATGTACTACCTGTCATAGTAAAATTCTCTATCTCTTTCTTTGGTGCAGCTAGAGCGACTCTTTGTTGTACGCTGTCTGTTGGATTAAATATCAGAAAGTCTGCAGATGTTCCACCAAGTCGAAACTCGCATGGAGCAAGTGCTGAGGCCAGATTCTGTAATTTCTGTGAACTTAGAACATTATAACTAAATTTAATAATAATAGATGCATTCATTCATAGAACCATCATCATTGCACTTCGATTAGTAACAATGTGTGCTTCAATATCTTTGTTACACGTGAAGACATCAGTTGCAGTGCACGAACTCCGTAGCACAGGCGAGGGTCTTCGATGTAATTTTGAAGATGGTAAAGATATTTTTGTTATAATTTTATTTTTAACTTTTTAAATGAATTTTGACCGGGCAGCGGCTTTCCAGCTTGATCTTCTTCTCGATTTTGAATTTTCAAGGGTTCTTGGTTAGTGTATTTATGTGTTAAAATTGAACACGAGATCTATGTTTTATCGAATCTTCGATAGGACTAGCAACCCGATGCCTTCTAGCAGTAGATCAGGGATCTCTGGAAAATATTTCTAGATGGCTCACGAGGAGCGAACCGGATACCTTTGACACGAGAGACGAGCACACTTTCTGAAGCAGAGACTTTAGTAATAATAATAACTTGAGAACTAGCTTAGAAGTGATCTCTTAGCGATACATCTTGCGGCTCTCATGTATATGTATATGTGTATGTGTTCGTGTAGCTGTGGTTATAGTTTGTGTAAATGTTAGAAATTAGATTATCTAAATCTTCTATGGACAGGGACATTTAATAAGGCAGGAAACATATATGTGCTTTTGAATATAAGTTTGAACGTTTTTACGACATTCCTTGTAGGTGACAGTGTTACTATTCTCTGCTCATTGTAGAACCTGACAATAGTTTTAAATTTAGCTTTTTTTCTTCTATCAGTCTTTTGTTTGTTTTAACCAAAAGCCCTCTGACACTGCTCTGACACTGCTCTGCATGCTCTGACATGCTCTGCCTCCTACATGCTCTGATGGATGCACGCCTGACAACTACACGCTCTGATCACATGCTTCCTCTTCTTCCATGCTGCCTTGCTCTGACATCTGCTACGCACACTGCCTGCCTGCTCTGACACTGCTCTGACACGCCTGACACTGCCCTGGACACTGCTCTGACACTGCTCCCTGACACTGCTCTGACTGCTCTGACACTGCTCTGAACTGCCTGACACTGCTCTGACATGTCTGACACTGCTCCTGACATTCTGCCTGCTCTGACACTGCCCTGACACTGCTCTGACACTGCTCTGACACTGCTCTGACACTGCCCTGACACTGCCCTGACACTGCTCTGACACTGCTCTGACACTGCTCTGACACTGCCTGACACTGCCCTGACACTCCCTCGAGCACACTGCTCTGACACTGCTCTGACACTGAGCTCTGAAAACGCGAGACTGCAGAGCTAGGCAATGGGTGCAGTAAGGAGGAAGGTAATGGTTCGAATCTTGTGTTTAATATTTTTAAAAATGTTTGCAGAAGCCTTTAATACTTGTTTCATTATCATCATCAAGTAGCTTGTCCTTTCCGGAACTTGGCTCTCATGACAGCAGTTCTGACAAACTTTCTATTCTATGCAAGTTGATCAGCGTCAGCAGCAGTCATTCTCAGATCGTCAATGATATCTGCACCATTTCTTCTAGGTCTTCCTCTCATTCTTCTTCCAGGCACCATTCCATTAAAAATAGCTTCTCTATGCACTCATGTCGTTTGATATATTCGATATTTGTAATTTTCCTTGATTTTATGTTCTGTAATAGCTAAATCTCTTTAATATCACGCTGTGGTAGAATGGAACCATTTGTTAATGTACGATGGTATGACAGGACCACACACACAGGGAACTGTAGGGTAGAGTGGGACAACGGAAGTGGGAAAACGGCAAGTGGGACAACGGCAAGTGGGACAACGGCAAGTGGGACAACGGCAAGTGGGACAACGGCAAGTGGGACAACGAGAGATAAGGGACAGAAGGTGACGATGGATAGGGCACACACTGAGAAAGCGCCCTGACAGCATCACGAGACTGGCTCTCCGGTGGAACCCCCAGGGTAATAGAGCTAAGGGAGGACATAGGAACACATGGAGACTGACGTAAGAAAGTGGCAAGAGAGTGGAGAGATCTGGAACATGTGTCTTGTGTAGGCGGGCTTGGAAGACCTTGATTGACCTATGACTCCCTGCAGACCTATGACTCCCTGTAGACTTATGCCTCCCTGCAGACTTATGACTCTCTGCAAACTTATGCCTCCCTACAGACTTATGACTCTCTGCAGACTTATCCCTCTCTGCAGACTTATCCCTCTCTGTAGACATATCCTCTCTCTCTCGTAGACTTATCTCTGTGCTTATCCTCTCTGTAGACTTATCTTCATCCCTCTCTGTAGACTTATCCCTCTCTGTAGACTTATCCCTCTCTGCTATGACTTATGCACGTTTCTCTCTGTAGACTTATGCCTCTCTGACTACAGACTTATGACTCTCTGCAGACTTATCCCTCTCTGTAGACTTATCCCTCTCTGTAGACTTATCCCTCTCTGAGACTTATCCCTCTCTGCAGACTTATCCCTCTCTGTAGACCGAGCTTACCTGCATCCTCTCTGCAGACTTATCCCTCTCTGTAGACTATCCTCTCTGTAGACTTATCCCCTCTCTGCAGACTTATCCCTCTCTAGACTTATCCCTCTCTCGCATGACTCTCGCACTTATCCCTCTCTTTGCTATAGACTTATCCCTCTGTTTGCTCCAGACTTATGCCTCTCCTTTCCCTAGACTTATCCTTCTGTAGACTTATCCTCTCTGAGACTTATCCCTCTCTGCAGACTTATCCCTCTCTGTAGACTTATCCCTCTCTGTAGACTTATCCCTCTCTGTAGACTTATCCCTCTCTGTAGACTTATCCCTCTCTGTAGACTTATACCTCTCTGTAGACTTATCCCTCTCTGCAGACTTATCCCTCTCTGTAGACTTATCCTCTCTGCAGACTTATCCCTCGATACTGTAGACTTATCCCTCTCTGAGACTTATCCTCTCAGACTATGCCTCCCTAGACTATGCTCAGACTTATCCTCCAGACTATGCCTCAGACTTATCCCTCTCTCTCGCTAAGACTTATCCCATCCCTCTCATGCAGACTTATCCCTCTAAAATGACTAGAACTTATCCTCCCCTCTCTAGAGATCCCCTCTACAATGAGACCCACCTCTACAATATGACCCTCTAACATTAATACCAATCGAGACTCATAACTACTCTGAGACCTACAACATACTAACATGACCCAAACATAACTACATGAGACTTATCAACTACTGCAAGAACTTCATCCCTAACTCATGAGACCCACCCATAACTATAGAGCTCTACTACAATGAGACTTTCCCTCTACATAGAGACTTATCACTCTCATGAGACTTATCACTACTACTGAGACTTATCACTCTCTGAGACTACCATCTCTGTAGACTCCCACTCTGCAGACTAAATCCCTCTCATGAGACTTCAACATCTCTGAGACTTCATCCTACTCTGAGACTTATCACTACTACATGAGACTATCCTCTAACATAGACTTACAACTCTCAATAGAGACTTCATCAAACATACATACAGACTGAGACCTCCAACAGAACTATGGCCCTCAACATCTACATAGAGACCAGCACTACATACAATGAGACCTCTACCTAACTCTGAGACTTCATCACTACTACATAGAGACTTCCTCCTGAAACTTATCCTACACTGGACTTCAAACATACTACATGAGACCCCTCAACTAGACTAACTCTGTAGACTTAAACCTAACTACAATGAGACTTATCAACTAGACTTATCTCCTGAGACTTATCCCTTCTAACTTATCCCTCATGAGACTTACAACTAACTACATGAGACTACTCCACTCATCAATGAGACTTTCCAACATAACTACATGAGACTTATCACTCTCTGAGACTTACCTACTCATAGAACTTACAACTCTCTGAGATTTCCTCCTGAGACATACATCTCTGAGACTCTATCCTCTCAATGAGACCTCACAACTCTCTGAGACTTACAACATCTAACAATGAGACTTATCCCTACAATGAGACTTATCCACTCATACATAGAGACTTCATCAAACTGAACGTAACCATTGAGACATCCCTCCATAGACATACCATCATGAGACTTTCCACTACTACATGAGACTTCATCAACTCTCTGAGACCATGCCTCATCATAGATATCCCACTGTAGACTAAAAATGAGACCCCTGCAAACTATCCTCCATAGACTCACCTCTCTGAGACTTCCACACTCTAGACTATGCCCCCTGCAGACTTAAGCATACAGACTTATGCCTCCTTGCAGACTAACTACAATGAGACTCCCTACAGACTACTACCAAATAGGAAAGGAACTAACGAACAAATGAGACACAAAATAACATAAATGAGACTTCACAAAACATAACATAACAAATAGAGACCCACAAAACATAACATAACAAATAGAGACTTCACAAAACATAACATAACAAATAGAGACCCACAAAACATAACATAACAAATAGAGACTCACAAAACATAACATAACAAATAGAGACTCACAAAACATAACATAACAAATAGAGACCCACAAACATAACATAACAAATAGAGACTCACAAAACATAACAAATAGAGACACCACAAAACATAACATAACAAATAGAGACTTCACAAAACATAACATAACAAATAGAGACCCACAAACATAACATAACAAATAGAGACCACAAAACATAACATAACAAATAGAGACCACAAAACATAACATAACAAATAGAGACTCCAAAACATAACATAACAAATAGAGAACCACAAAACATAACATAACAAATAGAGACTTCACAAAACATAACATAACAAATAGAGACCCACAAAACATAACATAACAAATAGAGACCCCACAAAACATAACATAACAAATAGAGACCAAAACATAATACAATAATTCCAAACATAACATAACAAATGGACTTCACAACATAACTAAAAATGGACCAAAACATAACATAACAAATAGAACCACAAAACATAATAAAATGAGACTTCACAAAACATAACATAACAAATAGAGACCCACAAAACATAACATAACAAATAGAGACTTCACAAAACATAACATAACAAATAGAGACTTCACAAAACATAACATAACAAATAGAGACTTCACAAAACATAACATAACAAATAGAGAACCACAAAACATAACATAACAAATAGAGACTTCACAAAACATAACATAACAAATAGAGACCCACAAAACATAACATAACAAATAGAGACCCCACAAAACATAACATAACAAATAGAGACCCACAAAACATAACATAACAAATAGAGACTTCACAAAACATAACATAACAAATAGAGACCCCACAAAACATAACATAACAAATAGAGACCCCACAAAACATAACATAACAAATAGAGACTTCACAAAACATAACATAACAAATAGAGACCAAAACATAACATAACAAATAGAGACTTCACAAACATAACATAACAAATAGAGACCCCACAAAACATAACATAACAAATAGAGACCCACAAAACATAACATAACAAATAGAGACTTCACAAACATAACATAACAAATAGAGACCCCACAAAACATAACATAACAAATAGAGAACCACAAAACATAACATAACAAATAGAGACCCCACAAAACATAACATAACAAATAGAGACCCACAAAACATAACATAACAAATAGAGACCCCACAAAACATAACATAACAAATAGAGACCCCACAAAATATAACATAACAAATAGAGACCCCACAAAATATAACATAACAAATACGTTATAATATTCGAATTACCTATTCCAACCAACTTGTGACACTCGTTTGTTGCCAGTAGCAACACTCAGAAATCTGGCATCTGTATAATTTAAACTCGAAGATAAATCCATCATAATTTTGTACGTTGATGTCCTTGAGATTCTCTGAGACTCAGACCCGACTTCAGATTTTAGAACATTCTCATTGCTTGATACTTCGCCGATGCAGCAGTAGATCATCAATATTTGTAGTATCATCAAGTATCGTAAGTGCTTCATTATAGTATTGTTACTTTCTCTAATGTTTTCTTCTCCAGTCAAACTGTATTTTCTACTTGGTACCTGAGTATGTTTGATTAAATGCATCGTGGGACTAAATATTGATTGACCTTCATTGAGAAGAGGCGCATGATGATGTCACCTATGCTTTTGGGATAGCTATAGACTGGATCATGCGCAAATGCACCCAAGATGATCAACTAGGCATCAAATGGCTTAATAACAGCAGACTATTTGATCTTGACTTTGCCGATGACGTAGCCATATTGAATTCAACCACACAAGCAACCCACAAACTAACGAGCAATCTTTGCACACTAGCAGAACTTAAAAACGTGGAAGACCAAAGACCACTCTTCGAAGAACCATCCAACAAGAAAGTAAACTATTGGGATGTAAAACCATACAAGATCTCCAACTGCTAGCAAAGAACCGTATCACATGGAGATCTAAAACCTCTGCCCTATGTGCCGCCTTTGCTCGAAAGGTGAAAGAATAAACTAAACTAACTAACTTCATTGAGAGACTAGGAGGAAATGGTATTGTTCTGATGCTGGTTGCCAGTCATTCAAACCTGTCTAGTTCATCTCTTGCAGGATATTCTAGATATTTCTGAGACTGTTTGTGTATGTAGCATCTCTTTCTCTGTTAGTTTCCAGTTAAACTGAAATCTTGTTATCATGAAACTCTACTACCTCGACGAGGTACAACAATATCGATATCGATATTACGGAAGTGCAATCTCTCCTTAGTCTTAGTTAGTTTAGAGAGTGCAGGTTCTGAACCAAAAAACAAACAAAGCAATGACGACATTTAAAACATGATTGGATAATCCGAATGTAAGTTAGTTAGTTTGTTCCTTTCGTACCAAAGGCGGCACATAGGGCAGAGGTTCTAGCTCTTCATGTGATGCGGTTCGTTGCTAGCACCACATGTAAGTACCATCGCATTAATCAGCTATGTATGGAGATTGGAGGCAACATGATGGCTGAAGTTGAAATTAAACAGCTGATAGAAGATAATGTGAGTGATGATGATGTTGTTTATACCGATGGCTCTGTTTATCGTCGTGAGAAGTCACGTTGGGGTTTCTTGGCTAGCGTATAGAAAAAACGCTTTAAAGACACTCTTAAAGTGACTCTGAAATGCTTCGATATAGACACCACGTGATGGGAATCCCTTGCGCAAGATCGCCAAATCTCGTGCTGAAACAACACAAGAGGAACCCGCATAGCTGAGAATCATCGTGTTGTTGAGGCACAGAGAAAACGAGCTGCGCGAAAAGACAGAACACACAACACTCACATGTCTAGCCTTGATCACGTATGTCCCACCTGGGTAGGGGATTCTGTTCTAGGTTTGGACTGGACTCTACAGTCACCTCCGTACACACCAGAGAGGTGCTGCAGCACACGTCTGATATTCTTGTCATCCTCGCTTGCGATGGACGGCTAGTATTATATGATGTCATTGCAGAGCAAAACGGAGCATACAAGACAACTACTTCCAGTATGAGGATGGAGGTTGAGACCATTACTGCTGCATTCTCTCTCTCTCTTTCGTTCTTTGTGGCCATTTTTATCATTCTTCTTCCTTTCTCGAATCCTGTTTGCCTCAAAGCGTTAGGTCAAGAAGAGATATCTAAAACGGACCATTGTATGCGCTTCGTAGATAGTCTCTATCATCGCCTCTATTATCGCTGAGGTCCATCTTTTGCGTGGCCGGCCTTTTGCTTTGTGCCCATTGTATCGGAGCAGCATTGTTATTTGAGGTGCACTGTCTGTTGGTAATCTGCTTACGTGGCCGAAACATTTAATTTGTTGTTTCTTGATGAAGTCTAGTACTGATGTTGTACCACTTTTTTCCTGATGTTTTAATTTCTCAACTGGTCTCTTCTTGTTACACCCAGCGTTCTGCGTAGACACTTCATCTCTGTTGTGTGACTAGTTTTCTTCTATCATTTGTTGTCAGTGACCAGGTTTGGCACTGGTAACATCATTCTTATTGCGATATATAAACCACCTTAGCCAAGACCGCTTTTTACGTCACATCGTTCAGTACCATTTGGAGCTCTAGTGCTTGTCCTTCGGTGAAGTGTCCGATTTCAACCACCGTTTACTGGGTTCGCTCTCCGTTAGCCTTTGGCTGTCCCTAGTCGACCTGCAAGGCAGCAGGTTGCTTTTTCTTTTAGGGTAGCTACCGTTAGACGACCTAACCTCCGGGTTGTTACCCTCCGTCATCTACCCAGGCTACCTGTCTTTATTTGGGCTAGTTGGTTTGCCTGCCGTCCAGATTTGTGTACGGTTTACTTCACTAGCCCTTGATTTTCATCAATCAAACTACAAGGCAGTAGTAGTTTCCTGCGAGCGGAAACGTGCACTGGATTCAAGCCAATGCTGGGCTTTCCAGTTTGTCTGCATATTTGGGTGGTCGGCTCACCCCTACGCCTGCCACGAACCAGCTTAACTGTTGGTGTGGTGTAATAACAACTCCATCGCTGGAAGATATTTATTTATCAAAACTTTTGGAGTCAGCGCAGCAAAATGTATTTAAAAGGTGTTCCGCGGTACTGCAAAGTATCCGCGGTACTGCAAAGTATCCGCGGTACTGCAAAGTATCCGCGGTACTGCAAAGTATGGAACGCATCTACAGACAATAACAACATCATCATCACTTGTATTATCTGTTATGAGCTGCTTAATTGCGAGTTACCCTTCATGTTGCTCCAGTCTATACATGCCTTGTAGGTGGCAGTTTTACTATTATTATCTCCCCTTCAGAGCCCTGGTAACACACGGGTGTGTGATGAACAACAGTGGTGATAGTACGCGTTCTTGTCTTACTCCAGACTTCAGACATAACGTGGAACGTTTCTGATAGTCCTGTATTTTTTAAATAGCTTTTGACTGTTTACAATAGTAAACAATGTACTCAAATGAAAATGTTAAATAAAAATGTGGTATTTTATTCTTATTTTGCGCTCTCACTAGATTGGGATTTCGGATTCTCTAATAAAGGCAGCTGTCTGCATCAGATTATCAGCCACGCCATACAATTTGTCTTGGACGCTGGTGTAGGTGGGCCACCTCTTTCTTCTCAAGTCTGCATACTGGGAGCAGTTCTGTAGGATATAATTCCTATGATTTCTGCTTCCCGTTTGTGCCGACCTCTTCCCACAGTAAGTTTTGGCCACCCTCGTGATGGTAGGTCTGACATTCTTATTGCGTGGCTAAATCTCCGAAGCAGATTGGCGACCGTAGAATCCGTTATCCCATTCTTCATTGTGAGGGGGTCGTTGCACCATGTTATGCGCCTTACGGCCTGGTATATCCGTTTTCTGCAAGCATTTGTTTCGGGTTAGCATTCCTAGCGGACACGTGCATCCGATTTCAACCAAACCTCATTAGACGCCTCTTACGATATGCGTGGCAGGTGACAGTTTTTCTATTCTTTACACCCCAAATTTAGGCCCCGGTAGCCACTTGGGCGGAAATGTGGTATTTTTAAATAGTTAGTTGGTTAGTTAGTTTGTTCCTTTCGTGCCAAAGGCGGCACATAGGGCAGAGGATTTAAATCTCCATGTGATGCGGTTCGTTGCTAGCAATTGGAGATCTCGCCCGAGTGAAGCATAAATCATAGGAATTATATCCTACAGAACTGCCCCCAGTATGCAGACTTGAGAAGAAAGAGGTGGCCCACTTATATTAGCGTCCAACTGTATGACGTGGTGATAATCTGAGGCAGACGACTGCCTTTATTAGAGAATCCGAAATCCTAATCTAGTAAGAACGCAGAAGAAGAAGATCTACTGTATTGATCAAGAGTGTGTTTGCTACAGTGAGAGAGCAGATATTCACATGAAAAGGGCTTTTCGTATAGGTCAGGTGTTTATATAATTTGTCAGAAGTATCTGACTGACTGGTGTGATAGTGGTACTTTTGGCGGACTCGGCTGCTGAACGTCTAGTGTCCCGATGACTTGTGTGCTGATGATTGTCCCGATGACTTGCGTGCTGATGGTTGTCCCGATGACTTGTGTGCTGATGGTAAACTCGGACGGAAGATGGGCCTCGTTCTGTCTGGTTAGCGTCGTGTTGAAGTCAGTCTGTTGTTAGGTGCTGGCTAGGTGCTGGCTAGGTGCTGGCTAGGTGGAGTCCAGAGTTTCTAGCTTAATTTATCTAGGGTTGCCCTACATCCTCATTGTTGTGGTCTCGTCCTCATTTCACGAATAAAATTGAGTAAAATCTGCAAACAATTTAGGATTTTCGTAGATTTGTCCGCAATTTTACAAGTCAAGACAAAATTAACATATTTTTGACTGACAAAGGTGTGCACATAGAAGATTCAAAGTGCTGGGATCAGTACTGCAATCTGGAAACACTTGCATTTACGTATAAAAATCAAGTGCCAACGCTAAAATATGTGATGTGGCTATATTGAAAACTGTAGGAGTTGTGACATGTACTCTAAAATCGTGAAGATAGCACATTTCTCCTTTGCTATTCCAACACACAAGCTTCTGTAGAAAAACATTTCTTTAACCCATGCTCAAAGAACCAATGAGAGAAATCATCTTAGTGTGGATTCAATCAAGCCAATTTCACTTGTCAAATTTAATTTCAAACATTTCCCATGCAGACAATTTGATGGAGATTTAATGCATCAGAAAGACATTCTAAACAAAGATTAGGTCATCAGAAAAATAAACCTGGAACACAATTTAAATAAAATGTAATGTTATGAGAAGTGTCTTCATTTGGGAAGTTCAAAATATGTCAATCATAATTCTAACAGACATTTGTTTTATAATTCTAACAGATATTTGTTCTATAATTCTAACAGACATTTGTTCTATAATTCTAACAGATATTTGTTCTATAATTCTAACAGACATTTGTTCTATAATTCTAACAGACATTTGTTTTATAATTCTAACAGATATTTGTTCTATAATTCTAACAGATATTTGTTCTATAATTCTAACAGACATTTGTTTTATAATTCTAACAGACATTTCTTCTATAATTCTAACAGATATTTGTTCTATAATTCTATTACATTTTTTCTATTATTCTAATACATTTTTTCTATTATTCTAATACATTTGTTCTATTATTCTAACAGACATTTGTTCTATAATTCTATTACATTTTTTCTATTATTCTAATACATTTGTTCTATTATTCTAACAGACATTTGTTCTATAATTCTAACATACATTTGCTCTACAATTCTAATAGATTTTTGTTCTATAATTCTAACAGACATTTGTTCTATAATTCTAACAGACATTTGTTCTTTAATTCTAACATACATTTGTTCTATAATTCTAACATACAATTGTTCTATAATTCTAACATACAATTGTTCTATAATTCTAAAAGACATTTGTTCTATAATTCTAACATACATTTTTTCTATAATTCTAACATACAATTGTTTTATAACTCTAACAGACATTTGTTCTATAATTATAACAGACATTTGTTCTATAATTCTAACATACATTTGTTCTATAATTCTAACAGACATTTGTTCTATAATTCTAAAAGACATTTGTTCTATAATTCTAACACACATTTTTTCTATAATTCTAACATACATTTGTTCTATAATTCTAACAGACATTTGTTCTATATTTCTAACATACATTTTTTCTATAATTCTAACATATAATTGTTCTATAATTCTAATACATTTGTTCTATTATTTAACATACATTTGTTCTATTATTCTAACATACATTGGTTCTATTATTTAACATACATTTGTTCTATAATTCTAAAATACATTTGTTCTATTATTCTAACATACATTGGTTCTATTATTTAACATACATTTGTTCTATTATTTAACATACATTTGTTCTTTAATTCTAACATACATTTGTTCTATTAATCTAACAGACATTTGTTCTATAATTCTAACATACATTTGTTCTATTATTCTAACAGACATTTGTTCTATAATTCTATTACATTTTTTCTATTATTCTAATACATTTGTTCTATTATTTAACATACATTTGTTTTATTATTTAACATACATTTGTTCTATTATTTAACACGCATTTGTTCTATTATTTAACACGCATTTGTTCTATTATTTAACATAAATTTGTTCTATTATTTAACATACATTTGTTCTATTATTTAACATGCATTTGTTCTATTATTTAACATGCATTTGTTCTATTATTTAACATGCATTTGTTCTATTATTTAACATACATGTGTTCTATTATTTAACATACATATGTTCTATTATCTAACATACATATGTTCTATTATTTAACGTATATATGTTACATCATTTAACATCATCATCATCATCATCAGGTGCCTTGCCGGCTGGCGTACGCATACGTGGATCTCTACAGATCTCTGTCTCTGGTGTTTACTATAATTGCTATCAACTCAGATGTTGACTCTCTTCGGTGACATGAAATCAGGCTATCCAAAATTGTTGATCTCTGTCTTCCTCTGTCTCGTCTACCCTCGATTTTATCGGTTGTCACAATGTGTTCTAAATCTCCCTTCCTCATCACATGTTCGAAAAATGATGACTACCTCTTTCTTATATTGATGATAAGCTTTCTCTGTGTCTTCACCTCATTCAACATCCTTTAACATACATTAGTTAAAATTCAGAATCTTAGATAAAAGCTTGTCTTTCACAAATAAAAAAAACAACATGCAAAGATGGCACAATAGAAAATATACGATATTTGATCAAACATCGCGAAGTACTTGGACTCCGCTTTAGAATATTCATTTGTAAAATGTTGTACACATAATCGAACATTTGCTTGAGGAACAACTATAAAACCAAATGACTGTGCTTCAACTGTGACTTTTCCTTTGTAAGGTTTGGGTGGCATTGAAGGTAACATAGATCCGTTCATCAATAATTTAATCCCATTTAGTTTGACAAATCTGGGGAGGAGACAGAAACAATACTATCAAGTTATAAACCAAACTAAATGTTGCAATTTCTAAATTCCTACAGAATTATAACAGTAAATTTCATTTCCATCAAAGAACCATACATCCAGTGGCGGCACGTTATCATTTTTGTTGGTAGGGCCAGACAAAATATTTTAGAAAAATCATCGTTTCTCTTCTTAGGTTATATTTTAATATTTACTATTTTTTGTATACTCTGGGAAGTTATCTACCCTTTTCTAGAATAATCTATCGATATAACTACTAGAATAATCTATCGATATAGCTACTAGAATAATCTATCGATATAACTACTAGAATAATCTATCGATATAACTACTAGAATAATCTATCGATATAACTACTATAATAATCTATCGATATAACTACTAGAATAATCTATTGATATAACTACTAGAATAATCTATCGATGTAACTACTAGAATAATCTATCGATAAAACTACTAGAATAATCTATTGATATAACTACTAGAATAATCTATCGATATAACTACTAGAATAATCTATCGATATAACTACTAGAATAATCTATCGATGTAACTACTAGAATAATCTATCGATATAACTACTAGAATAATCTATCGATGTAACTACTAGAATAATCTATCGATATAACTACTAGAATAATCTATTGATATAACTACTAGAATAATATATTGATATAACTACTAGAATAATCTATCGATATAACTACTAGAATAATCTATCGATATAACTACTAGAATAATCTATCGATATAACTACTAGAATAATCTATCGATATAACTACTAGAATAATCTATCGATATAACTACTAGAATAATCTATCGATATAGCTACTAGAATAATCTATCGATATAGCTACTAGAATAATCTATCGATATAACTACTAGAATAATCTATCGATATAACTACTAGAAAAATCTATCGATATAACTACTATAATAATCTATCGATATAGCTACTAGAATAATCTATCGATATAGCTACTAGAATAATCTATCGATATAGCTACTAGAATAATCTATCGATATAGCTACTAGAATAATCTATCGATATAGTTACTAGAATAATCTATCGATATAGCTACTAGAATAATATATCGATATAGCTACTAGAATAATCTATCGATATAGCTACTAGAATAATCTATCGATATAGCTACTAGAATAATCTATTGATATAACTACTAGAGTAATCTATCGATATAGCTACTAGAATAATCTATCGATATAACTACTTGAATAATCTATTGATATAACTACTAGAATAATCTATTGATATAACTACTAGAATTATCTGTCGATATAGCTACTAGAATAATCTATCGATATAGCTACTAGAATAATCTATCGATATAGCTACTAGAATAATCTATCGATATAGCTACTAGAATAATCTATCGATATAGCTACTAGAATAATATATCTATATAGCTACTAGAATAATCTATCGATATAGCTACTAGAATAATCTATTGATATAACTACTAGAGTAATCTATCGATATAGCTACTAGAATAATCTATCGATATAACTACTAGAATAATCTATTGATATAACTACTAGAATAATCTATCGATATGACTACTAGAATAATCTATCGATATAACTACTAGAATAATCTATCGATATAGCTACTAGAATAATCTATCGATATAACTACTAGAATAATCTATCGATATAACTACTAGAATAATCTATCGATATAACTACTAGAATAATCTATCGATATAACTACTAGAATAATCTATCGATATAACTACTAGAATAATCTATCGATATAACTACTAGAATAATATATCGATATAGCTACTAGAATAATATATCGATATAACTACTAGAATAATCTATCGATATAGCTACTAGAATAATCTATCGATATAACTACTAGAATAATCTATCGATATAACTACTAGAATAATCTATTGATATAACTAAGGTACAGAACATGAACTCACCAAGTGACAGCGTTATTTATCAAATATTTTTATGACCTAATTTTCGGGTTGTATTTACCTACAAATTTATTTAAAATGTAATATTCAATATATACTAAAAAGCCTGTGTAATATTTTAGAAATTATAATTGTTGACTTTGGTGGGAAAACAGAATTCATTGATATTCATTAGATTCAGAGCCTTAGGGACTTGAAATTGTGTGTTTGGTGGCCATTTTGTATTGTTTCCATGGGACCTCATTAACATATTTTTATAAACTAACCTTTTTCCACTTTTCTAAGTCATAATCTCTCAAAATTGCTATACAAATTATATATTAATATGAAAACAACGAAAAACATTTCCAGACCAGAGTCACCCTCTTAAGCACGTCTGCTCTTCTGGATATAAAATAGGTCACAACTTGTCTACACAGACATTGTCGCACACAAATGTATATTGATGGAACAGGCGATTACCTTAAACTATTATATGATGATTAGTTAATTATTTCTATTATTTGTATGTCATTTTTGGTTTATAATTACATACGGGACTTGTACCATTTACGCACTCCGTTCATTTGTTTTGCATTTATGAAACTTTTCTCGTTCCTAGACATCGGCCAGGAAAAGTGTGCAGGTGCATTCATTCTGGAATTCTTCTCTGGAGTTGGTAATCTCGTATGTGGACGAAACATTTAATTTGTTGTTTCTTGATTGCCGAAGTCAACAAGAGGAGCAAAGATTAGTAACACTGTGACCTACAAGGCATGTCTGAGAGGTGACTGAGGTAGGGGCCTAGGAAGTTACCTAGTGAATAAAATCATCGCAGAAACTGAATGTGCTGGCCTACTTGTAGGCGCATAACTGACACAACGTACAATCTCTCTTAGGCTCAGATCACATACAAATCACAAATAATGGTATAACAAATGGTCGATATGGAGAGTTAGGAGAAGAAGAAGAGGAAGTTGTTTCTTGATGAAGTTGTTTCTTGATGAAGTCTAGTACTGATGTTGTATACACGCTTTTTCCTGATGTCTTCATTTATCAACCGGTCTCTTCTTGTTACTCTCAGAAAGCTTGCAGGACATTATCACAGTAAATATGTGTTCCAATCTCTTTCTTACACAAGCTACAGTGCACGATCTCCGTAGCAACGGCGAGGGTCCCTGATGTAATTTTGAAAATAGTGAAGGTTTTTTTTTAAATTTTGTTTTAATCTTTTCTAATGAATTTTGCCTGGACAGGGTCTTTCCAGCCTGCTCTTCTCGATTTTTGAACTGGCAAGGGTCCTTTTACCTGCTCAAATTTAACACGAGACCTACGTTTTATCGTCCGTCTCCGACAGAACTAGGAACTTGGTCTCACCTACACTGAAATCAGGGATCTATGGAGAAATACACAGATGGCTCCACAAGGGAGCGAACCTGATACCTTTGGCACAAGAACCGAGCCCCTAGCCTCTACACCACATATACCCCTATCAGAAAAGAAATGTAATATGTAGAAAATTATGAGAAAATGAGTAAACAAGTGGCTAACTTGGACTTGAGCCCTTTGTCATCTCCTGGAGTCAGCAAATATAGGTCAAGGTAAGCATCCTTAAACTGGGCCAATGACAAGACAGTTTGTGCTTTATCCAGGTTCAAGTAATAAATAACCAAAGCTCCAGGCGAATAGCTGAAATTATAACAATCAAGAAATCAAAGTTATACATCTATCCATCTATCTATTCTCTAATTCTGTTTTGCATTTCAGCTTCAGATAGAAATAGAAGACACCTGAAGCGAGTCTCGATATACGCTTTGTCTTTCTTGCTTTTCTCCAGTTCTGATTTGTCTCACACTTTCAGGAACTCCTCTCTTTCTTGAAACTTTTGATCCCACTCTAATACCTGCTTTGATATTCGTTGATCATTTCTTCTCAAGGTGTGCCTAACATATCTCTATCTTCTCTTTTTTATAACAGTTGTTACTAGTGGTTGACCAGACATTTCTTCTCAAGGTGTGTCTAACATATCTCCATCTTCTCTTTCTTATAACAGTTGTTACTAGTGGTTGACCAGACATTTCTTCTCAAGGTGTACCTAACATATCTCCATCTTCTCTTTCTTATAACAGTTGTTACTAGTGGTTGACCAGACATTTCTTCTCAAAGGTGTGCCTAACATATCTCCATCTTCTCTTTTATAACAGTTGTTACTAGTGGTTGACCAGACATTTCTTCTCAAGGTGTGCCTAACAAAACTCCATCTTCTCTTTCTTATAACAGTTGTTATTAGTGGTTGACCAGACATTTCTTCTCAAGGTGTGCCAACATATCTCCATCTTCTCCTTCTTATAACAGTTGTTACTAGTGGTTGACCAGACATTTCTTCTCAAGGTGTGCCTAACAAAACTCCATCTTCTCTTTCTTATAACAGTTGTTACTAGTGGTTGACCAGACATTTCTTCTCAAGGTGTGCCCAACATATCTCCATCTTCTCTTCTTATAACAGTTGTTACTAGTGGTTGACCAGACATTTCTTCTCAAGTGTGCCTAAAAATCTCTATCTTCTGTTTCTTATAACAGTTGTTACTAGTGGTTGACCAGACATTTCTTCTCAAGGTATGCCCAACATATCTCCATCTTCTCCTTCTTATAACAGTTGTTAGTAGTGGTTGACCAGACATTTCTTCTCAGGTATGTCCAACATATCTCCATCTTCTCCTTCTTATAACAGTTGTTCTAGTGGTTGACCAGACATTTCTTCAAGTGTGCTAACATATCTCCATCTTCTCCTTCTTATAACAGTTGTTACTAGTGGTTGACCAGACATTTCTTCTCAAGGTGTGCCTAACATATCTCCATCTTCTCTTTCTTATAACAGTTGTTACTAGTGGTTGACCAAACATTTTTTCTCAAGGTGTGCCTAACATATCTCCATCTTCTCTTTCTTATAACAGTTGTTACTAGTTGCACTAGCCATGCCAACATTAAATTCCACAAGCTCACATCCCATCTGTCCTACACCGCCCTACAGGCAGCAACCACGGTTTTTTTAAAATGAATTTTGTTATTCCTTCATACTTACATGCCTGGTCTAGCACAGTGAGCGTACACCCTTAAGTTTTGGTTGGACACGTCAAGGCTAACGTTAAACACTGGCCCTTCAACAAGTCGTTTAAATAACAAGGACAGGTAGTAGTCCTGTAATAGAAATAATAAACACGTCTATAAACAAATCAAGGTGGATGGATATATTGATTAAATATGTAACAGTATAGTTCTGGACTGCTATCCCATGGACTGCTAGCTAAAATGACTAATGTTGACGTGCTGAATGAGATCAAGACACAGAGAAAGCTTATCATCAATATAAGAAAGAGGCAGTCATCGTATTTCGGGCATGTGATGAGGAGGGAGGTTTAGAACACATTGTGACAACCGGTAAAATCGAAGGTAGACGAGACAGGGAAGACAGAGAGAGAAAATGTTGGATAGCCTGACTTCATGGCACGGTAGAGCGTCAATATCTGAGTTGATAGCAAACACCAAGGACAGAGATATGTGGAGATCCATGATCGCCTACGCCAGCCGGCATGGCACCTGATGATAGTTCTGGGAACATCTAATCGCAGGCTACTAATATGAAGGAAGAATCAAAGACACAGATCAGGGTAGAGATTATAAGACAATATATGGAATGCAACTTCATTTGAAAATAGATGTCTGCGACAAATAATGAACATAAAATAAGTCGAATTCTCATTTTCGCGATCACCGCCCAGAACGATGTACCAGACCACCCCATAACTTCTATTCATGTGGAAATCTGATTTTTGCAGCCTTAGCATTGGTGTGTTTTACGTTACATCTTTAGCACCATTTGGAGCTATGGTGCTTATCCTTCGGTGGTGTGTCCGGTTTCGGCCAGCGTTTACTCGGTTCGCTCTCTGTTCTGTAGCCATCCAGTGTTTTTTTAACGGTGTGAGGTAGCTAGTCCCACCCCCAACCTCCTCAGTCGTCTCTTACGACATGCATGGCAGGTAACAGTGGTTCTATTCTTTACACCCCAATTTGGGCACCGGTAAACACTAGGGCGAGACAAATTCAGAAGTGATGAAATCAGAGAAATATCTTGTCAACCACTAGTGACACCTGTTATAAGAAAGAGAAGATGGAGATATCTTGTCAACCACTAGTGACACCTGTTATAAGAAAGAGAAGATGGAGATATGTTGGACACACCTTGAGAAGAAATGAGGAACGAATATTAAAACAGGCATTGAAGTAGATGCAGAGGGTTGAAGAAAGAGAGGACGACCTAGGGAGACCCTGAAACAAACTTTACTGAGAGAGGCAAGTAATATAGGTTTAAGTTCCATGGAGGAGATTGATCAAGTTTGCCCAGGATAGAGCGGTATGGAGACATTACATGCAGGCCATATATAACGTGTAAAAGTACGGGAGAAATTATTATTATTTATCATAAGACAATAGAGTAGAAAGCCACACAGACAGTGTCTCAAATGTCCCAATAAACTATCTTCTACAATGGAGTAGAAAGCCACACAGACAGTGTCTCAAATGTCCCAATAAACTATCTTCTACAATGGAGTAGAAAGCCACACAGACAGTGTCTCAAATGTCCCAATAAACTATCTTCAACGATATCTCAATATTGCGATTTGGGACAGACACAACAGACGGCAGGAGGAGAGGGTTCACTGTGGCGTATAGGTAAGGGTGTTGCCCTCTGTGGCGAGGTAAGGGTTCCCTGTGCGTATAGGTGGTCTCGCCTCTCTGTGGCGTATAGGTTAGGTGCTCGCCTCTCTGTGGCGTATAGGTTAGGTGCTCGCCTCTCTGTGGCGTATAGGTTAGGTGCTCGCCTCTCTGTGGCGTATAGGTTAGGTGCTCGCCTCTCTGTGGCGTATAGGTTAGGTGCTCGCCTCTCTGTGGCGTATAGGTTAGGTGCTCGCCTCTCTGTGGCGTATAGGTTAGGTGCTCGCCTCTCTGTGGCGTATAGGTTAGGTGCTCGCCTCTCTGTGGCGTATAGGTTAGGTGCTCGCCTCTCTGTGGCGTATAGGTTAGGTGCTCGCCTCTCTGTGGCGTATAGGTTAGTGTGCCTGCCTCTGTGGCGTATAGGTTAGGTGCTCGCCTCTCTGTGGCGTATAGGTTAGGTGCTCGCCTCTCTGTGGCGTAGGTTAGGTGCTCGCCTCTCTGTGGCGAAAGGTTAGGTGCTCGCCTCTCTGTGGCGTATAGGTTAGGTGCTCGCCTCTCTGTGGCGTATAGGTTAGGTGCTCGCCTCTCTGTGGCGTATAGGTTAGGTGCTCGCCTCTCTGTGGCGTATAGGTTAGGTGCTCGCCTCTCTGTGGCGTATAGGTTAGGTGCTCGCCTCTCTGTGGCGTATAGGTTAGGTGCTCGCCTCTCTGTGGCGTATAGGTTAGGTGCTCGCCTCTCTGTGGCGTATAGGTTAGGTGCTCGCCTCTCTGTGGCGTATAGGTTAGGTGCTCGCCTCTCTGTGGCGTATAGGTTAGGTGCTCGCCTCTCTGTGGCGTATAGGTTAGGTGCTCGCCTCTCTGTGGCGTATAGGTTAGGTGCTCGCCTCTCTGTGGCGTATAGGTTAGGTGCTCGCCTCTCTGTGGCGTATAGGTTAGGTGCGCCTCAGTAGTCGCCTCTCTGTGGCGTATAGGTTAGGTGCTCGCCTCTCTGTGGCGTATAGGTTAGGTACTCGCCTCTCTGTGGCGTACAGGTTAGGTGTTCGCCTCTCTGTGGCGTATAGGTTAGGTGTTCGCCTCTCTGTGGCGTATAGGTTAGGTGTTCGCCTCTCTGTGGCGTATAGGTTAGGTGTTCGCCTCTGTGGAGTATAGGTTAAGTGCTCGCCTCTCTGTGGCGTATAGGTTAGGTGCTCGCTTCTCTGTGGCGTATAGGTTAGGTGCTCGCTTCTCTGTGGCGTATAGGTTAGGTGTTCGCCTCTCTGTGGCGTATAGGTTAGGTGTTCGCCTCTCTGTGGCGTATAGGTTAGGTGTTCGCCTCTCTGTGGCGTATAGGTTAGGTGTTCGCCTATCTGTGGCGTATAGGTTAGGTGCTCGCCTCTCTGTGGCGTATAGGTTAGGTGCTCGCTTCTCTGTGGCGTATAGGTTAGGTGTTCGCCTCTCTGTGGCGTATAGGTTAGGTGTTCGACTCTCTGTGGCGTATAGGTTAGGTGCTCGCCTCTCGTGCTAAAGGTACTCGGTTCGCACCCTCGTGTAGCTATCAGAATATTTTTCCAGAGATCCCGGATCTCAGTGTAGGTGAGATCGAGTTCCTAGTCGTATCGGAGACAAACGATAAAATGTAGGTCCCGTGTTTAATTTGAGTACGTAAAAGAACCATTGACAGTTTAAAATCGAGAAGAGCAGGCTGGAAATCCCCTGCCCGGGTAAAACTCATTAGAAAAGATTACAAAATAAAATTGTTATAAAATATCTTCACCATCTTCAAAATAACAGTGGTGGTTCTTGATTGGTGCTACGGAGTTCGTGCACTGCATCTGAGATCGTCCTGTGTAAGAAAGATATCGGAGCAGACATGGTTACTCACCAAAGTGCAATGACGATGATCGGATCAATCAATCCATCAACAACAGATTCAGAAGTCACATGTTCAGGAAGTCTAAGATCGGCCAGATCTGTTGCTGTGGGTCAAGCATCTCAAGACACTGATCACATTTTGTAATCGTGTCACATTCATACTTCTTTGAGAAACAAAACCTGGCTATCTTATCAATCAATCAATCAATCAATCAATCAATCAATCAATCAGGTGCCCCTGCCTGCCGGAGTAGGGGCAATCATGTCTCTCCACAATTCTCTCTGCTTGGTGCATGTAATCAGTTCTGACGTCGATCTTATGTCGAACCATGATGTCAGGCCATCCAACATCTTCTCTCTCTGTCTTCCACGATCTCTCCTTCCCTGAAATTTACCTGTTGTCACCAAATGTTCTAAACCTTCTCCTCGCATTATATGCCCAAAGAACCTTGATTGTCGGATTCTTATTCTTTTGATATTGTTTCTTTGTGTGCAGGCCTGATTTAAAATCTCCTCATTTGTTTTCTTCGCTGTCCACGGACATCGCTGGTCATCTTATACCTCAGAATAAACCAAATAATATCGTAGGAGCACATGACAGAATGGATTACAGCGCGGGTTCTCAGGCTCCCATGCGGGACGGATACCCAAGATCAATCCCCGGTAAGACCAAGATGTTTTTATTTTCTGTTGAGGGCATAATGAAAATTCCTAACCTGAACAGCCTCGCAGCGACTGCACTAGCCATACGGCCGTTAAATTCCACTGGCACATGTTCACCTCTGCCCTACACAGCCATTACAGCGATATTACGGGCATGGTTTTAGAGCAGTTAGGAATTCATTGTCTTCTTCTATATGTTCTGTGCCGTGTCAGAAGTGTAGACATTCACTTCTGTTGTATCCTGTTGCTTGATAAAGGCCTTTTGGTGGAAACGTTGCTGTGTATCGTTATTGTTTTTGTATTTTGTAAAACTACAGTACTTTGTTATTGCAGGTTTCGCTATTACGGACAGCAACGACATTATGATAATGTACGGGCACTTGTTAGATGCGAGAGTTGGAAAGCAACAAAAGCTCTAGAAAGAAAATTAGATAACTTTGAGAATAAATGTCTTAGAAGAATACTGAACCTCAAATAGTCAGATTTCAGACCTAATACACAAATAAGACAAGAGACCAAGCAAGAAAATGTATCAAATTTTATAAGAAAGCGTCGCTGGAACTACATCGGCCACACACTTAGAATGGATGGGGAAGACTCCTTACCAATCCCTCATATGGACACCAGAGGGAAAAAAGAAAACGAGGAAGACCAAGAGAGACTCTGAGTAGAACCATCATCAGAGAAGGCTCAACGATGGGCCTAGCAAACATTAAAGACCTAAAACAGATAGCAACGAACCGCGAGACATGAGAGCTATGACCTCTGCCCTATGCCGCCCACAGGCCCAAGAGGAAAGACTAACTAACTAACTTGTTAGGGTTAGAATACAAAAGACAAGATCAGCATTTGCCATTCTGAAGAACATATGGATTTCAAGAATGATTAGGAATAAAACTAAGATAATGATATTTAACTCAAATGTCAAGGCTGTCCTTCTGTATGGAGCAGAGACATGGAGAACAACTAAGGGAAACATCAAAACGTTGCAAACATTCATCAATAGATGCCTGCGCAGGATACTCTGCGATGGTATGACAGGACTACAAACAGGGAACTCTGGGATAGGATAGAACAACGACAGGTGAAACAAGAGATAAGGAGCAGAAGGTGTCAATGGATAGGACACACACTGAGGAAACCCTAACAACATCACAAGGTAGGTCTCTCGATGGAACCCCAGGGCAATAGAGGATGAGGGAGACCCAGGAACACCTGGAGATGGGAGTTGGAGACGGAATGCAAGAAAATGGGAAGAGAGTGGAGAGATCTGGAAAGGATGACATTGGATAGGCGGGCTTAGAAGGCCTTGGTTGCAAACCTATGCTTCCCTAGGGGCGAAGAGTGAAGAAGAAGAAGAAGACGGGCACGCCCCTCACCATAGTCCTTATAGACGACTTCAAGTAATATAATGTCCCATGCGGAACGTCGCTTTAATCACATCCTCCCTGAAAAACTCTGTCTCTCTAGCAAGTTCATTCTCTCGCCTTTTCCAGCATCATGTACAAGGTTTCTTGATGTCCTGCTTCCCCATTCGTCTTGGTCGTCTTGGTCGTCTCCTGTCTCGTACTCATGCCTTCCTTCTTCTTCTTCTGCTAACATTCTTCACGGCCAATTTGATCATTCTTATTGTGATGTATAATTGGTCCACTGGCAAGAACGGAGTGATCTACGTCGGGACGATTGTGCGCCCATGGTGACTAGGCCCGCCGTCCGTTTTCAGCCAGCTTTTGATTTACTAGGTGAGCTTTCCTAGGTACGATCCTTTCGGATCTACGCCTTTCGATCAACTTTGCCGTATATTTGGGCTTTGTGATCTACGCCAATACAGTGAGTTACGCTGCTTTACCCGTTCTGACTGAGAAATATTTCTCGGGCTTGTCAGCTTGTCCTCGGACGGCGTCTTACTCGTATAAAACACCGTGTAAAGTATCGGCCTTCGCCAATGTTCAGGACCCGGGCTTCCTGTTTGATCCGTACATTGTCGGCCTTGCTTTACCGTACATTTTGAGTTTGATCCGGGAAGGAACATTCTCAGCCTTTTCTAGACGCGTATCGGTACGTGGCAATTTGCAATTTACCTCGAAAGCACTGGCATGGGGCCGAGTACAAACAATGTAGAGGGTCGTTTCAGTGGGCACTATAAGCGTAACTGAGGATTTTGCGCTCGCCGCCATCACCCGCCCCAGTTATTCCGGGGATGTTAGTTACGACTGCAATCGAACCTTGCCCAGTTGCCCCAAGGCTGGCATTTCCGTTAGGCATCACCAACCTCAGTTCTTCCGGGGATGTTAATTTTAATCGCACAGTACCTTGCACGGTTTTCCCAGGGCGGGTAGTTTCGTTATGCACTAAACGCAACTTGTTCTTTTGCGCTCGGCAAACTTTGCCCAGTACATGTATCTGCACCAGGCTACCAATGCGGGGTCAGCTGCAATCTTCTCTCGCACCAACACGAGGGTAGACTTTCATTCGTTACGGTCCTGTCTTATTTATTCTTGCCGACGGGCTCGCAATGTTTGCCCTCCTCAGGGCTTCGAGCTTCGCCCTACGTGGGCATACGTTTGGTCACTGGATGCACCTCTCATCCATGTCTGAGACGTTTCGTTGCTGTTTCTTTGCGTTCAGGGACTTGGGCAATATCTTGTTGGACATCGGTCAGGAGAATTGTGCATTTTATTTGTATGTATCTTTATCGTATTTCCGTAATTGCACTGCTACCACTACCAGTAGTTTCCTCTCCCCGATCCCTGCCCCTCTTAGCCAGACCAGAACCAGAGTCTGTTTCCAGGGTCACCGCGTGGAGGTTAGGGCAGGGTCTTGGTTAGCGCGCCCCCTCGCTAACCCTGGCTCATCTTCCATTACGGTTCTCTCCAGACAACCGTCATGTTTAAGTGGCTAAAATTGTTCATCTTGCGGAACATAATGTTATGTATGAGTTAATTCTCCTTGATATCCAGGTCTTGTAAGATGTCTTTGTTTCTTCTCTTCTCTGTCCAGGATGTTCTAAGAACATTTCTGTAACACTTTGTTTCACAAGCTTTAATTGCCCGAGTGGCTATCGGGACCCAAATTTATGAGACGCCCAAGTGGCTATCGGGACCCAAATTTGTGGTGTAAAGAATTGAACCACTGTTACCTGCCACGCATGTCGTAAGAGGCGACTAAGGATGTTTGGCTGAAATCGGATGCAAGTGTTCAAAACGTGTAGAAATATATGCTTTTAGGTGCCAACAAACCAATGTGTAACGTATACACGTTCTTGGCAAAGATCAAATATATTACAAAGAGTGATTACAATTGGTCGTAAAGAACGAACGCAAAGAAGAAGAAAAGCTTCAATTTTGATCTTCAATAGAAACCCTACGTCTTTTAATCTATCACTGATAGGACGAGCGATGAAAGAGAAGAATGTTCATAAACACCAGGTGGTGATAGTCTTGATCAGTTTCAGTTTCATGAAATCTGACGCTGAGTGATTTTATCTGTTTCACTATGTCTATAAATAGAATTGAAAACTGCATGTCTCGTTTGTGCAGCATCAGCAATAGCCTCAACCATGCCCGTGCGGTATATTTTCTCAGTATGATGCAAGTCTTCGAAATGCTGCCCCAAAATGTTTCAAATTGTATTTTGATTTCGCTGCTTATACCGCCCCACAACCGCCTGATGCGGTCGCCTCTCTGCGTCATAGGACGACACAGCCGTGGTCTCAACTAGGAATCGACTGCGAGTGACCGTAATAACATTCTGTTTTATTGTGAGGGGTGGAGGTGTTATGGGATGTTACTTTACTGCATAATCTACAGTTTCGTTTTCTGTGTTAATAAACGAAATATGTACATTAAAACATTCAAGCATTAACATAGCAGTCAAACGACAACTGATAAACTGTAGATTTATTCCAACTCTCAGCTATCAGTGCCAAACATGGCCCCTGACTAAAACACAAGAAAGAAGGATTACAACATGTGAAATGAGATGTCTACGAAAAGCTGTCAACGTTACAAGGAGAGAGATAGAGTGAGAAACGAGAATATCAGAAGCATCGTTGGTACTATACCATGCATACAGTACATCGAGAAGCAAAGAATCAAGTGGTTCGGCCATCTAATGAGAATGGAACCACATTTACTACCATCACGTGCCTACAATAATCAACACTCAGGGCGAAGAGCACGAGGCAGGTCAAGAACACGATGGATAGATAACATCTCAGAGTCCCTTCAAAAGCATGAACTGACAACGTCAAGTGCAACCCACCTGGCACAAGATAGAAAACTAATTCTCCCCACGACGCTTTACGGTAAATGTGTTTAAGATAAGATTAGGTAAGATATACATACTGGATTGGGATCGAATCTGTAAGTGAGAAGTGCGTAAGCTGCTCCGATGATGGACTGTCGGAACACTCTTGTGACGCCATACTGTGCAGACATTCCAAGTTTATCCAACCATCTGTAAATATTAACATACTGTACTAGTTTAATTCTCTGTTCTAGCATAACAATTTTAAATCTGAAAAAACTTAACTGAATTTCATCTTATTTAATTTTTGCGCCAGGGCTTGCAGTGTAAGGAGAAATGAAAGTATCCATAGGCTTGCAGGCATGGCTGCTGTAAAAAGTGGGCGAGTAGTGGATCAGGCTGATATTCTCTCTCGCGATCACCGCCCAGACCGATGTAACAGATTTTCCCATAAATCTCATTCATGTGGAAATCTGATTCATGAGGCCTTAGCATTGGTGTGTGTTACGTCACATCTTTAGCTCCATTTGGAGCTCTGCTGCTTATCCTTCGGCGATGTGTCCGGTTTATTATCATATTTTCTCTATTCTCATCTATTTTCTCATCATATTTTCATCATCATATACATATTTCTCATCATAATATTTCTCATCATATTTCTCATCATATTTCTCATCATATTTCTCATCATATTTCTCATCATATTTCTCATCATCATATTCTCATCAATCATCATTTTCTCATCATATTTCTCATCATATTTCTCATCATATTTCTCATCATATTTCTCATCATATTTCTCATCATCATATTTCTCATCATATTTCTCATCATCATATTTCTCATCATATTTCATCATCATATTTCTCATCATTCTCATCATTTTCTATCATCATATTTCTCATCATATTTCTCATCATATTTCTCATCATCATATTTCTCATCATATTTCTCATCATATTTCTCATCATCATATTCTCATATTCATCATATTTCATCATCATATTTCTCATCATATTTCTCATCATACTATTTCTCATCTATTCAATATTTCTCATCATCATATTTCTCATCATATTATTTCTCATCATATTTCTCATCATATTTCTCATCATATTTCTCATCATCATATTTCTCATCATCATATTTCTCATCATATTTCTCATCATCATGTTTCTCATCATATTTATCATCATATTTCTCATCATTCTCATCATATTTCTCATCATCATATTTCTCATCATATTTCTCATCATCATATTTCTCATCATCATATTTCTCATCATATTTCTCATCATATTTCTCATCATCATATTTCTCATCATATTTCTCATCATATTTCTCATCATATTTCTCATCATACTTCTCATAATATTTCTCATCATCATATTTCTCATCATATTATTTCTCATCATATTTCTCATCATATTTCTCATCATATTTCTCATCATCATATTTCTCATCATATTTCTCATCATATTTCTCATCATATTATTTCTCATCATATTTCTCATCATCATATTTCTCATCATATTTCTCATCATCATATTTCTCATCATATTTCTCATCATATTTCTCATCATATCTCTCATCATCATATTTCTCATCATATTTCTCATCATCGTATTTCTCATCATATTTCTCATCAAATTTCTCATCATATTTCTCATCATATCTCTCATCATCATATTTCTCATCATATTTCTCATCATCATATTTCTCATCATATTTCTCATCATCATATTTCTCATCATATTTCTCATCATATTTCTCATCATATTTCTCATCATCATATTTCTCATCATATTTCTCATCATATTTCTCATCATATTTCTCATCATATTTATCATCATATTTCTCATCATATTTCTCATCATCATATTTCTCATCATATTTCTCATCATCATATTTCTCATCATCATATTTCTCATCATATTTCTCATCATATTTCTCATCATATTATTTCTCATCATATTTCTCATCATATTTCTCATCATATTTCTCATCATATTTCTCATCATATTATTTCTCATTATATTTCTCATCATATTTCTCATCATATTTCTCATCATATTTCTCATCATATTTCTCATCATTTTCTCATCATATTTCTCATCATATTTCTCATCATCATATTTCTCATCATATTTCTCATCATCATATTTCTCATCATATTTCTCATCATCATATTTCTCATCATATTTATCATCATATTTCTCATCATTTTCTCATCATATTTCTCATCATATTTCTCATCATCATATTTCTCATCATATTTCTCATCATCATATTTCTCATCATATTTATCATCATATTTCTCATCATTCTCATCATATTTCTCATCATATTTATCATCATATTTCTCATCATTCTCATCATATTTCTCATCATCATATTTCTCATCATATTTCTCATCATATTTCTCATCATCATATTTCTCATTATATTTCTGATCATATTTCTCATCATATTTCTCATCATATTTCTCATCACATTTTGTGTCATCAAATATATCATCCATGTAACCTTTTTCTTCTTGTTTTCCCAATAGTAACAATGGCGCGTCTGAAATAGGAAACAAGCTTTGACAAATTCCCACAGTCAACTCTAAATACGGCTATCGGACTCGGGTAAACATCCTAGCAAATAAGACCACAACCTTCGCGTCACCTCGCATTCCAGTATTGTTGTATATAGACGAACTCATTTTAAAATTAACACAAAATGCTAAATCGAAGTTATATTATGCAACAAGTTAAGTTTAACAATAAGGAATATCAATATTATGAATATCTTTCATCAATAAATAACCATAGACTCATAGAATTGAGTAAAATTGCAAAAAGCTTGCAGTGTTCTATCAAGCATACAAAATCCAGCCCCCAACTCAAAACTAGGTCTAGGTGTCCCCGTTCAGTTATGTGGCACAATTTAGAGTTGGCTGTGCACATTGGTCATGTCTGATATTAAATTGGCTATGGAAATGTCCGGAGTGCTATGATGATAGTCCTAATACAACTGATAACTGATTGGTGTCTCTGGCGTCTGTGGCTTAGGGGATAGTGACTAGGTCTATTAACCCCGTCCTTCTGAGTTCGAACCCCGTCGTTCTGAGTTCGAACCACGCTGAGGATAATTTGGTTGCAAAATTGTTTCGCGTGGATTTTAACAAAAGGAAGATGGCACCACACGTTCAGAAAGCAATGGCAAACTACTGAACGTAATACTGTCTAGAAAAATCACAAGCAGCGTTAAAAAGCTAGACTTTATTCGCAAAGTCCTATAAAGGATATTCAATTAACTTTAACTATGCAAATTCCCCATACAAAATTAACTAAAAGTTGCACGTACAAGAAACCTGCGATGAAAGTGTCAGAAAGTCCTGCTGTACCCCCTCCGTAACTAGAAGCTGTTTCTGTCAATCGGATACGTAGTGGACGAGTACCAGTATTTGATATTTGCAGTGAGAGCTCAAACATTTCCCTCAGAGATTCTAGAACTGTTACATTGAGAAAATCTTTTGCTGTTGCCTTAGTTCCGTCCAAGTAGTAACTGTATGTGAAATATCATGTTATGTTATTTTATTATGGTGGATGGACAAAGACAGGTATATACAGTATTACATCTATTCTCTCTCTCGATCCCCGCCTAGACTGATGAACCAACTTTTATCATAAATTTTACTGTTGCTTGAGGACTCCGTCCTTCCGTAGGACCGTTAACGGGCCAAGTTTCTTTTCTCAGGGCTGCTAACAGCTGGCAGTCTTGCAATATGTGCTCTGCTGTCATGTCCGCCTTTTCACAGTGACACAGGCTAGTTGTGCTAATTTTAAATTTGTGAAACATGTGGGTTCGAAGTTTGTTATGGCCGGTATGGTGGCGGATTATGGCAACTTGTTCACTACGGGACAGACCATTGTACCAATCACTGCTGTTGTACTGTGGATGGTCTTTCGACCATTTGTCTTTATACTGCCAGCCGATGGTTGTTCTAGCCTCCTTGTAGCTGATCTCGTGACATCTATTCTATATCATTTTCATTTCCCGATTGACACATAAAGCTTCCACAAGAGACTTCCACTGTTGCTGTTCTGCTACCTTTCTACCAACCGTCTCCCACGTCAGGTCAGACTCCTTCAGTTCTCCCTCCACAGTTCTTCTCCATGTTTCCTTTAGACGTCCAGAACTTCTCTTCCCATCCGCTGTCCATCTCTCTCTCTTTCTCGCGATCCCGGCCTAGACTGATGAACCAATTTTTATCATGAATTTTACCGTGGTTTTAAGGGACTCCGTTCCTCCGTACAGCTTCACGCGAAGTTCTGTGTTTTGTGGCCAGGTTTCGTTTCTTAAACCTGCTAGCCGTTGACAATTCTGCAGAACGTGTTCTGCCGTCATGTCCGATTTTTGCAGGGCACAGGCTAGTTGTGCCGATTTAAAATTTGTTAAACATGTGGGCGCGGAGCTTGTTGTGGCCGGTACGGAGGCGAAGTATGACAACTTGTTTGCTACGAGATAGACCATAGTATCCGTCGCTGTTGTTAGCCTGAGGATGGTCTTATTTCTCTGATTGTCCATTTGGCTCTGTAGTGCCAATCGATGGTTGTTCTGGCTTCCTCGTAACTGATCTCGTGATCAGTCTGAGGTAGTCGCCCGCCTTCTTTAGCTAGTTTGTCGGCGCGTTCGTTTCCACTGATATTACAGTGTGATGGTATCCACTGAATGACGGTGCGTTTGAGTGAGCGCGTTAGTTCATCGAGGGTCGCTTTGAGCTCATTTAGCTCTGTTTTGCCTACGCTTTTGAGTGCCGTGATGACCGATAGAGCATCGGTGAATATCACGACCTTATTGCGAGAGGTGCCTCTTCTCTCTAGGATCATTTCGGCCGCTGTTCTTATTGCCTCTGCCTCTGTAGTTATTCGAGTATTTGCCTGTGGCAATAGCTTTTGTGACCGTTACTTTCTTTGGGAGTTTAAGCACTATTCCTCATCCACTAATCGCTGATTGCGTTACTGGCCGACCCGTCAGTGTACACATGTGTCCACTTATTTTCAGAGTATTCGGTTGATATGTGTTCTTCTGTCGCTGCTCTTCTTTCGAAGTTTTCTTGCTGGCCTTTTTTTAGTATGTCTGGGATTGTTTCCCTTAGTTCTGGCATTATGGTTTTCCACGGCGGGCACTTATCAGTTGCCAGGATTGGTTTGGTTTTACATTTTGCTAGGACCGGATGGTCTGCGGTCAGTGCTTTAGCGATTTTTGCGAAGCTAGTTCTCTGTATTCTGCTTTTTTCAAATTCGTTCATTCTTTCATGCATAGGGTGGGAATCGAGCCGTTTAAGTTTTTCCGCCAATACTAAGACTTTTCTGTCCCTTCGATCTGTCATTGGTTGGATGCCTGTGATTGTTTCCATCACCTTGATGGGCGTGGACTGAGATGAGCGCTGTCCATCTGAGAGCTGTCCATCTGAGAGCTGTCCTAGCCAATGTCCTTACTGGCATACGACATATATGTCTAATCCACCACCATCTTCGTCTTTTACAATATTACATGGCTAAGTGGTTACGCTCTTTGCCTTGTGAGTCGAAAGTCATGGGTTAGAATCCGGACTGCACCGTTCTGTTCACAAGTGCAGTTTTTTCCAAAGACCCCTAGGATTGTTGCTGGAACTATGGATTTCGTGCTTTGAACAATACTCTCGGCAGGTGGCGTTCAGGCTGAACAGCAAGAGTTCAGGTTCAGGGGTACAAAAGCATGAAGGCCACACTGGAGCAAGGAGTCCCCAAGGAGGAGTGCTCTCACCGACTCTCTTTCTAATCTTCGTCAATGACATTGCAACATGCCTCCCAGAGCGAGTACACTCTGCCATGTATGCCGACGATCTGGCAATATGGACGAGAGAAGAGTCAATGACCACAGCAGAAAATCGACTGCAAGCTACGTTAAATAACCTTGAAGTGTGGTCAGCAAAGTGGAATATGAAAATAAATCCTTCAAAGACCACTTACACTGTGTTCTCCCAGAACAACAAGGATTATAAGATAAAGCTTAAAGTCAATGGGAAGAACCTTCCGGAGCGCAAAACCCCAACGTACCTAGGAGTCACACTCGACAGAAAGCTGACTTGGTGCACCCAGATCGAAAATGCTACGGCAAAAGCGAGGCATAGGCTAACAATGATGCGTAAACTCGCAGGTTCCACGTGGGAGCAAACGCCAGAATTCTCAAGACACTTTACTCTGGTAGAGTGCGACCGATCCTAGAGTACGGTATGGCAGTGTGGAGCAATGCATCTAACAAGCAATTTGCAAAAGTGAGCAACAGTCAGAACCGGGCCATGCGCATCATCACTGGAGCCATGAAGTCCACGCCCATCAAGACGATGGAGACAATCACCGGCATCCAACCAATGACTGATTGAAGGGACAAAACGTATTAGTACGCGGAAAAACTCAAACGGCTCGAATCTCATCCAATGCATGAAAGAATGTATGAATTCGGAAAGAGGAGAATACAGAGATCTAGCTTCGTTAGAATCTCTAAGGCACTAACTGCAGACCATCCAGTTCTTTCCAAATGCAAAGCCAAAACAATCTCGGCAATCGACAAGTGCCCGCCATGGAAAACCAAAATGCCAGAACTAATGGAATCAATCCCAGGCATACTGAACAAAAGGGACCAAACAAACCTTGACAGAAAAATTGCAACAGAAGAGTACATAGAATCAGAGTACCCTGAAAATGAGTGGACGCACGTCTACACGGACGGATCGGCCAATAACGCAATAAGCGATGGCGGAGGAGGAATAGTGCTTAAAATCTCAAAGAAAGTCACGGTCAAGAAAGCGATTGCCACTGGCAAATACTCAAATAACTACAGAGCAGAGGCAGAGGCAATAAAAGCGGCCGAAATGATCTTGGAGAGAAGAAGCACTACACGTAACAAGGTCGTGATATTCACCGATGCTCTATCGGTCATCACGGCACTCAAATGCGTTGGCAAAACAGATGCATGAGCTCAAAACGTCCCTCTCTGAACTAACGAGTTCACTCAAACGCACCGTCATCCAATGGATACCGTCACACTGCAACGTTAGGGGAAACGAAGCAGCCGACAAACTAGCCAAAGCAGGCGGAAATACCTCAGACTGATCTCGGGATCAGTTATGAGGAAGCCAAAACAACCATCGGTTCGCACTATAAAAGTAAATGGACAAAAGATCACCCTCAGTACACAGACAGTGACGGATACTATGGTCTCTCTCGCAGTGAACAAGTCGCCATATTTCGCCTCCGTACCGGACATAACAAGCTCAGAGCCTACATGTTCCATAAATTTAAAATTGGCACAACTAGCCTGTGCCCTGCAAAATGGCTGACATGACGGCAGAACATGTCCTGCAAGACTGTCAACGGTTAGCAGGTATAAGGAAAGAGTCATGGCCACAACACACAGAGCTTCGCGAAAAGCTGTACGGAGGAACGGAGTCCCTTAAAACAACAGTACAATTCATGATAAAAATTGGTTCATCAGTCTAGGCCGGGAACGCAGAAGAAGAAGAAGGAACCGTACTTATGAACTATGAACTATACCAACTGTAACCACTATTAAAACATCCAAGCATTAACATGGCAGTCAAACGACAACTGATAAACTGCATATTTATTCCAACTCTCTGCTATCAGTGCCAAACATGGCCCCTGACTAAGACACAAGAAAGAAAGATTACAACATGTGAAATGAGATGTCTACGAAAAGCTGTCAACGTTACAAGGCGAGAAAGAGTGAGAAACGAGAATATCAGAAGCATCGTTGGTACTATACAGTACATAGAGAAGCAAAGAATCAAGTGGTTCGGCCATCTAATGAGAATGGAACCTCATTGACTACCATCACGTGCCTATAATAATCGACATTCAGGGTGCAGAGCACGAGGCAGGCTAAGAACATGATGACATCTCAGAGTCCCTGCGAAAGCATGGACTGACAACGTCAAGCGCAACACACCTTGCACAAGATAGAAAACTAACTCTCCCCACCTATTATTTTACATCTATCAAAACACAAAGACAGGAAATGGACATTTGTTTATTGTCTATTGTCCTTTCCCCAGGTGGATGATGGGATTGGTTGTCCACTCTTGTCGTTAGGCGCAGGGGTGGGATCTTTAATTTACATTCCAGCGCCAGATGAGTCACCCTTGTGTTATATTCGTATTTATTGGTTATTGGTTACTAAACTGACATCATTGCACTCCGGGCAGACCCATAGGTGCTCAGTCTCCCAACAGATATCGAAGAGTATGCATACTGATGGTTCCTGTGGCTCACTGATTAAACACACCTCTCACTCTGCCTCTCAGGCATCCAGTTCGACTTGAACAACGGGTAACTCCAAACTGCTTAAATCGCTTGATCGATTCAACATCGATTTTAGTTTCCTCATCCAATAGAGAGTCGCGAAGAGACGAAAGAATATCCCCCTTATCCATCTTCCCCACTCCCCAACAATCGATGCTGTTGATGCAAGCCTGTCCGCTCTCTCATTACCGTAAACACCCGCATGCCCAGGACAGTATATCCACCTAAGCCGCTGAAGGTTAGTAACTTCTATAGACGACATCCACTCATACCGAAACCTGCCCTTCTGGATCTTCGTGTTTATTTAGTGTGACCTTGATATTGTCTAGCCATCTTTTTCTTGGTCTTCCCTTTGCTATAGTACTTGATCTCATTTTATTGTATGCTGTTATTGGTGGTTGGTTGTACTCCATTCTCATTAAATGTCCAAACCACTGCATTTGTTGTCTCTCAATGTATTGTTGTCTCTCAATGTATTGTTGTCTTTCAATGTATTGTTGTCTCTCAATGTATTGTTGTCTTTCAATGTATTCGGTGCATGAAGTTATGCCAACTCTTCTTCTAATGTCCTCGTTTCGTAGTGTTTCTTCGTAGTTGACGCAACCATCATCATCAGGTGTCGTGCCGGCTGGCGTAGGTGATCATGGATCTCCACAAATCTCTTATCTTTGGTGTTTGCTATCAATTCAGATGTTGACGCTCTACCGTGCCATGAAGTCAGGCTATCCAAACATTTCTCTCTCTGTCCTCCTCTGTCTCGTCTACCTTCGATTTTACCGGTTGTTACAATGTGTTGGCTCACACAGACTGTTGTTGGCTCATACAGACTGTTGTTGGCTCACACAGACTGTTGTTGGCTCATACAGACTGTTATTGGCTCACACAGACTGTTGTTGGCTCACACAGACTGTTGTTGGCTCATACAGACTGTTGTTGGCTCATACAGACTGTTGTTGGCTCATACAGACTGTTGTTGGCTCACACAGACTGTTGTTGGCTCATACAGACTGTTGTTGGCTCATACAGACTGTTGTTGGCTCATACAGACTGTTGTTGGCTCATACAGACTGTTATTGGCTCACACAGACTGTTGTTGGCTCATACAGACTGTTATTGGCTCACACAGACTGTTATTGGCTCACACAGACTGTTGTTGGCTCATACAGACTGTTGTTGGCTCACACAGACTGTTGTTGGCTCATACAGACTGTTGTTGGCTCATACAGACTGTTGTTGGCTCACACAGACTGTTGTTGGCTCACACAGACTGTTGTTGGCTCACACAGACTGTTGTTGGCTCACACAGACTGTTGTTGGCTCACACAGACTGTTGTTGGCTCATACAGACTGTTGTTGGCTCATACAGACTGTTGTTGGCTCATACAGACTGTTGTTGGCTCATACAGACTGTTGTTGGCTCACACAGACTGTTGTTGGCTCACACAGACTGTTATTGGCTCACACAGACTGTTGTTGGCTCATACAGACTGTTGTTGGCTCACACAGACTGTTGTTGGCTCATACAGACTGTTGTTGGCTCATACAGACTGTTATTATCATTAATGTCCACGTTAGAATGAGTAACAATTTTCTCATCTGTACATAGCAAGTGTTGTCACTTCCTGAAAGGTGATCAAGATTCACAAAAGTACAGAGGCTCAAGCGGTAGTGAGCTCGATCACGAACCCAAGCGTTCCTGGTTTGAACCCCACGGTGGCCAGGTTTGGAAACAAATTTATTTCTGTGGGATTTTTACAAAAGCTAAAAATAGACCTCATTGTTCAGAAAACAATGGCAAACTACTGAACATATAAGTGGTGACTAGAAAATCAACGACTCATTTACTGTAGTTGATGGCTACGTGCTTTAGAATATGCCACGATTTTCATTTCGTTTTCATGTGTAAAAAATAAAATCATCAACAAATATGAACTTACTGATGAAGACTGTATTCATCAACAACATCATGTGCTCTTGCAGCGACAAATCTATAAATAAAATATAGCACAGCTGCTAAAATATAGAAAACATGAAAGCAAAATTTAACATATCATGCTAATAGAAAGTAATCAACAATTAAACAGTGTACAGGTATTAAGAGCTTCCCAAAAAACAAATAGACAATCACAGGATTTGATGAGGATACCTCATTTCTTAGACACCTATCACCTAGCCTAGCAATACGAGTGTCCTTACAAACACAGGATTTGACGAGGATACCCTCATTTCTTACGATACCCATCGCCTAGCCTAGCAATACGAGTGTCCTTACAAACACAGGATTTGACGAGGATACCCTCATTTCTTAGGACACCCATCGCCTAGCCTAGCAATACGAGTGTCCTTACAAACACAGGATTTGACGAGGATACCCTCATTTCTTACGATACCCATCGCCTAGCCTAGCAATACGAGTGTCCTTACAAACACAGGATTTGACGAGGATACCCTCATTTCTTACGATACCCATCGCCTAGCCTAGCAATACGAGTGTCCTTACAAACACAGGATTTGATGAGGATACCCTCATTTCTTACGACACCCATCACCTAGCCTAGCAGTACGAGTGTCCTTACAAACACAGGATTTGACGAGGATACCCTCATTTCTTACGACACCCATCGCCTAGCCTAGCAATACGAGTGTCCTTACAAACACAGGATTTGATGAGGATACCCTCATTTCTTACGACACCTATCACCTAGCCTAGCAATACGAGTGTCCTTACAAACACAGGATTTGACGAGGATATCCTCATTTCTTACGACACCCATCGCCTAGCCTAGCAATACGAGTGTCCTTACAACACAGGATTTGATGAGGATACCTCATTTCTTACGACACCCATCACCTAGCCTAGCAATACGAGTGTCCTTACAAACACAGGATTTGACGAGGATAACCTCATTTCTTACGACACCCATCGCCTAGCCTAGCAATACGAGTGTCCTTACAAACACAGGATTTGACGACGATACCCTCATTTCTTAGACACCCATCGCCTAGCCTAGCAATACGAGTGTCCTTACAAACACAGGATTTGACGAGGATACCCTCATTTCTTACGACACCCATCGCCTAGCCTAGCAATACGAGTGTCCTTACAAACACAGGATTTGACGAGGATACCTCATTTCTTAGACACCACTCGCCTAGCCTAGCAATACGAGTGTCCTTACAAACACAGGATTTGACGAGGATACCCTTATTTCTTACGACACCCATCGCCTAGCCTAGCAATACGAGTGTCCTTACAAACACAGGATTTGATGAGGATACCTCATTTCTTACGACACCCATCACCTAGCCTAGCAATACGAGTGTCCTTACAAACACAGGATTTGATGAGGATACTCTCATTTCTTAGGACACCCATCGCCTAGCCTAGCAATACGAGTGTCCTTACAAACACAGGATTTGATGAGGATACTCTCATTTCTTAGGACACCCATCGCCTAGCCTAGCAATACGAATGTCCTTACAAACACAGGATTTGATGAGGATATACTCATTTCTTACGACACCCATCGCCTAGCCTAGCAATACGAGTGTCCTTACAAACACAGGATTTGATGAGGATACCCTCATTTCTTACGATACCCATCGCCTAGCCTAGCAATATGAGTGTCCTTACAAACACAGGATTTGATGAGGATACCTCATTTCTTAGACACCTATCACCTAGCCTAGCAATACGAGTGTCCTTACAAACACAGGATTTGATGAGGATACCTCATTTCTTACGATACCCATCGCCTAGCCTAGCAATACGAGTGTCCTTACAAACACAGGATTTGACGAGGATACCCTCATTTCTTACGACACCCATCACCTAGCCTAGCAATACGAGTGTCCTTACAAACACAGGATTTGACGAGGATACCCTCATTTCTTAGGACACCTATCACCTAGCCTAGCAATACGAGTGTCCTTACAAACACAGGATTTGACGAGGATACCCTCATTTCTTACGACACCTATCACCTAGCCTAGCAATACGAGTGTCCTTACAAACACAGGATTTGACGAGGATAACCTCATTTCTTACGACACCCATCACCTAGCCTAGCAATACGAGTGTCCTTACAAACACAGGATTTGATGAGGATACTCTCATTTCTTAGGACACCTATCACCTAGCCTAGCAATACGAGTGTCCTTACAAACACAGGATTTGACGAGGATAACCTCATTTCTTAGGACACCCATCGCCTAGCCTAGCAATACGAGTGTCCTTACAAACACAGGATTTGATGAGGATACCTCATTTCTTACGACACCCATCGCCTAGCCTAGCAATACGAGTGTCCTTACAAACACAACCAGCGAGACATTCTTTAAAAAATGGCTCACTGAGGAGTGTCTTTCACAAACACTTCGTTATAACTAGACACAAAATAATCAGGTAAGGTTCGATCGAACAGTGTTTGCACAAACACATGATATAAGCTTATTGTGCTTGTATATATTTGAGACGAGACAATATCATACATACACACATGTATACACATATAACAAACATGCATACATCATTCAAAGTAGCTTCAAATTTATTATAAGATGAACACAAGGAGTGTTTTGCAAGAACCCACAGAGGAAGCAACGGAAGCAACGAATATGATCATTAAATAAACAGTGTACAGGTATTAAGAGCTTCCAAAAAAAAACAAATAGACAAACACAGGATTCGAACCACTTATCCTCATTTCTTACGACACCTATCGCCTAGCCTAGCAATACGAGCGTCCTTACGAACACTGACATTATTAACTGAACTATTCCCAGTGACAACGTATGGGTGTGATTCATGGGCATTTAATAAGGCAGTGGAAAACATATATGTGCTTTTGAATATAAATGTTACAGAAGAGTTCTCCGTATATAATGGACAGAGAAGATAAACAAATAAATCTATATAGAAAAAACTCAAGATCAAAGAAAACTGGCTGATGCTAGAATCAAGAAAGAGAAAATTAAGATATTTTGGACATATAAAAAGACATGAAGGGCTGGAGAAGACCATCGTGGAAGGAATCATACCGGCAAAGAGAAGAAGAGGAAGACCACGGAGAAGATGGATTCAGGATGTAAGTGATGGTTTGAACATGACGGCTGCAGAGACAGGACATCTGGCCTATGAGATAGAGAGAACAATTCCGAAGGACTGTTGGGGTGGCAAAGTTCCGCTCAGATCAAGCTATTTGATGATGATAATGATGAGACTGATCGCCTAGCATGGATCAGCAATACGGGCAACGATGTTGGTTCTTAACAAAAATACTGCCACAATACTTACTGCCGCAAATACTGCGCTGCGTTGCCACGTTTACCCACGTTAGCTACGTCTGGACCATACAGTTTGCTGGAAGCGTACAGTGGATACCTGGAGAGAAGGCTTTTGAGTATTCTGAAATTTTGTGCCAGTATATCTGGAGTAATCCGGAAGCCGTAGTTGCCATAGTAAGCGTTTGGTTCTGCAAATATACCAAATATTTAGATCAGTACAGCCCACCACAGCCAACTTTAATATTGGGCCGCATAACTCACCAGGGAAATCCTGACCTAGTTCGAGTTGGGGGGGTTGGATATTATATATGTTTGATAGAAGACTGCAAGCGTTATTGCCATTTTACTCAATTCTTGCGTTCATGATTATTTATTGATGAAAAATATTAATAATATTGATATTTCTTAGCTTAAACTTGACTTGTTACATAATACTGATATTTCTTAGCTTAAACTTAACTTGTTACATAATACTGATATTTCTTAGCTTAAACTTGACTTGTTACATAATACTGATATTTCTTAGCTTAAACTTAACTTGTTACATAATACTGATATTTCTTAGCTTAAACTTAACTTGTTACATAATACTGATATTTCTTAGCTTAAACTTAACTTGTTACATAATACTGATATTTCTTAGCTTAAACTTAACTTGTTACATAATACTGATATTTCTTAGCTTAAACTTAACTTGTTACATAATACTGATATTTCTTAGCTTAAACTTAACTTGTTACATAATACTGATATTTCTTAGCTTAAACTTAACTTGTTACATAATACTGATATTTCTTATAGTTAAACTTAACTTGTTACATAATACTGATATTTCTTAGATTAAACTTAAGTTGTTACATAATACTGATATTTCTTAGCTTAAACTTAACTTGTTACATAATACTGACATTTCTTAGCTTAAACTTAACTTGTTACATAATACTGATATTTCTTAGCTTAAACTTAACTTGTTACATAATACTTTCTTAGCTTAAACTTAATTGTTACATAATACTGATATTTGCTTACTAACTTCAAATCTTGTTACTATATAAACTTGATTTAGCATGTTGTGTTTTCTTTTAAAACTAATTGTCATATTTATTTAGCTTAACAATAATCAGGACAATCTGACTAGTTAGGTCTTATATCTGATATTTTTACTAACGAGCTGTTACTAATGACGTATATTACTTAGTTAAGAACCCATTACATAATACAATTTAGTAAACTTAACTTGCTCATAATACTGAATTTCTTAGCTTAAACAACTACATAATACTGTATTTCTAGCTTAAACGCATTCATAGTACTGATATTTTTATTAAACTGACTTCATAATATTGATATTTCTTAGTTTAAACTTGACTTGTTACATAATACTGATATTTCTTAGCTTAAACTTAACTTGTTACATAATACTGATATTTCTTAGCTTAAACTTGACTTGTTACATAATACTGATATTCCTTAGCTTAAACTTAACTTGTTACATAACACTGATATTTCTTAGCTTAAACTTAACTTGTTACATAATACTGATATTCCTTAGCTTAAACTTAACTTGTTACATAATACTGATATTCCTTAGCTTAAACTTAACTTGTTACATAATACTGATATTTCTTAGCTTAAACTTAACTTGTTACATAATACTGATATTTCTTAGCTTAAACTTAACTTGTTACATAATACTTTCTTAGCTTAAACTTAACTTGTTACATAATATTGATATTTCTTAGCTTAAACTTGACTTGTTACATAATACTGATATTTCTTAGCTTAAACTTAACTTGTTACATAATACTGATATTCCTTAGCTTAAACTTAACTTGTTACATAATATAAACTTGATTTAGCATTTTGTTTTCTTTTTAAAATAAATTCGTCTTTATACAACAAAACGGGAATGCGAGGACACGTGACAGTTAGGGTCTTATTTGCTCGAATTTTTACCGGAGTCCGCTTATGAGTTTATAATTGGCTTTGAGCCCACCCAGAGTCAATTATAAACTTATGGGCCTGTGGACTCTGGTAAGAATTATGGGAAATCAGACCACAACTACACCACGCGACCTCGCATTCCAGTATTGTTGTATATAGACGAAATCATTTTAAAATCAACACAAAATGCTAAATCGAAGTTATATTATGCAACAAGTTAAGTTTAACAATAAGGAATATCAATATTATGAATATTTTTCACCAATAGATAACCATAGACTCACAGAATTGAGTAAAATTGCAAAAAGCTTGCAGTGTTCTTTCAAACATTTATACATTCCAACCCCACTTTGATCTAGGTAGGGTTTGCTGTCAGTTTTCAGGCCCAGTTAGAGTTAGCTGTGGCCACTCATCCCAACCTTTCCCGTTAGCCAACAAAGGTTAGGCATACATAGCAAAGGGAAGTAAGGTTAGGCATACATTGCAAAGGGAAGTAAGGTTAGGCATACATAGCAAAGGGAAGTAAGGTTAGGCATACATAGCAAAGGGAAGTAAGTTGCAAACAAGAACATTTGAAACGACATTGAAGAGTGGTATTCATAATTCTCGCAGAGTGAATCTTTTTCAAATAGCTCGTCCTTGAACAGAACTTTGCCACCCCAACAGTTCTCCGGAATTTTTCTCTCATAGGCCAGATGTCCTGCCTCTGCAGCTGTCATGTTTAAGCCTTCAGTTTCATCCTGAATCCATCTTCTCCGTGGTCTTCATCTTCTCCTCTTTGCCGGGTTGCCTCCTTCCATGATAGTCTTCTCCAGCCCTTCTTGTCTTTTTATATGTCTAAATTATCTCAATTTTCTCTTTCTTATTTGTAACATCAGCCATTTCTTTGATTTTGTGTTCTTTCTGGATAGATCTATTTGTTTTCTTCTCTGTATATGACATACGGAGGACCAGAGGCGGCTCGTCATTAAGGGCCAGTGGGGCCAGACCCCATCAAAATTAATGTGTAATTTGGTGAGTGAGTACTTAAGAGAATATTTTCTACATTATATAGATATGCCCACAATAATTAGGAGAAAAGAATGATTTTTTTCCATCAAACATAAGAAGAATTTGTTTATTTTAAACCTTTAGCTGCTACGGACGTATATATACTTTTTTCCCATTCACCTCTAAAGACGCATTAACACGTCTGTTATTATCTCTTCTCTGTGGGCTAAAGACGTATTAACACGTTATACATTGCTACTGTCCCTGCTATATGCGTACATTCACGTTTGTGACCTAGAAACACAAGAGTAGCTATTTTTAGTTCATCCTTCGGAAAGTATGTAGCAGCGAAAGGGTTAAACCATCCTCGTAGAAAAGCGGTTCCCAAATTTTGCATTACCGCAGACCCCTTTTAAATACATTTTGCTGAGGCGGACTCCTAAAAGTTTCTATATATTTGAGTTTGAGTTTCAATTTTAAATATCTTCATTGCACTCAGGACATGTCCATAGGTGCTCCGATCTCCTTCGTAATATCTCCAACAGCGTCCAGCGACGGATCGTACCAGTTCGATTTTGATTGATGAGCCTACTCATATACCTGTTATGCTGTTCTTTTCTTGCTACTCCAATCTTCAAACCCAGATCCTGCAATCTAGTAGTTGACGTAGATTGGTTTAAATAAAAATCTTCTTTGCGGCCACAATCTATGAGGGCGTTCAAAATATCAGCTCTATCCATTGTCTGGCCCTCTGATATGGTGGCAGAGCCAGTCAACCTGTCTACTCTGTCACTGCCAACGACACTCATATGAAAATGAACATGAATTAATTATCTGTGTGTTACAATAATAAACAATGTTCTCAGACAGCGGGAAACTTCAAATGATCTTTCATTTTGTCCTGTCAGACATTTAGACTCCGGTCTGGACCGGCTCCTTTGATTTCACAGCGGAACTAGTTTGCCACTGTTTTTATACATATTTAAAAAATGTATATGTCAAAAATCATAACATTTCTTTTGGCTGAAATCTGATACATGTGTCCTAAATGTGTAGAAGTCTATGTGTTTAGGGGCCTACCAAACCGATGTGCAACGTATACACGTTCTTGGCAAAGACCAAACATATCACAAAGAGTGATTAAAATTGCTCGTAAAGAACGAACGCGAAGAAGAAGAAGATAACATTTCTTCAAGCGCTTGAGGATTCTCTGTGAGTACCTCGCGTACCCCAGTTTGTGAAACGCTGCTGTAGAAGACAACTAGCAACAGATTGACAGCGAACTTGTTTTTTAAAATGCTCAAATGAAATAAACATAGAAAATGTAATCAAGTAAATAATTGTTACCATTTCCTAATTGAAAATATGGAATACGTATTCCTCTTGTAGATGAGTAATTGAGAAGCTCTTCAGCATTAGTTGATTTCCAGAGTCCATCACTTCTCCAAAAGAAAAGGTTGACATCAATTTGAGATCCCATCCAACTTTGATATAAATGCAGTAAATGTTCCATTGTTTCTGCAAGACATATACTGAGTGTTTGTAAAGTCTCACAGTGAAACACGTACAAACAAAGTACTATAGTTTTACAAAATACAGAAACAGTAACGATAAACAGCAACGTTTCGACCAACAAGTATTACATTCTTATGCTTCTTAGTACTTTCTCTTCCATGCTTTGTAATCTATATGGGTATATGTTGCATGTATTACATTCTTATGCTTCTAGTACTTTCTCTTCCATGCTTTGTAATCTATATGGTATATGTTGATGTATTCAAGTTATATATTTACTAGATGTTTCATTGTTTTTTTCCGTTCTATTTCTAGTTTTTTTGTGTTACATTTATTTCGTTATTCGTTTTATTCCAGATTTTCCTTAGATACGTTTGTATTTGGTCGTCCATTTTGTTTCAATTTAATTTGTCAACCTGTTTGTTCGTTTGCTTGATAAAGGCCTTGAATTCTGTAATCCCATTCCATTTTGATAAAATGCATGGGAAATGTTCCTATTAGTTTACTGCAGCTTACTAGTTTGTAAAGTCTCACAACACATTATATGTAGAACAAATGTGAAAAATAAAGTACATGACGTCATTTAAAAATGTGTTCCATAGTAAATTGTGACGCAATACGCAGTGAATGTCGGTCTGCTGGGGTAATTCTTTGCACTAAACCATAATGGTGTTTTCAACTGAAGAAAGAATATTTGACAATATGAAGAAATGTGTACAGACATATCTTGAAGCCTGTGGTGGATATTTCCAACATCTGCTATAATGAATATAATTTATTGCTTCTTTCTAGTTTACAAAGAACAACAGTAGAACATCAGCATAAGAAAGACCGTGCTTGAATTACATAGATAAACAAAGAATGAAGTGGTTTGGCCACTTAATAAGAATGCATCCAAACTCCACAGTATACAGAGTCTTCTACAACAGAACATCGGAAAGAAGGCAAGAGGAAGACCACGAAAAAGATGGTTAGATGGCGTAGAGGAATCCTGTGAAAGAGCAAAGATAACAATCACACAAGCCACCAGAACAGCGCAAGACAAAAACAGAAAACCACGACACTGGGCAACAACCCGGTAGCAGTGTGACGACAAAAGAAGAAAGAAAGAAGAAAAAGAACAGTAGACCATAGCAGTCTTCTTCTTCTTCTTTGCGTTCGTTCTTTACCACCAATTTTAATCACTCTTTGTGATATGTTTGATCTTTGCCAAGAACGTGTATACGTTGCACATTGGTTTGTAGGCCTCTAAATGCATAGACTTCTACATGTTTGGAAACGTGAATCCGATTTCAGTCAAACCTCCTTACTCGCCTCTTACGACCTGCGTGGCAGGTAACAGTTGTTCTATTCTTTACACACCAAATTTGGGCCCCGATAACCACTCGGGCATCTGAAGCATCAAATATTCAATATGTTAACATAATAATTTTAAAAAAATTTGACAAAAACTACCTGTCATTGTAAAATTCTCGATGGGACTTGGAGGTGAAACTTGAGGGGCTTTTGTTTTCTCTTTCCTCTGGATAAAATAGTAGGAAGTCTGCCGAGGTTCCACCAAGTCGAAACTCGGCAGGAGAAAGTGCTGAGGCCAAGTTCAGTAACTTCTGTGAGCTGGATAAATTGTAATGAATTTAATAATAATAAAAATGAAAATATATTTCTTTCATGTCAACAGGGAACTTTTCTAGTGCATTCAAAACATGCAAACTGCACTGTTTATCAAAACATGCAAACTGGACTGTTTATCAAAACATGCAAATTGGACTGTTTATCAAAACATGCAAACTGGACTGTTTATCAAACATGCAAACTGGACTGTTTATCAAAACATGCAACTGGACTGTTTATCAAAACATGCAAACCGGACTGTTTATCAAAACATGCAAACTGGACTGTTTATCAAAACATGCAACCTGGACTGTTATCAAAACATGCCAACGGACTGTTTATCAAAACATGCCAACGGACTGTTTATCAAAATATGCAACAGGACTTTTATCAAAACATGCAAACTACACTGTTTATCAAAACATACAAACTGACTGTTTATCAATACATAGCAAATGACTGTTTATCAAACATGCAAACGCACTGTTTATCAAAACATGCAAACCGGACTGTTTATCAAAACATGCAAACCGGACTGTTTATCAAAACATGCCAACCGGACTGTTTATCAAAACATGCCAACCGGACTGTTTATCAAAACATGCCAACCGGACTGTTTATCAAAACATGCCAACCGGACTGTTTATCAAAAGCATGCCAATCGGACTGTTTATCAAAACATGCCAACCGGACTGTTTATCAAAACATGCCAACCGGACTGTTTATCAAAACATGCCAACCGGACTGTTTATCAAAACATGCCAACCGGACTGTTTATCAAAACATGCCAACCGGATTGTTTATCAAAACATGCCAACCGGACTGTTTATCAAAACATGCCAACCGGACTGTTTATCAAAACATACCAACCGTACTGTTTTCAAAACATGCCAACTGGACTGTTTATCAAAACATGCCAACCGGACTGTTTATCAAAACATGCCAACCGGACTGTTTATCAAAACATGCCAACCGGACTGTTTATCAAAACATGCAAACCGGACTGTTTATCAAAACATGCAAACCGGACTGTTTATCAAAACATGCAAACCGGACTGTTTATCAAAACATGCAAACTGGACTGTTTATCAAAACATGTCAACTAGACTGTTGATCAAAACAATAATCATTTAGGACAAATAAAATACAATTTACTTCATCAAGCTGCTATTAAAAAAAAACTATCGCTACTGCCTTTAATCACATGACATATATGCCAAAAGTGGAGGTTTGACATGGGATTAGCTACTCCATACAGTAAACAACACTCAGGTATAAAACCGTAACCAAGAGCTTGCAAGGCTTTGGTAGGGGACTTATGCGTTCCATTGGGGCGAAGCTTTCATTGGGGCGAAGCTTTCATTGGGGCGAAGCTTTCATTGGGGCGAAGATTTCATTGGGGCGAAGATTTCATTGGGGCGAAGCTTTCATTGGGGCGAAGCTTTCATTGGGGCGAAGATTTCATTGGGGCGAAGCTTTCATTGGGGCGAAGCTTTCATTGGGCCGAAGCTTTCATTGGGGCGAAGCTTTCATTGGGGTGAAGATTTCATTTGGGGCGAAGCTTTCATTGGGGCGAAGCTTTCATTGGGGCGAAGCTTCATTGGGAGCGAAGCTTTCATTGGGGCGAAGATTTCATTGGGCGAAGCTTTCATTGGGGCGAAGCTTTCATTGGGGCGAAGATTTCATTGGGGCGAAGCTTTCATTGGGGCGAAAGCTTTCATTGGGGCGAAGATTTCATAGGGGCGAAGCTTTCATTGGGGCGAAGCTTTCATTGGGGCGAAGATTTCATTGGGGCGAAGATTTCATTGGGGCAGAAGCTTTCATTGGGGCGAAGCTTTCATTGGGCAAGATTTCATTGGGGCGAAGCTTTCATTGGGCAAGCTTTCATTGGGCCGAAGCTTTCATTGGGGCGAAGCTTTCATTGGGGTGAAGATTTCATTTGGGGCGAAGCTTTCATTGGGGCAGAAGCTTTCATTTGGGGCGAAGCTTTCATTGAGGCAGAAGCTTTCATTGGGGCGAAGATTTCATTGGGGCGAAGCTTTCATTGGGGCTAAGCTTTCATTGGGGCGAAGATTTCATTGGGGCGAAGCTTTCATTGGGGCGAAAGCTTTCATTGGGGCGAAGATTTCATAGGGGCGAAGCTTTCATTGGGGCTAAGCTTTCATTGGGGCGAAGATTTCATTGGGGCGAAGCTTTCATTGGGGCGAAGCTTTCATTGGGGCGATGCTTTCATTGGGGCGAAGCTTTCATTGGGGTGAAGCTTTCATTGTGGCGAAGCTTTCATTGGGGCGAAGCTTTCATTGGGGCAAAGCTTTCATTGGGGCAACGCTTTCATTGGGGCGAAGATTTCATTGGGGCGAAGCTTTCATTGGGGCGAAGATTTCATTGGGGCGAAGTTTTCATTGGGGCGAAGATTTCATTGGGGCGAAGTTTTCATTGGGGCGAAGCTTTCATTGGGGCGAAGATTTCATTGGGGCGAAGCTTTCATTGGCGCGAAGCTTTCATTGGGGCGAAGCTTTCATTCGGGCGAAGCTTTCATTGGGGCGAAGCTTTCATTGGGGCGATGCTTTCATTGGGGCGAAGCTTTCATTGGGGCGAAGCTTTCATTGGGGCGAAGCTTTCATTGGGGCGAAGCTTTCATTGGGGCGAAGATTTCATTGGGGCGAAACTTTCATTGGGAGCGAAGCTTTCATTGGGGGGAAGCTTTCATTGGGGCGAAGCTTTCATTGGGGCGAAGCTTTCATTGGGGCGAAGCTTTCATTGGAGCAGAAGCTTTCATTGGGGCAGAAGCTTTCATTGGGCAAAGCTTTCATTGGGGCGAAGCTTTCATTGGGGCGAAGCTTTCATTGGGGCGAAGATTTCATTGGGGCGAAGATTTCATTGGGGCAGAAGCTCATTGGGGCGAAGCTTTCATTGGGGCGATGCTTTCCTTGGGGCGAAGCTTTCATTGGGGCGAAGCTTTCATTGGGGCAAAGCTTTCATTGGGGCGAAGCTTTCATTGGAGGCGATGCTTTCATTGGGAAGAAGCTTTCATTGGGCTATGCTTTCATTGGGGCAGAAGCTTTCATTGGGGCAGAAGCTTTCATTGGGGCTAAGCTTTCATTGGGCGAAGCTTTCATTGGGAGTGAAGCTTTCATTGGGGCAGAAGCTTCATTGGGGCAGAAGCTTTCATTTGGGCGAAGCTTTCATTGGGGCGAAGCTTTCATTGGGGCGAAGATTTCATTGGGGAGAAGCTTTCATTGGGGCGAAGCTTTCATTGGGGCGAAGCTTTCATTAGGGCGAAGATTTCATTGGGACGAAGATTTCATTGAGGGCAAGCTTTCATTGTGGTGAAGCTTTCATTGGGGCGAAGATTTCATAGGGGCGAAGCTTTCATTGGGGCGAAGCTTTCATTGGGGCGAAGATTTCATTGGGGCGAAGCTTTCATTGGGGCGAAGCTTTCATTGGGGCGAAGCTTTCATTGGGGCAAAGCTTTCATTGGGGCGAAGCTTTCATTGGGGCGATGCTTTCATTGGGAAGAAGCTTTCATTGGGGCTATGCTTTCATTGGGGCGAAGCTTTCATTGGGCGAAGCTTTCATTGGGGCTAAGCTTTCATTGGGCGAAGCTTTCATTGGGGTGAAGCTTTCATTGAGGGCGAAGCTTTCATTGGGCAGAAGCTTTCATTTGGGCGAAGCTTTCATTGGGGCGAAGCTTTCATTGGGGCGAAGATTTCATTGGGGAGAAGCTTTCATTGGGCGAAGCTTTCATTGGGGCGAAGCTTTCATTGGGGCGAAGATTTCATTGGGGCGAAGATTTCATTGGGGCGAAGCTTTCATTGTGGTGAAGCTTTCATTGGGGCGAAGATTTCATAGGGGCGAAGCTTTCATTGGGGCGAAGCTTTCATTGGGGCGAAGATTTCATTGGGGCGAAGCTTTCATTGGGGCGAAGCTTTCATTGGGGCGATGCTTTCATTGGGGCGAAGCTTTCATTGGGGCGAAGCTTTTATTGGGGCGAAGCTTTCATTGGGGCGAAGCTTTCATTGGGGCAAAGCTTTCATTGGGGCGAAGATTTCATTGGGGCGAAGCTTTCATTGGGGCGAAGCTTTCATTGGAGCGAAGCTTTCATTGGGGCTAAGCTTTCATTGGGGCGAAGATTTCATTGGGGCGAAGCTTTCATTGGGGCGAAGCTTTCATTGGAGCGAAGCTTTCATTGGGGCGAAGCTTTCATTGGGGCGAAGCTTTCATTGGAGCGAAGCTTTCATTGGGGCGAAGCTTTCATTGGGGTGAAGCTTTCATTGGGGCGAAGCTTTCATTGGGGCGAAGCTTTCGTTGGAGCGAAGCTTTCGTTGGGCGAAGCTTTCATTGGGGCGAAGCTTTCATTGGGGCGAAGCTTTCATTGGGGCAGAAGATTTCATTGAGCAAAGCTTTCATTGGGGCGAAGCTTTCATTGGGGCGAAGCTTTCATTGGGGCAGAGCTTTCATTGGGGCAAGCTTTCATTGGGGCAGAAAGCTTTCATTGGGGCGATGCTTTCATTGGGGCAGAAGCTTTCATTGGGGCAAAGCTTTCATTGGGGCAGAAGCTTTCATTTGGGGCGAAGCTTTCATTGGGGCGAAGCTTTCATTGTGGCGAAGGGTAGAAGAAGAAGAAGATGACTTTAATATCGCTTTCTAGGGAGTTGTAGGACAGATGTGACATGAGACTGAACGTAGGACAGATGTGACATGAGACTGAGCGTAGTACAGATGTGACATGAGACTGAGCGTAGGACAGATGTGACATGAGACTGAGCGTAGGACAGATGTGACATGAGACTGAGCGTAGTACAGATGTGACATGAGACTGAGCGTAGTACAGATGTGACATGAGACTGAGCGTAGGACAGATGTGACATGAACCTGAGCGTAGGACAGATGTGACATGAGACTGAGCGTAGTACAGATGTGACATGAGACTGAGCGTAGGACAGATGTGACATGAACCTGAGGCTAGGACAGATGTGACATGAGCCTGAGCGTAGGACAGATGTGACATGAACCTGAGCGTAGGACAGATGTGACATGAACCTGAGCGTAGGACAAATGTGACATGAACCTGAGCGTAGGACAGATGTGACATGAGCCTGAGCGTAGGACAGATGTGACATGAACCTGAGCGTAGGACAGATGTGACATGAGCCTGAGCGTAGGACAGATGTGACATGAACCTGAGCGTAGGACAGATGTGACATGAACCTGAGCGTAGGACAGATGTGACATGAGCCTGAGCGTAGGACAGATGTGACATGAGACTGAGCGTAGTATAGATGTGACATGAGCCTGAGCGTACGACAGATGTGACATGAGACTGAGCGTAGGACAGATGTGACATAAGACTGAGCGTAGGACAGATGTGACATGAGCCTGAGCGTAGGACAGATGTGACATGAAAGTGAGCGTAGGACAGATGTGACATGAGACTGAGCGTAGGACAGATGTGACATGAACCTGAGCGTAGTACAGATGTGACATGAGCCTGAGCGTAGGACATATGTGACATGAGACTGAGCGTAGTACAGATGTGACATGAGACTGAGCGTAGTACAGATGTGACATGAGACTGAGCGTAGTACAGATGTGACATGAGACTGAGCGTAGTACAGATGTGACATGAGACTGAGCGTAGTACAGATGTGACATGAGACTGAACGTAGGACAGATGTGACATGAGACTGAGCGAAGGACATATGTGACATGAGACTGAACGTAGTACAGATGTGACATGAGACTGAACGTAGGACAGATGTGACATGAGACTGAGCGAAGGACAGATGTGACATGAGACTGAACGTAGTACAGATGTGACATGAGACTGAACGTAGGACAGATGTGACATGAGCCTGAGCGTAGGACAGATGTGACATGAAAGTGAGCGTAGGACAGATGTGACATGAGACTGAGCGTAGGACAGATGTGACATGAACCTGAGCGTAGGACAGATGTGATATGATCCTGAGCGTAGGACAGATGTGACATGAGACTGAGCGTAGGACAGATGTGACATGAACCTGAGCGTTGTACAGATGTGACATGAACCTGAGCGTAGGACAGATGTGACATGAGCCTGAGCGTAGGACAGATGTGACATGAGCCTGAGGAATTTAATAACCACATGGTTAGTGCAGTCGCTGTGAAACTGTTCTGGTTATGATTTTACGTTTATGTTAACAACAGAGAAAAAATCATTGGCCTTATCGTGAATTCAACACAGATCTCTCGCATGTAAGCCGCGGCTTATCCATTCTGTCCAACGCTCGATGACAACGTTAGTGAAGAAATGCTCACAACGGCAGGGGATACAGTAGTTACAGACATCGTTACTGAAGAAATGCTCACAGCGGCAGGGGATACAATAGTTACAGACATCGTTACTGAAGAAATGCTCACAGCGGCAGGGGATACAGTAGTTACAGACATCGTTACTGACAACGTTACTGAAGAAATGCTCACAGCGGCAGGGGATACAGTAGTTACAGACAACGTTACTGAAGAAATGCTCACAGCGGCAGGGGATACAATAGTTACAGACAACGTTACTGAAGAAATGCTCACAGCGGCAGGGGATACAGTAGTTACAGACATCGTTACTGAAGAAATGCTCACAGCGGCAGGTGATACAGTAGTTACAGACATCGTTACTGAAGAAATGCTCACAGCGGCAGGGGATACAGTAGTTACAGACATCGTTACTGAAGAAATGCTCACAGCGGCAGGTGATACAGTAGTTACAGACAACGTTACTGAAGAAATGCTCACAGCGGCAGGGGATACAGTAGTTACAGACATCGTTACTGATGAAATGTTCACAGCGGCAGGTGATACAGTAGTTACAGACAACGTTACTGAAGAAATGCTCACAGCGACAGAGGATACAGTAGTTACAGACATCGTTACTGAAGAAATGCTCACAGCAGCAGGTGATGCAGTAGTTATAGACAACGTTACTGAAGAAATGCTCACAGCGGCAGGGGATACAATAGTTACAGACAACGTTACTGAAGAAATGCTCACAGCGGCAGGGGATACAGTAGTTACAGACATCGTTACTGAAGAAATGCTCACAGCGGCAGGGGATACAGTAGTTACATACATCGTTACTGAAGAAATGCTCACAGCAGCAGGGGATACAGTAGTTACAGACATCGTTACTGAAGAAATGCTCACAGCAGCAGGTGATACAGTAGTTATAGACAACGTTACTGAAGAAATGCTCACAGCGGCAGGGGATACAATAGTTACAGACAACGTTACTGAAGAAATGCTCACAGCGGCAGGGGATACAGTAGTTACAGACATCGTTACTGAAGAAATGCTCACAGCGGCAGGGGATACAGTAGTTACATACATCGTTACTGAAGAAATGCTCACAGCAGCAGGGGATACAGTAGTTACAGACATCGTTACTGAAGAAATGCTCACAGCAGCAGGTGATACAGTAGTTATAGACAACGTTACTGAAGAAATGCTCACAGCGGCAGGGGATACAATAGTTACAGACAACGTTACTGAAGAAATGCTCACAGCGGCAGGGGATACAGTAGTTACAGACATCGTTACTGAAGAAATGCTCACAGCGGCAGGGGATACAGTAGTTACAGACATCGTTACTGAAGAAATGCTCACAGCAGCAGGTGATACAGTAGTTACAGACATCGTTACTGAAGAAATGCTCACAGCGACAGATGATATAATAGTTACAGACAACGTTACTGAAGAAATGCTCACAGCGGCAGGGGATACAGTAGTTACAGACATCGTTACTGAAGAAATGCTCACAGCGGCAGGGGATACAATAGTTACAGACAACGTTACTGAAGAAATGCTCACAGCGGCAGGTGATACAGTAGTTATAGACAACGTTACTGAAGAAATGCTCACAGCGGCAGGGGATACAATAGTTACAGACAACGTTACTGAAGAAATGCTCACAGCGGCAGGGGATACAGTAGTTACAGACATCGTTACTGAAGAAATGCTCACAGCAGCAGGTGATACAGTAGTTATAGACAACGTTACTGAAGAAATTCTCACAGCGGCAGATGATACAGTAGTTATAGACAACGTTACTGAAGAAATGCTCACAGCGGCAGGGGATACAATAGTTACAGACAACGTTACTGAAGAAATGCTCACAGCGGCAGGGGATATAGTAGTTACAGACAACGTTACTGAAGAAATGCTCACAGCGGCAGGGGATATAGTAGTTACAGACAACGTTGCTGAAGAAATGCTCACAGCGGCAGATGATACAGTAGTTACAGACAACGTTACTGAAGAAATGCTCACAGCGGCAGGGGATACAATAGTTACAGACAACGTTACTGAAGAAATGCTCACAGCAGCAGGTGATACAGTAGTTATAGACAACGTTACTGAAGAAATGCTCACAGCGGCAGGTGATACAGTAGTTACAGACAACGTTACTGAAGAAATGCTCACAGCGACAGATGATACAATAGTTACAGACATCGTTACTGAAGAAATGCTCACAGCGGCAGGGGATACAATAGTTACAGACAACGTTACTGAAGAAATGCTCACAGCAGCAGGTGATACAGTAGTTATAGACAACGTTACTGAAGAAATGCTCACAGCGGCAGGGGATACAATAGTTACAGACAACGTTACTGAAGAAATGCTCACAGCGGCAGGGGATACAGTAGTTACAGACATCGTTACTGAAGAAATGCTCACAGCGGCAGGGGATACAATAGTTACAGACATCGTTACTGAAGAAATGCTCACAGCGGCAGGGGATACAATAGTTACAGACAACGTTACTGAAGAAATGCTCACAGCGGCAGGGGATACAGTAGTTACAGACATCGTTACTGATGAAATGTTCACAGCGGCAGGTGATACAGTAGTTACAGACAACGTTACTGAAGAAATGCTCACAGCGGCAGGGGATACAGTAGTTACAGACATCGTTACTGAAGAAATGCTCACAGCGGCAGGTGATATTGTAGTTACAGACAACGTTACTGAAGAAATGCTCACAGCGGCAGGTGATACAATAGTTACAGACAACGTTACTGAAGAAATTCTCACAGCGGCAGATGATACAGTAGTTACAGACAACATTACTGAAGAAATGATCACAGCGGCAGGGGATACAATAGTTACAGACATCGTTACTGAAGAAATGCTCACAGCGGCAGGGGATACAATAGTTACAGACAACGTTACTGAAGAAATGCTCACAGCGGCAGGGGATACAGTAGTTACAGACATCGTTACTGATGAAATGTTCACAGCGGCAGGTGATACAGTAGTTACAGACAACGTTACTGAAGAAATGCTCACAGCGGCAGGGGATACAGTAGTTACAGACATCGTTACTGAAGAAATGCTCACAGCGGCAGGTGATATTGTAGTTACAGACAACGTTACTGAAGAAATGCTCACAGCGGCAGGTGATACAATAGTTACAGACAACGTTACTGAAGAAATTCTCACAGCGGCAGATGATACAGTAGTTACAGACAACATTACTGAAGAAATGATCACAGCGGCAGATGATACAGTAGTTACAGACAACGTTACTGAAGAAATGCTCACAGCGGCAGACGATACAGTAGTTACAGACAACGTTACTGAAGACATGCTCACAGCGGCAGATGATACAGTAGTTACAGACAACGTTACTGAAGAAATGCTCACAGCGGCAGATGATACAGTAGTTACACAGGGGTAAGAACTATTTAATAACATAATAAACATCATCAGATGCCGTGCCAGTTGGCGTAGGATATCGTGGATTTCCACAAATCTTTGTCTCTTGTATCATCTCAGATGTTTACACTTTACGTGCCATAAAGGCAGGCGCTATAAAGTGTTATCTTTCTGCCTTCCTCATGTCTTCACATTATGTTCACACATATCAATATTAATGTTATAACGGGGACCCTTGCTGGTGCTAGGAGTTCGTGCACTGCAGCTGAGATCTTTCTGTGTAAGAAAGAGATCGGAGCACACATGGTTACTCACCGAAGTGCGATGATGATGGTCCTATCAATCAATCAATATTAAAAGCATTACATCACGTACACTCATACACATAACAGACATAACATAACTTTGGTTACACATCATCATCAAGTAGCTTGTCCCTTCAGGAACTTGGCTCCCATGACTGTAGTTCTGAAAAAAACAACTCTCTATTCTGTGCAAGTTGACCGGCATCAGCAGCAGTCATTCTCAGATCGTCAATAACATCTTGCTCACATCGTTTTCTAGGTCTTCCTCTCATTCTTCTTCCAGGCACCATTGCCTCCAAAATTATTTTCTCTATGCACTCATATCGTTTGATGTGTCCGAAATATTTAATTTTCTTTGATGTTATGCTCTTTAATAGCCAACTCCTTTAATATCAAGCTGTTGCAGAACAGAAGTATTTGTTCATTTATCTGTCCATGATATTCTAAGTACTCTTCTGTAACATTTGCATTCTAAGGCATTAATGATCTTCTCTACCGCTTTGCCAATATTCCTTGTCTCACAATCATATGTTCTTCTTTCTTTCTTTCTTCCTTTGCGTTCCCGGCCTAGCCTGATGGACCAACTTCTATCATGAATTTAACTGTTGTTTTTGGGACTCCGTTCCTCCGTACAGCTTTTCGCAAAGCTCTGTGTGTTGTGGCCAGTACTCTTTCCTTATACCTGCTAAACGTTGACAGTCTTGCAAGACGTGTTCTGCCGTCATGTCTGCCATATTGCATGGGCACAGGCTAGTTGTGCCAATTTTAAATTTATGGAACATGTGGGCTCTGAGCTTGTTGTGGCCGGTACGGAGGCGAAATATGGTAACTTGTTCACAGCGCGAGAGACCATAGTAACCGTCACTGTCTGTGTACTGCGGGTGGTCTTTGCCCACTTGCTTCGATAGTGCGAACCGATGGTTGTTTTGACTTCCTCATGCTGATCTCGAGATCAGTCTGGGGTAGTCGCCCGCCCTCTTTGGCTAGCTTGTCGGCCGCTTCGTTTCTAATGTTGCAGTGTGACGGTATCCACTGGATGACAGTGCGTTTGAGTGAACTCGTTAGTTCAGCGAGGGACGTTTGAGCTCATTCATCTCAGTTTTGCCGACGCATTTGAGTGCCGTGATGACCGATAGAGCATCGGTGAATATCACGACCTTGTTGCGTGCAGTGTTTCTTCTCTCCAAGATCATTTCGGCCGCCTTTTTGATTGCCTCTGCCTCAGCTCGGTAGTTATTCGAGTATTTGCCAGTTGCAATCGCTTTCTTGACCGTGACTTTCTTGGAGATTTTCAGTACTATTCCTCCTCCGCCGTCGCTTATTGCGTTATTTGCCGATCCGTCCGTATAGACGTGCGTCCACTCATTTTCATGGTACTCTGATTCTATGTGCTCTTCTGCTGCAGTTTTTCTGTCGAGGTTCGTTTGGTCCCTTTTACTCATTATGCCTGGATTGATTCCCTTAGTTCTGCATTTTGTTTTCCATGGCTGGCACTTGTCGATTGCCGGGATTGGTTTGGCTGTGCATTTGGACAAGACTGGGTGGTCTGTGGTCAGTGCGTTAGAGATTCTAACGAAGTTAGATCTCTGTATTCTCCACTTTCCTGATTGAAACATTCTTTCGTGCATTGGATGCGATTTGAGCCGTTTGAGTTTTTCCGCAAGTACTACTACTTTCTTGTCCCTTCGGTCAGTCATTGGTTGGATGCCTGTGATGGTCTCCATCGCCTTGATGGGATCTTTCTTTCTTTCTTTTGTCCTTATCTGCTTTTTTGCCGCTAGGCGTAGCAGGTTTAACTGATGATCGGTTTCCGAGATAATGCACGATCGGTCGCTTAATATGGTGTGGTATTGTGGAGTTTTAAGATGTCTGTAACTCCATCAATATGTTAATAAGGGAAAAACGCAGGCTCTTAAAAACGTGATTTTTGTTCTTATATATACACACATACACATTGATATATACACACGTACACATTTATATATAGACATATACACATTTATGTGTACATATATACATCACAAATATCAACTTTACAAACATCAAATTACATTTACTTAATCATATTTCAATTTACCCATTCCAATTAATTCTTGCGACTCGTCTGTTGCCAGTAGCAACACTAAGAAATTTAACATCAGTCTCATTTAAAACTGAAGTTAGTGTGACCGTAATTTTGTATGTAACATCCCCTGTCATCTCCTCAGATTCGCCTACAGATTTCAGTACATTCTTATTGTTTGATACTTCGCCGATGAAACCGTAAATCATCAATATTTGTAGTATCATCAAGTATCGTAAGTGTTTCATTGTAGTATTGTTACGTTCTCTAATGTTTTCTCCCAGTTAAACTGGATTTTCTACTTGGTACCTGAGTATGTTTGATAAATGGATGGTGGAACTCCAATATTTATTAACCTTTATTAAGAGACTAGGTATGTTACCTGGACACTGACAACAAATGATAGAAGAAAACTAGTCACGACAGAGATGAAGTGTCTAGCAGAATTCTGGTGTAACAAGAAGAGACGGTTGAGAAATGAAGACATCAGGAAAACGTGGTACAACATCAGTACTAGACTTCATCAAGAAACAACAAATTAAATGGTTCGGTCACGTAAGCAGATTACCAACAGACAGTGCACCTTAAAGAGCAATGCTGCTCCTATACAATGGGTAAAAGCAAAAGGCAGGCCACGCAAAAGATGGACCTCAGAAATAACAGAGGCGACGAAAGAGACTATCTAGGAAGCGCATACAAGGGTATGTTTTATAAATCTCTTCTTGACCTGACGCTGTGAGACAAACATGATTCGAGAAGTAAATAGACTAGAAGGAAATGGTATTGTTCTGATGTTGGTTGCCAGTCATTCAAACCTGTCTAGTTCATCTCTTGCAGGATATTCTAGATGTTTCTGATACATTTTGTGTATGTAGCATCTCTATCTCTGTTAGTTTCCAGTTAAACTGAAATCTTGTTGTTATGAAACTCTACTACCTCGACGAGGTACATCGATATCGATATTACGGAAGTGCAATGTCTCCTTGTTTAGTTAGTTTAGAGAGTGCAGATTGTGAACAAAAAACCACAAGAGGAATTTATATATATACACAGAGAGATTAACCAAACAAAAGTAGTGTATCAATTTGGCACTGGAGTATTCGTTTTCCCAGTGTCATTGGCAGTGATTTCACACATAGTGTGTTTTTCATTTTCATAAATGCTGCTTTTGATTCTGCTTCTAATCTCTGTTTTTTTTTAGATGGAAATGGGATGAAATAAATTAAAAGAAGAACACACAAGGCTTTACAAAAAATTAAACAACTAAAAACAGTATGGAACGGAACTGATAAGAAAACAAAGATCAGAATACTAAGAGCATGCATATTCCCAGTGACAACGTATGGGTATGAAGCATTGACATTTAATAAGGCAGTGGAAAAACATACAGTACTTTTGAATATAAGTGTTACAGAAGAGTCCTTCGTATAATTTGGACAGAGAAGAGAATCGATTTATCTAGAAAGAACTCAAAATCAAAGAAAACTGACTGATGTCACAAATAAGAAAGAGAAAATTGAGATATTTTGACATATAAAAAGACATGAAGGGCTGAGAAGACCATCATGGAAGGAGGCATACCGGCAAAGAGAAGAAAAGGAAGACCACGGAGAAGATGGATTCAGGATGTAACTGATGGTTTGAACATGACGGCTGCAGAGTCAGGACATCTGGCCTATTCGAGAGAGAAATTCCGAAGGATTGTTGGGGTGGCAAAGTTCTGCTCAGGACAAACTATTTGATGATGATGATGATGAATCTCTGTTTTACACACAAAGAAATATTAATTGTTCTTGCTTTCTCTAGATAAAATATTGTTCATTTTGTTCTCAGCTATTTATCTGGAGTTTTGGTTATTTATTATTTGAACCTTGCTGAAACACAAGCTGTCTTGTCACTTGATCAGTTTAAGGATGCTAACCTTGACCTATATGTGCTGACACTAGGAGATGAAGATGGCCTCAAGTCCAAGTTAGAATCAATGTTTATCTAAGTATTTCATTTCCAATGTTTAATATTCTACAGTTTATGTTTCTTATTCTTTTCTACTTCACTTTTCAACCCCAGCGGAACATGTTTCTACAAACTTCTCCCAGCGGAGCACGTCTTCTACAAACTTCTCCCAGCGGAGCACATGTCTGCTACAAACTTCTCCCAGCGGAGCACATGTCTTCTACAAACTTCTCCCAGCGGAGCACATGTCTTCTACAAACTTCTCCCAGCGGAGCACATGTCTTCTACAAACTTCTCCCAGCGGAGCACATGTCTTCTACAAACTTCTCCCAGCGGAGCACATGTCTTCTATAAACTTCTCCCAGCTCTTCCTCTCTCTTGTCATCCCTTCCAAATTGTTTCCATGTTTTACCTATCCTTTTAATATCGGCCTCCAGCTGTCTTCTCCAGGTATGTCTAGGCCTTCCACTACTCCTTTTTCCTGCGCTGTTCCAAAACAGTGCCTGTCTTGCAATGCTTGTTCTGATTTTCCCAATATATGTCCTACCCATTGCCAGCTTCTCTTCCTTAGCTCTTTCTCCACTGGTATCTGCTTTGTTCTTCTCTGAGTTCCTCGTTCGTAATCTTATCATACCATCTCAGTTCGTCTATTCTACGTAAACATCCATTTATGAAATGTTTCTCATAATTATATATAAATTGTCATTTGTTTATCTTTTGTTCTATATTGTCATCTTGAATATGTTTATCTTTTGTTCTATATTGTCATCTTGACTATGTTTATCTTTTGTTCTATATTGTCATCTTGAATATGTTTATCTTTTGTTCTATATTGTCATCTTGAATATGTTTATCTTTTGTTCTATATTGTCATCTTGACTATGTTTATCTTTTGTTCTATATTGTCATCTTGAATATGTTTATCTTTTGTTCTATATTGTCATCTTGAATATGTTTATCTTTTGTTCTATATTGTCATCTTGAATATGTTTATCTGATGTTCTATATTGTCATCTTGAATATGTTTATCTTTTGTTCTATATTGTCATCTTGAATATGTTTATCTTTTGTTCTATATTGCCATCTTGAATATGTTTATCATTTGTTCTATATTGTCATCTTGAATATGTTTATCTTTTGTTCTATATTGCCATCTTTAATATGTTTATCTTTTGTTCTATATTGTCATCTTGAAAATGTTTATCTTTTGTTCTATATTGTCATCTTGAATATGTTTATCTTTTGTTCTATATTGTCATCTTGAAAATGTTTATCTTTTGTTCTATATTGTCATCTTGAATATGTTTATCTTTTGTTCTATATTGTCATCTTGAATATGTTTATCTTTTGTTCTATATTGTCATCTTGAATATGTTTATCTTTTGTTCTATATTGTCATCTTGAATATGTTTATCTTTTGTTCTATATTGTCATCTTAAATATATTTATTTTTTGTTCTATATTGCCATCTTGACTATGTTTATCTTTTGTTCTATATTGTCATCTTGACTATGTTTATCTTTTTTTCTATATTGTCATCTTGAATATGTTTATCTTTGTTCTATATTGCCATCTTTAATATGTTTAACTTTTGTTCTATATTGTCATCTTGAATATTTTAATCTTTTGTTCTATATTGCCATCTTGAATATGTTTATCTTTCGTTCTATATTGCCATCTTGACTATGTTTATCTTTTGTTCTATATTGTCATCTTGAATATCTTTATCTGATGTTCTATATTGTCATCTTGAATATGTTTATCTGATGTTCTATATTGTCATCTTGAATATGTTTATCGTTTGTTCTATATTGTCATCTTGAATATGTTTATCTTTTGTTCTATATTGTCATCTTGAATATGTTTATCTGATGTTCTATATTGTCATCTTGAATATGTTTATCTTTTGTTCTATATTGTCATCTTGAAAATGTTTATCTTTTGTTCTATATTGTCATCTTGAATATGTTTATCTTTTGTTCTATATTGTCATCTTGAATATGTTTATCTTTTGTTCTATATTGCCATCTTGACTATGTTTATCTTTTGTTCTATATCGTCATCTTGAATATGTTTATCTTTTGTTCTATATTGTCATCTTGAATATGTTTATCTTTTGTTCTATATTGTTATCTTGAATATGTTTATCTTTTGTTCTATATTGTCATCTTGAATATGTTTATCTTTGTTCTATATTGTCATCTTGAATATGTTTATCTTTTTTTCTATATTGCCATCTTGACTATGTTTATCTTTTGTTCTATATCGTCATCTTGAATATGTTTATCTTTTTGTTCTATATTGCCATCTTGACTATGTTTATCTTTTGTTCTATATTGTCATCTTGACTATGTTTATCTTTTGTTCTATATTGTCATCTTGAATATGTTTATCTTTTGTTCTATATTGTCATCTTGAATATGTTTATCTTTTGTTCTATATTGTCATCTTGAATATGTTTATCTTTTGTTCTATATTGTCATCTTGAATATGTTTATCTTTTGTTCTATATTGTCATCTTGAATATGTTTATCTTTTGTTCTATATTGTCATCTTGAATATGTTTATCTTTTGTTCTATATTGTCATCTTGAATATGTTTATCTTTTGTTCTATATTGTCATCTTGAATATGGTTATCTTTTTTTTCTATATTGTCATCTTGAAAATGTTTATATTTTGTTTTATATTGTCATCTTGAATATGTTTATCTTTTGTTCTATATTGTCATCTTGAATATGTTTATCTTTTGTTCTATTTTGCCATCTTGAATATGTTTAACTGTTGTTCTATATTGTCATCTTGAATATGTTTATCTTTTGTTCTATATTGTCATCGTGAATATGTTTATCTTTTGTTCTATATTGTCATCTTGAATATGTTTATCTTTTGTTCTATATTGCCATCTTGAATATGTTTATCTTTTGTTCTATATTGTCATCTTGAATATGTTTATCTTTTGTTCTATATTGCCATCTTTAATATGTTTAACTTTTGTTCTATATTGTCATCTTGAATATGTTTAACTTTTGTTCTATATTGTTATCTTGAATATGTTTATCTTTTGTTCTATATTGTCATCTTGAATATGTTTATCTTTTGTTCTATATTGTCATCTTGAATATGTTTATCTTTTGTTCTATATTGCCATCTTTAATATGTTTAACTTTTGTTCTATATTGTCATCTTGAATATGTTTAACTTTTGTTCTATATTGTTATCTTGAATATGTTTATCTTTTGTTCTATATTGTCATCTTGACTATGTTTATCTTTTGTTCTATATTGTCATCTTGAATATGTTTATCTTTTGTTCTATATTGCCATCTTGAATATGTTTATCTTTTGTTCTATATTGCCATCTTGACTATGTTTATCTTTTGTTCTATATCGTCATCTTGAATATGTTTATCTTTTGTTCTATATTGCCATCTTGACTATGTTTATCTTTTGTTCTATATTGTCATCTTGACTATGTTTATCTTTTGTTCTATATTGTCATCTTGAATATGTTTATCTTTTGTTCTATATTGTCATCTTGAATATGTTTATCTTTTGTTCTATATTGTCATCTTGAATATGTTTATCTTTTGTTCTATATTGTCATCTTGAATATGTTTATCTTTTGTTCTATATTGTCATCTTGAATATGTTTATCTTTTGTTCTATATTGTCATCTTGAATATGTTTATCTTTTGTTCTATATTGTCATCTTGAATATGTTTATCTTTTGTTCTATATTGTCATCTTGAATATGTTTATCTTTTGTTCTATATTGTCATCTTGAAAATGTTTATATTTTGTTTTATATTGTCATCTTGAATATGTTTATCTTTTGTTCTATATTGTCATCTTGAATATGTTTATCTTTTGTTCTATTTTGCCATCTTGAATATGTTTAACTGTTGTTCTATATTGTCATCTTGAATATGTTTATCTTTTGTTCTATATTGTCATCGTGAATATGTTTATCTTTTTTTTCTATATTGTCATCTTGAATATGTTTATCTTTTGTTCTATATTGCCATCTTGAATATGTTTATCTTTTGTTCTATATTGTCATCTTGAATATGTTTATCTTTGTTCTATATTGCCATCTTTAATATGTTTAACTTTTGTTCTATATTGTCATCTTGAATATGTTTAACTTTTGTTCTATATTGTTATCTTGAATATGTTTATCTTTTGTTCTATATTGTCATCTTGAATATGTTTATCTTTTGTTCTATATTGTCATCTTGAATATGTTTATCTTTTGTTCTATATTGCCATCTTTAATATGTTTAACTTTTGTTCTATATTGTCATCTTGAATATGTTTAACTTTTGTTCTATATTGTTATCTTGAATATGTTTATCTTTTGTTCTATATTGTCATCTTGACTATGTTTATCTTTTGTTCTATATTGTCATCTTGAATATGTTTATCTTTTGTTCTATATTGCCATCTTGAATATGTTTATCTTTTGTTCTATATTGTCATCTTGAATACGTTTATCTGATGTTCTATATTGTCATCTTGAATATGTTTATCTTTTGTTCTATATTGTCATCTTGAATATGTTTATCTTTTGTTCTATATTGCCATCTTTAATATGTTTATCTTTTGTTCTATATTGCCATCTTGAATATGTTTATCTTTTGTTCTATATTGCCATCTTGAATATGTTTATCTTTTGTTCTATATTGCCATCTTTAATATGTTTATCTTTTGTTCTATATTGCCATCTTGAATATGTTTATCTTTTGTTCTATATTGTCATCTTGAATATGTTTATCTTTTGTTCTATATTGCCATCTTTAATATGTTTAACTTTTGTTCTATATTGTCATCTTGAATATGTTTAACTTTTGTTCTATATTGTTATCTTGAATATGTTTATCTTTTGTTCTATATTGTCATCTTGAATATGTTTATCTTTTGTTCTATATTGTCATCTTGAATATGTTTATCTTTTGTTCTATATTGCCATCTTTAATATGTTTAACTTTTGTTCTATATTGTCATCTTGAATATGTTTAACTTTTGTTCTATATTGTTATCTTGAATATGTTTATCTTTTGTTCTATATTGTCATCTTGAATATGTTTATCTTTTGTTCTATATTGTCATCTTGAATATGTTTATCTTTTGTTCTATATTGCCATCTTGAATATGTTTATCTTTTGTTCTATATTGTCATCTTGAATACGTTTATCTGATGTTCTATATTGTCATCTTGAATATGTTTATCTTTTGTTCTATATTGTCATCTTGAATATGTTTATCTTTTGTTCTATATTGCCATCTTTAATATGTTTATCTTTTGTTCTATATTGCCATCTTGAATATGTTTATCTTTTGTTCTATATTGCCATCTTGAATATGTTTATCTTTTGTTCTATATTGCCATCTTGAATATGTTTATCTGATGTTCCATATTGTCATCTTGAATATGTTTATCTTTTTTTCTATATTGCCATCTTGACTATGTTTATCTTTTGTTCTATATTGTCATCTCGCCCGAGTAGTTACCGGGGCCCAAATTTGGGGTGTAAATAATAGAACCACTGTTACCTGCCACGCATGTCGTAAGCGGCGACTAAGGAGGTGTTTCTGAAACCGGATGCACGTGTCTGCTAGGGAATGCTAACCAGAAACAAATGCTTGCAGAAAACGGATGCACCAGGCCGTAAGGCACATAACATGGTGCAACGACCCTCACAATGTGGAATGGGATAACGGATTCTGCAGTCACCAATCTGCCTCGGAGATTTAGTCACGCAGTAAGAATGTCAGACCTACCATCACGAGGGTGGCCAAAATTTACTGGGGGAAGAGGTCGGCACAAACAGGGAAGCCGAAATCATAAGAATTATATCCTACAGAACTGCCCCCAGTATGCAGACTTGAGAAGAAAGAGGTGGTCCACTTACACTTGCGTCCAAGACAAACTGTATGACATGGTTGACAACATGAGGCAGACGGCTGCCTTTATTAGAGAATCCGAAATCGCAATCTAGTGAGAACCCAGAAGAAGAAGAATATTGCCATCTTGAATATGTTCCGACTGTAAGGGCTATCAGGTCAACCTAGTCTCAACTGTGTTACAGAGGAAACACTAGGTAGTAGAGACGGTCATCATGTTCATAATATCACCAGTCGTAAACGAATTATAAGGGTTCAGCGGCGGCTCGCCATTAAGGGCCAGAGGGGCCGGGCCCACCAAAATAAAGCGTAACATGCGTTTATTATTTAATAAATTAAAATATAACCTAACCCAAAACCAAGATTTCCCCGAAAATCTGTGTCTGGTCCCACCAACAAAAACGATCACTAGCCGCCACTGTAAGGGTCTAACATCTAAAAACAGTATCTAACGGAACTGATAAGAAAACAAATATCAGAATACTAAGAGCATGCATATTCCAAGTGGCAACGTATGAGTGCGAAGCATGGACATTTAATAAAGCAGTGAGAAAACATATATGTGCTTTCAAATATAAATGTTGCAGAAGAGTCCTCGTATATCTTGGACAGAGAAGAGAACAAATAGATCTATCCAGAAAGAACTCAAAATCAAAGAAAACTGACTGATGCTACAAATAGGAAAATTGAGGTATTTTGGACATATAAAAAGACATGAAGGGCTGGAGAAGACCATCATGGAAGGAGGAGAAGAAGAGGAAAACCAAGGAGAAAATGGATTCAGGATGTAACTGATTGTTTGAATATGACGGTTGCAGAGGAGGACATCTGGAATATGAGAGAGAAAAATTCCGGAGACTGTTGGGGTGGCAAATTTCTGCTCAGGACAAGCTATTTGATGATAATGATGAACATCTAAGAAGAAATGCTTCTGTTCTGCAACAGCTTGATATTAAAGAGAGTTGGCTATTAAAGAGCATACAATCAATGACAATTCAATATTTCGGACACATCAAACGACATGAGTGCATAGAGAAGATAATTTTGGAGGGAATGGTGCCTGGAAGAAGAATGAGAGGAAGACCTAGACGACAATGGGTGCAAGATGTCAGTGATGATCTGAGAATGACTGCTGTTTGCGCCGGTCAACTTACAAAGAACAGAGAGTTTTTCTTGGCTGATGTAATAGGAGCCAAGTTTCGGAAGGGACAAGCTACTTGAAGATGATCACGACCGACTCTATAATGACGTCGACCGACTTATATGACGTCGACCGATCATAATGACGTCGACCGACTATTACGAAGCGTGCTGATGTTGAACACCATATTGGCCCATTATACCTTGAGGTATGAAAAAGGGTACCTTTACTTTACTTTTTTTCGTGCTGATGGTTACCGTGGCTCGCTGAATAAACACACCTCTCACTCTGTCCCTTAGGCATCCAGTTCTACTTGTACAACGGGTAACTCTAAACTGCTTAAACCGCTGGATCGATTCAACATCTATTTTAGTGTCTTCATCCAATAGACAGTCGAGAAGAGACCGAAGAACATCCCCCTTATCCATCTTCAACTTTCCAACAATCGATGCTGTTGATGTTATCCTGTCCGTTCTCTCCTTACCGTAAACACCCGAATGCCCAAAACAGTATATCCAAGAAGGGCCGTACGGTATGTTTTCTCAGTAGTGGTATAATGGACATATACGAAAAAGTAATGAACATACGCAGTAAGAATAGTTTAGTTTAGTTGTCAGATCTTAATCACTGCACGCCGAACCAACTAGTCCATAAGTTCTCCGATCTCCTGCTCAGTATGTCTCTCAGTTTAGTTTAGTTTAGTTATCGGATCATCATCACTGCACGTCGAACCAACTAGTCCATAAGTTCTCCGATCTCCTGCTCAGTATATCTCGCATAGTGTGGCAACTAGCGACCTCAGTTATTTGTTGGTTTACTATTATTTCTTGGCTACGAGTATAGTTCTCTTGTCTAGCTACACCACACTTGACTTGAAATTCTTGCAGTCTCGTTAGTGTTGTAGATTCACCACTATTACTTGAATCATGTACACGTTCTCTCTCCCTTAGAGAATTTATATCAGCCTGGTTAATTGCTAGCCAGATTTTTACAGTTGCCATATCGTTAATTTTAGTGCCATTGACATACATCCATGTCAATGGCACTAAAATAAACCAAGTGAAAGAATTCAAATACTTAGGAAGCATATTCACAGAAGACGGTACACTGGATAGAGAGATAGAGGCTAGAGTGCAAAAGCAAATGCTGTAACCTACCAGCTAGCTCCATTGTTAAGGCACCCAAAATTTAACAGGCAGCTAAGCAACAGATGATCAACAGCATTTTTATACCTACTTTGTGTTACCAGAGCCAAACATGGACATTGAGCAAAGCGCAGTCACAAAAATAACTACATGTGAAATGCGTTGCCTGGGAAAAGTTACCAACAACACAAGAAAAGACAGAATCACCAACATCAACATAAGAAAGAAAGTTGGCACAAAACCGTGCTTGTATTACATAGAGAAACAAAGAATGAAGTGGTTTGGCCACTTAATAAGAATGCATCCAAACTCCACAGTATACAGAGTCTTCTCCAGAAAAGAAAGAAGGCAGGAGGAAGACCACGGAAAAGATGGTTAGATGGCGTAGCAGAATCCTGTATAACAATCACCCAAGCCACCAGAACGCGCAAGACAAAAACAGAAAACCACGACACTGGGCAACAACCCGGTAGCAGTGTGACGACAAAAGAAGAAGAAGATATCGTCAAGCCTATCAGCGTTTTCATTTCACCTTGTACCTGCATACACTGGCACAACAATAAAACTGATATTTGTCAGACTAGACGTCCCCAGCAATTCCAACCACTGTCTCCAAGTCCATCCTGTTTCAATCTTCCTGAGCATACTCATTGAGTCACTGAGAAAACATACATGGATAAAAGTCTATGATTCCAGTCAGACCATCGCTTTAGTTACATTCGGTGAGAATAATTAGTCATCACCAAATAGCATGTCTTGAGCAGAACTTTGCCACCCCAACAGTCCTCCAGAATTTTCCCTCTCTCTGTAGGCTAGATGTTTGTTCTGCTCCTGCAGCCGTCATGTTCAAACCATCAGTTACATCCTGAATTCATCTCTCCGTGGACTTTCTATTCTTCTCTTTGCCGGTATGCTCTCTTCCATGATGGTCTTCTCCATCCCTTCATGTCTTTTTATTGTCCAAAATATCTCAATTTTCTCTTTCTTATTTGTATCAATAATGAGTATGTACTGGAAATAGTGAACATTTTACCTGACAACTTTTTGTAAATATTATTTATCACATTGTCTCTTACATACTATTAGTATGACAACAAGCAGTATGACAACAAGCAGTATGACAACAAGCAGTATGACAACAAGCAGTATGACAACAAGAGGTATGACAACAAGCAGTATGACAACAAGCAGTATGACAACAAGCAGTATGACAACAAGAGGTATGACAACAAGCAGTATGACAACAAGAAGTATGACAACAAGCAGTATGACAACAAGCAGTATGACAACAAGCAGTATGACAACAAGCAGTATGACAACAAGCAGTATGACAACAAGCAGTATGACAACAAGCAGTATGACAACAAGCAGTATGACAACAAGCAGTATGACAACAAGCAGTATGACAATGGAGGTACTGGTGGTGACTAAGGCACTAGTCTGACTAGAGTCACAAAACTACATGCGTACATTCTTAATGATTCATTGAGAATGATCCGAAAGGTGGAGGCTGGTTCGGTGCGCAGACAATGGATTGAATCACTACAAGCGTCAAAAATTTGCAGAATCACACTTATCTTCGTTCCGGGGCACATTTGTGTCATTGGCAATGAGAGATCAGACAGCTTACTCTGCCACCACATCAGGGGGACAGCCAATGGATAGAGCTGATATTTTGAAGGCCCTAATAGAGTGTGGGCGCAAAGAAAATTTTCATTTAACCCAATCCACGTCATCTATTAGATTGCAAGAGCTTGGATTGAATATTAGAGTGACCAGAAAGGAACATCACAACATGTATATGAATAAACTCATCAATCAACACCGATCTGGTACAGTAAGTCGCTGGACGCTGTTGGAGATATTGCGAAGGAGATCGGAGCACCTATGGACATGTCCGGAGAGCAATGAAGATATTCCAAACTGAAACTTGAAACTAACATGTGACTCAGTTTTGAAATACAAACTTTACTTATTCCTGACTAGGGTCTCCTGGACTTCACCACGGACAACCAATTTGTTATTCCTACTGTAGAGTTTGCACGTGCCTTGAGCCAAGGTCCAAATGGAGCTAATGTTTACCTCTACCTATTCGACCATCTGCCACAGGTAAAATATTGTGCCTAATTTAGTTAGTTAGTTGATATAATCTATTAGATATCAATATTATAATGTACAATTTCTTGGTCTTGCTCTTCTTCTTCAAGCAGATTTTATAATGGAATAACAACAAGCATAACACATTCGTTTGATGGAGCACAATCAAAATGGTTTCATTCTTCTTCTTCTTTTCTCAAATTCTAGTTAGCTTCACAGCGTCAGTATAAGGAAAAAAAACAGATTTCTGGAAATACATTTATACGTACCCAATGCAGCCAGGCCGTTCAGTTCCCTTCAGGTGACGGCCAAAGATGTTTTGGTTTTGAATTCTTCAGATAATCTATTGTTCACTTCTCTGTCCATGATATACGAGGACTCTTCAACACTTATATTCAAAAGCACATATATGTTTCCAACATTTTATTAAAGTATCAACAAGATATACACCAAGCAGTATGCAACAAGAATATGCATGCTCTTAGTATTACAACAAGATTGACAACAAGCATATAATGCGTAGATCAACAAGCAGTATGCAACGATATGAAAAAGCAGTATTAAAAAAGCATATGAAACAAGCAGTATGCAAGCAGTTGACAACAAGAGTATTGCAACAGCTTGACACAAAGTTGACAACAGCAGTATGACATGAGGTACTGGTCAACTACTAGTCTGACTAGATAAAAATACGGTAATTCTAGATTCATTGAGAATGATCTGAAAGGTAGGCTGTTGCCAGACATGGTTACACCAAAGGTCAAAAATTTGCAGTCACACTTTCGTTCGGTGCACATTTGTTTGTTGGTAGAAGCAGAAGTTTCGCACAAAGGGACAGAAGGATTACATATTTTGAACCCTCATAGGTTAGGAAAGAAATTCATTTAACCAATCCACGTCACTATAGATTGCAAGAGCTTATTAAAGATGAGAAGAAAGGGAAAATAAAATGTTAGAATAACCATAAATCAACATAGACGGGAAGTTGCGAATGTTGATTTAAGGATCGAGAAGACATGTCCAGTGGAAATATTCACTAAACTTAAACTAACATGTTGTCTCAGTTTAATACAACTTCTTCTTTCTGACAGGGTCTCGATTCACCACGACACCAATTTTATCCTACGAGAGTTTGAGTGTTGAGCCTAGTTGTCCATGGAGCTAATGTTACTCACCTATCGAGCCATCTGCACAGGTAAAATATTGTGCCTAATTTAGAGTTAGTTGACATAATCATTAGATGATCAATTTATACTGCACAATTTCTGGTCTTGACGTCTTTCTCATCAGATTTTAATGGAATAACGACAAGCATACATTCGTTTGATGACACAATCAAAAGTTTCATGTCTATCTTCTTGTCAGAATTCTCGTTTATACATCTATAGCAAAAAAGATTTCTGGAAATGACTTTATCGTACCCAATGCAGCCAGGCCGTTAAGTTCCTCTTCAGCTGACGGCAAAGATGTCCTTGTTTTAATTTGTCCAGATTAATTATTTGTTCTTTTCATGTCCATGAATCGGAGATCTTAATGAGGGCACATATTCATAAGACACTATATGTTTTTACACTGCCTTATGTAAATGTCATTGCTTCACACCATCCTGTTGTACTGGGAAATATGCATGCTCTTAGTATTCTGATCATTGTTTTTCTATCAATGCAATTCCTTACTGTCTCTACTTCTTCAATATTTTGTACGTTTGGTCTTAAGAATATCAAAGGCCCGTCTGCCCAGCGTGTTCATAGCGCCTTGACGACGGGTGGCAAGCCCTCTGTGAGTGCGGGTTCAATTCTGCGGGCTGGCATAAAAACCACAGGTTCTCCAGATTCAAGGTGTTCGTGGCACCGAACTGAAGGGTTACAATGTCCATGGCACGGAGCCGAAGATGAAGCTCAAGTGCTTCTGGAACGGAAAAAAATGAGTATCTAAGCAAGTATTGAACTAGGATGCAAAGTGCTCAAGAGACAGAGGACAACCTTAGGAGACCCTGAAACAGAACTTGCTAAGAGACAGAGACAACTTAGGAGACCCTGAAACAAACTTTGCTGAGAGAGACAAGAAATATCGGTCTTAGTTCCATGACGGAGATTGAGCGTGTTGCCCGGGATAAAACGGTATGGAGAAATTACTTGCAAGTCCTATGGTACGAGAAGAATTATTATTATTTTGTTTGTTCTTATTTTAATTTCTTTCATCCCATTTCCATCTGTTGTTAGCTTTGTGGCTACGCTTATCCCCTTCCGCTCCCACACACTAAAACGTAGCCTTCCGAACGCAGCGCTGGCTTTGGATATCCTATTGTTGACCTCAGAGTCTATGTTTGCAGATCTGGATAGGATGCTGCCAAGATAGGCAAAGTTATTCGCTGGCAGGAGACGCTTCTGTTTAATATTGATGACTGGATCATAGTAGCCTACTGCTTTCTAGGGGCGGGCTGAAACATGACCTCAGTTTTGTTGGAGCTAATGGTAAGGCCAAACATATCACAGGCCATGGAGAACTTGTCTATTAACGTGCAAATAACTTTAGATGTAGGTCAATAACTTGTAACTGTTGTACTGTTTAATCTCATTAAATTTTGTGTATCTTCAACGCAGCCTCGACAACCAGGTGGTCTCATCACAGGCATGACTGACGGAATGGACCTCTCCTATGAATTTGATGAGGATACAGCACGTAGACCACAAGCATTTTATACGGATGCGCCGGTGCTAAACACGGAGGATTCTCTAAAAGATTTATTCAGAACCTCTCTCACACAGTTTGCAAAGACAGGAAACCCAACAAATCCACTGAAACAAAATCAGACATGGCCTCTCTATGAACCAAGAAATGAATACTTTTTTAGACTTTCTTTAACACCGAATGTAAGCCAGCACTTGTATGAAAAACGAGTGGTACTCTGGACCGAATTTGTGTCCAAGAAAAGTGACAGCCCTTGTGATAGTGGAAGAGACTGGTGGAGATTCTAGCTAGATTTCTCTTGCTTCTTTGTTGCTTATCTTGAAATGAAATGTTGTTTGTTCAGTTGCAGATTATTCTCACAGAAGCAACAACAAAAATTATATTAATCTATAGAATTTGTGTTTTGTAATGTCAAAAATATTAGTACTAGTCTTGTAACGATATCAATATTCAATTAAAAAATATCTGCATAAAATACACGCTTTTGTGTGCGCAATTTTGTTTCAGTTTCAGTTTGGAATATCGTCATCTGCACTCCGGACATGACCATGGGTGCTCCAATCTCCTTCGCAATATCTCCACAGCGTTCAGCGACTACCGTACCAGTTCGTGAGAGAAGACCTGAAGACCATGTTTGCAAGATGCCATTGATGATCTGAAATGACTCGGCGTCAGCCAACTTGCACAGAACAGGATTTTTCAGGACTGCTGTCATGGGAGCCAATTTCGGGAAGGGGCAAGTACTTGATGATGATGATGACCCAAACATTAAGAGAAAAACTTTTCTTACAATTCAAAATAAACTATGGATCATTTTATTCTCAGTTATTCACCTGGACAAATGAAAAAAATCCCAGTTGAAAGAGCGAAACCTGAAAATGGAATCAAAGGAAAGGGGACCAAAAAAAGAGGGGTGATGGAGTTACAGACATCAAAACCCACAATCCCACACCATATCAAGCCCCGGGTGCATTATCCGAAACCGATCATCAAACCTGCTAGCCGGGCAAAAAGCAGAAAAGGAAAAAAAGAAAAAGAAAAAAAAGTTTCACCGGGAGCTTTGGTTATTTATTATTTCAACTTGGATAAAGAACAAGCTGTTTGTCAGTTGCCCAGTTTAAGAGTTCAAACCCTTGACCTATTTTTCTGACCCCCAGAATGCGATGGTCTCAACCCAAGTTGCATCAATTTTATCAATTATTTCCATCATCAAGTTCATGTATCGCTTTTCGGGACTGATGTTGTTTATGAACCGCTCTCCAATGTGTCTTGTAGTATGTCCTTGTTTTTTCTCTGTCCCTGGGGTTTAAGAATTTTTTTTGAAGCATCTTATTTGAACGATTCATGTTGTTTTTTAAACCTGTGTTATGGTTCACATCTTGCAACCGGGATGTTGCCACAGGAAAAATAGGTTTAAAAGTCGACTTTTTTTTTTGTTTTCAGGGAATTCTGATAGTATCTTCATGCTGACCACCCTCAGGAAAAATAGTGCTTTCAAAAGTCTTGACTTTGTTATTTTCCTTGTGTCATGCCATAGTATCTTCATGCCATAGTAACTTCATGCCATAGTAACTTCATGCCATAGTAACTTCATGCCATAGTAATTTATAAGATTTCATGCCATAGTATCTTCTGTAGCATCTTTATGCCATAGCATCCATGCCATAGCACTTTTATGCCATAGATCTTCATGCCATAGCATCTTCATGCCATAGCATCTTCATGCCAAAAGATTTTTCACCATGATCTTCATGCCAAGATTTTCTGCCATAGCATCTTCATGCCATAGATCTTCATGCCATAGTATTTTCATGCTGACCCCCCTTTTGGAAATAAATTTGTCTGTTTTCCTTTTTTCTCCCGAGGGGTTTTCCGGGCCCAAATTTGGGGGGGAAAGAATAGAACCACTGTTTACCACGCATGTCATAAGAAGACTTAGGGGGTTTTGGGGCTGAAATTAGATGCACATGTCCAAAAATGTGTAGAAGTCTATGTGTTTGGGGGCCACCAAACCAAGGGCAACGATACATGTTCTTGGCAAAATAAAACATATCACAAAGAGGATTAAATTCCTAAAGAACAACCCAAAGAAGAAGAAGTCTAACTTTTTGTGGTCCCATTATTGTTACAGACCCAAGATATTTTTAAAATGTGATGCCCCAAAAAAGTCTTCATTATCGTTTTTAAATTTTTAGGTTGTTATTTTTTTTTTGTTTTGGAACATAATTTTAGGGGTTTTTTTACAGACAAAACTGCTTAACCCCTTGACGTTTTTGTCCATACTGTTCTAATATTAGTAAATAAAACATCATCTAGTAGGTTTGAATTTTCCGGGGTCCCCCCTTTGTAAATATACTAGTACGGGGCCCACTGGCAAAAACCATCTTGGAAATTGACCTACTAGCACCAAACAAACCTCTATCAAAAAAGGGGGTTTTTAAATTTAAAAATACCCCAAGGGGATTTTTTAATCAACCCCAGTTTTTTAACGTTTTTGTGATTTTTCTAGGATTATTATTCGTGTTTGCCATTGCTTTCGAACGGGGGGTTCATCATCCTTTTGTAAAAATTAACGCAAACAATTTGCAACCAAACTGTCCGCAGCGTGATTCGAATTTCAGAACTGCGTGGGTTAAAAACCCGAGTCATTATCCCCAAGCCACAGACGCCACCTCATCTAAAGGGGTTTCCCAAATTTCCCACTCAACATCTACCTCATAATGTGCTTTGAGGGCTTTCCCCTTTATTTTACCCCAAATGTACTGTATGACTTGTGTTTATGTAGACATTGGGAAAGTTTAGTCACGTTTATTTTGGGACTGATCAAAACTTTCTGTCTTCCTCTCCAGATTTGTCAAACTGAAGGGGAAGAAAATTTTGATGAACGGATCTATGTTACCCATACCTTTTCAAACCTTAAAAAGGGAAAAAAGTCACAGTTGAAGCAAAAGTCTTTTGGGTTTTATAGTTGTCCTCAAGAAAAAAGTTTAATTATGTGTAGACTATTTAGGGGGAAAAAAGAAAACAGGAAGACCAAGAGAGACTGCGAGAACCATAAACCAGAGAAGGCTCAAGATGGGCCTAGTAAACATTAAAGACCTAAAACGGGAAGCAACAAAACCGCGAGACAGGGGAGAGTTTGGCCCTTGCCCCATGCGCCCCCCACAGGCCCAAGGGGAAAAAAGACTAACTAACTAAGACTATTTTACAAATGAATTTATAGTGAGAATACGGGAGTTTACCATTTTTGTAGTTTTTTTCCCCAAGATGTAAACTGTTTAGATTTAGTTTCTGGATTTTTGGGGATTATTTATAGAGACTGTGTCTTTTTTTTATCTTCTTTTTGCGTTCCCACTAGATTGGGTTTTGGATTTCTAATAAAGGCAGCCGTCTGCCTCAGATTATCAGCCACCCCATACAGTTTGTTTTTAAGTTAGTAAAGGGGCCACCTCTTTCTTCCGTTACATACGGGGGGCAGTTCTGTGGGAATAATTTTGATTTCTGCCCCTTTTTTATGCCCTCTTCCAAGTAAGTTTTGGTCATTTGGGTGAGGGGAATTAAATTTTACTGCATGGCAAAATTCCCAGGCAGTTTGGGCCCACCATAGAATCCATCCCATTCCTCTTTGGGAGGGGTCGTTGCCCCAGTTATAAGCATTTGTTTCGGGTTAGCATTCCCAAGGGACACGTGTATCCGATTTCAGCCTAACCTCCTTAGCCCCCTTACGACATGCGTGGCATAACAGTGGTTCTATTCTTTGCCCCCCAAAATTTGGGCCCCGGGTAACCACTCTGGCTTTTTTTTATCTGAGATTGTAACTTAGTCAAATTTACGTTGAAAAATAACTGTGAATATAAGTGTTACAGAAGAGCCCTTTTTATTCATGGACAGAGAAGAGAACAAAAGACTATCCAGAAAGAATTCAAAATCAAAGAAAACGGGGATCCCACAAAAAGAAAGAAAAAATTTTGAGAAAATTTTGGGACATATAAAAAGAGATGAAGGGCGGGAGAAGACCATCATGGAAGGAGGTATCCCGGGCAAAGAAAAAAAGAAAGACCACGGAGAAGATGGTTTCCGGGATGTAACTGATGGTTTGACAGGGAGGGGCTGCGGGAGGCAGAACATCTGGCCTATGAGAGAGAAAATTCCCGGGAGGACTGTTGGGGGGGAAAAAAGTTCTGCTTGGGGAAACTACTTGATGAAGAGCTAACTGTGAAACACATATAAATTCAACAGGTGGGTACAATCCGGGAAGACGGGAATACAAATGCCAACAGGAATCTCTACATCATTTTCATGTATTAGACGATAAGGAATGAACAAAATAAGCTCATGCGTTAATTTTTGATAAATCGCCTATATATTTTTCTTGTTATAGCTTGCTTTGTTAATAATTTTTTTATGACCCCTCTAAAGCAATGGTTCTCAAATTTCCTAATCCCACGCCCCTTTTAATACAGTTCCTCATGTTGTGGTGCCCCCAACCATAGAATTATTTTCTTACTTCATAACTGTAATTTTGCTATTGTTAGAATCGAATGAAAATACCTGATATGCAGGATGTTTTTTCTTGTTGGCAAATTGAACATAATTAAAGCATGGATTAGTCACAAAAACAATATGTAATTGTTTTATATATTGTTAAATATATTGTGAAATATTTATTTCTAATTATGATAAATATGTTTTTCGATGGTCTTAGGCGACACTTTAAAATGGTCGTTCGCCCCCCAAAGGAGTTGAGAACCACTGGTCAAAAAGGGCCATAGATGGGATTTATTTTAATTTCCATATGGGTCAGCCCTTCTTTGGGCAAAAAGGGGCACGCCATCTATTGAGAGTTTTTGAAAAAGCATGACCCAATTGAGCAATCCTGGGGAGCGATGAAAAAAATTTACTTGTGATCGTCAGGATTCAAACCCCAAAACCCTTCAGAACAACAGACAAAATTTAAACATTTAAAAGAGCCCTGCTAACCACATTTGGGACACAGATTTCTCTTCTAGACCCCCCCTTGGACACAGAGTCTCGCCCAGACCACATTTTGGACACAGAGTCTCTTCTAGACCCCCTTGGACGGGAGTCTCTTCTGGGACCCCCTTGGACACAGAGTCTCTTTTTAGACCACACTTGGACACAGAGCTTTCTAGACCACATTTGGGACACAGAGCCCTCTTCTAGACCACTTTGGACACAGAGTCTCTTCTAGACCCCCTGGAAACAGAGTCCTTCTAAAACCACACTTGGACACAGGGGCCCTTTTCTGAAATTGGACACAGAGTCTCTTTGACCACATTTGGGACACAGAGTCTCTTCTAGACCACATTTGGGGACACAGAGTCTCTTCTAGACCACACTTGGACACAGAGTCTTTTTAGACCACACTTGGACACAGAGCCCTTCTAGCCCCACACTTGGACACAGAGTCTCTTTCTAGACCACATTTGGGACACAGAGTCTTTTCTAGACCACATTTTGGACACAGAGTCTCTTCTAGCCCATATTTTGGACACAGAGTCTCTTCGGACCCCCTTGGACACAGAGTTTTCTTCTAGCCCACACTTGGACACAGAGTCTCTTCTAGCCCACACTTGGACACAGAGCCCTTCTGGGACCCCCTTGGGACACAGAGTCTCTTTTTTGGGACCCCCTTGGACACAGAGTCTCTTCTAGACCACATTTTTGGACACAGAGTCTCTTCTAGACCAAATTGGACACAGAGTCTCTTTTTGGCCCCACACTTGGACACAGAGTCTCTTCTGACCACACTTGGACACAGAGTCTTTTTAGACCACATTTGGGACATAGAGTCTCTTTTTGGACCACATTTGGACACAGGGGCCCTTTAACCACATTTGGGACACAGAGCTCTTCGGGACCACACTTGGACACAGAGTCTCTTCTAGACCACACTTGGACACAGAGTCTGCCTGGGACCAAAATTTGGACACAGAGAAAGGCTTCAACTACTTGTGACAACGGGTTATAAGAAAGAGAAGATGGGATATTTTGGGAACCCCTTTGAAAAATGATCAACAATATCAAAGCAGGCATTGGGGATGAAAAGGGGTTTCAAGAAAGAGAGGACGTTTCAAGGAAACCCTAAAAACGAACCCTTTTTGAGAGAGGCAAGAAATATCAGTCTCAGTTCCAGGGAGGAAATTGAGTTGAAAAGGATAGAAGGGCAGGGGAGAAATTACTTGCACGCCCTATGTAACGATAAGGGAAAAAGAGGAATTTTTATTATTATTTATTTGTGTGCTTGCTTCATAAACAGTGTTTGTCGTTGTCTCTGTTATCTCTGATGTTAATCGGGTAAAACTTGCCCATGGGGGTTTGTTTTTAATCTTTTAAAAGAGAGGTTTTAAAAGTTTTTGGGGAGGGCCCAAGGGGGGGTTTTAAAATGTTTGATTTCAAAGTTCAAAAATTTCCAAATTATATATAACAGATTTAAAGTTTTTCATTAAAAAAAGGATTTTTGGGAAATTTCAGTGGGTTTTAAAATATTCATCATCATCAAAAGTTGTTTTGGCAGAATTTTCCAACCCCAACAGTCCCCCCGAATTTCTTTTCTAAAGGGGGGGATGTCCTGTTTTGCCCCCAAATGTTCAAACCATTAGTTACACCCCGATTCCACTTTTTTACGTGGTCTTTTTTTCTTCTTTTGCCGGATGTTTCCCTTCCAGAGGTTTTCCCAAACCCTTCATGTTTTTTTATATGTCCAAAATATCTCAATTTTCTTTCTTATTTTTTTAGCATCAGCCAGTTTTTTTTGTTTTTGAGTTTTTTTCTGGATAAATTTATTTGTTCTATTCTCTGTCCAAGATATACAGAGAACTCTTCTGTAACATTTATATTCAAAAGCACATACCCTTTTTTACCTCCCTTATCGTGGTTGGAGGGTTTGTGTGCCTTTAGGATCCTTCGGGGCTATGTCGAAAGGGGATTTCAACCCCGGGCAGGTCAAACCCGCCGACCAGACTGAAGGTGAAAGGCCAGCCCAAAAGGGGGGAGCAGGATGGGGCCTCATAAGGTGACAGTGCAGAACCCAGGGGCAAAAGTGGAAAATGCCTGGCTGAAACCCAACCCTTTCCCCCCAGCTAGGGGAAAAAATAGCACTTGTCCTCTTTTCTCTTGAGGGGGGACATCCTTTTTCTTGTCTTGTCTTCTATTTTATGACATTTTCCCAAACAAAAGGGGTTTAAAACTAGTGTCCAGGAGCACCCCCTCCCGGCCAGGGTCTCAACAAAATAAAACACCCAGAGGGGGGCACTCCAGAAAAAACCCGGGAAGACAGATCCGGCCAGCAGGGGACTGCAACGGGTTAGAGAAAAATTTAAAAAAAAAGATGTCTCAAAAAGGGAATGTGAAAATTTTTTTGGGGAGGAATTTGCACATACGAAAAAACCCCAAAGGGCCCATGCGCAAATATTTATATAAACGGGGGGGCCACCACCAGGGGAAAAACAGCCAGGGTGGGGACGCCCCCCTGCTAAAGGTCCCCCCTTTAGCTACTGGCGGCCCTGTTGATTCTTGCAAAGCCAGGGGAGGACAGGGTATTACTACTGGCAACAAGGACAAACTTTCACCCTCCCCTTTTGGGAATGCAAAAGGGGGAAACCCAAAAAAAAACGAGATGAGGAACGTCTGGAGCAAAAAAAGATTGAACCCTTACCAAGAGACGCACCTTAATCCGGGAAAAGATTCAGAAAGGGAGGATTTAAAACCCTTTTGGTCAGGATAAAAAAATAGACATAAGGGCGGAGTAGTAACACTAGTTCGAAATTTTATCCCGGCAGTTGAATTCCGGGTTTAAATTTCAGATGAGACAAAATTTCTGGCTGTTCAACCCCTTATCAACAACACTAAGATGACACAAACAATATATACTCACCACCCTCCATTCAAACTGAGCTGGAAGTTATCAAAGTTCAAATGACAACTTTGCTTATAGTAGGAGACTTCCACCACCCCCGTTGGGGCAAAGGACACCTAGATCCTCGAGGTAAAAGCCTTGAAGAATGGTTGATCCCCAACCAGCCTAAACCCATTCTCAACCACCCAGATGTTTTTTTCACTTTTAAATTTTACGAGGGGGCGCAAACAAGCACCCCAGATCTGGTTTTGCTACAGACGACATTCACAGGATAACCAAAAGGGCAAGTCTGAAGATTGGAGGAAAAGTGACCATAGACCAGTGAAACCCCCCATAAATAACATTAACAAGGAGGTTTTTCAAACTCTCCCCCTAGTTGGAATTACAAAAAGGCAGACGGGAAGCTATTCCAAGAACTAGCAGACAAGTACTGAAAGAAATTAATCAATCAGGAAAAGTGGACAAAATGCACCATTCAATAAAGCCATTTTGGGATGCTGCAAAAAGGCTATACCCAGGGGGGAGGAGAAAAACTACAAGCCATATTGACACCAGAGATGGAAGTTCTCCATAGCCCCGGCGGGCCCAGAAATACAATGGAACTGCACCAACGGACAAAAATGAAAAACAATAGAGAAAGGGGCCCCTTTTTATGTTAGAGAAAGAAACCAGCAGTGTAGAAAATCCTGGAAAGAAAAGACAGCCTCTTTGAACAGGGAAAAAAATACACAAAAGTTGTGGAGACTTAAAAAAGCCCTGAACGATGACAACCCATCTAGGGGGGAAAACAGTTCCCCCAGCAAGGAGAACAATTTCCCACAGGAAAGGAGCAGCCCCCCTTGATGGCCCAGTGTTACAAGAAAAGAAAGCTCATGCTCAATAAGTCAGGAGCAAGGGAAAGAAGTCAGAAGGGAGATAAATGCTACATTCAAAAAGCAACAAGTGAACCCTGTATGGAGGTAGACATCACACTGATTGAGCTGCAGAGAACCCCTAAAAAAGCTCAATCGAAAAAAGGCCCCCGGACTAGATGGATATCAAACGAAATGCTCCAAACAAATAGGCCCAATAGAAACAGAGTCTTTACCCGGGATTTTTAACAATAGTTGGAAAAGGGGAGAGCCCCCAGACATCGGGAAAAATGCCACAATCCACCCAAATTTTTCCCAAAAAGGGAAAAGACAAAAAGGATCCCAGAGCTACAGACCATAAGTTTTTTCTGTTGACTGCAAAAATTTGGGGAGAGTGATAACCACTAGACTCCAGTGGTTTTTAGAATCCAAAACCCTAAACTGGTTCCCGCCCAGACAGGCTACAGGGCATAGAAGCACCATGACCAAGTGGCAAAACCCCGCACAGGACATGGGAAAAAGGCTTCCAAGAAAAAAAGAAAACCCTCCCAAAGTGTTCTTCGGGCAGTCCAAGGCCTTCGACAAAGTCTGGGAAAAATGGTTTGTTTCTCAAGCCTTACGCAGTGGGAAAACGGGGGGAGAATGTACTATTGGATAAAAAAATTTTTTTACCCATAGACAAGCATCTGTAAAATTGGGTGGGGGTGACAGTCCCAGATTCAAAATTAAAAGGAGTCCCACAGGGGAGCGTACTGTCCCATTGCTTTTCCTGGATATAAATGATCTGGACAAACTCGCCCAGACATGATCACACTCTTTCCCTGCTAAGGTTTTAGCCGGGGGCACCCCCCGAGTTTCTGGGCCTGCCATCTTTAAACTCCAGGCCAGCCTGAAAAGCCATAATGGGGCAAGTAAATGGGGTCTAGAAATAAACCGGGGCAAAACTATAGCAACGCTTTTTTTATTGTCCCAAAAGGGAAAAACACCTTTCCGAAATTTAACAGAATCGTTTTCCCCCTTCCCATACCCAACCTTTTGGGAGTTAAGCTTGACAGTCGTCTGACATGGAAACATCACATAATGGAAACAAACAGAAAGGCTATGAGGAAACAAAAGGGGATGCGGAAGCTCAACTATTTTTGGGGCTGATATTCGAATCCTGAGTCAGGTGTACACTGGTGCAAAATTGACCGACCCCCGAAATATATCGACATGGATATCGGCAGCCCATTCAAACAAATCGATACTGGAAAAAACAGGTGTCTGCGTACTATTTTTGGGGGCCATGAAATTCCCCACCAAAGAAATGGAAAAAGGGAGCCAACATCCAGCCCTTGGAAGACAGAAGAAGGAGGAAAGGATTCACAGACCGAAAGGATCAAAAAAATGCCCCTGCCATCCACTGCATGAAAAAAAGGGGCTAGAACAAAGAACAGACTAAAAACGTACAAGTTAAACCACAAAAACAAAAGAAATAGGAAAATCATACTTGGAACTACTAAATCATAATTCCATACCCAAGAATTGCTTTTTTATCACTGGGAACCAGACTTCCCGTACCACTAAACTTCTCAACCTCCATCCCAAATTATTAAGCAAAGATGCTTTTAGCCTAATCTTTGTGAAAAAGCAATTACAATGGAACATTCCATTACATGTTTCCCCCGAAGACAGTTGGGTAAAAATTTCACAGATGGATCGGCAATGGAGGCAACCATGAATGGTGGAGCAGGAGTGTAATTGGTACCCAGATGCTACCACTGTGTTTTTAGCGGCTCCTACCGGAAGAATATGTTCCAAATCAAAGCAGAACTCATAGCCCTTCTGATGGCAGCACAGCACATGAATAAGCCAAAGGGAGCTGCAAGCAAGATGGTATTTTTAAGACTCATTGTCAGCTATACAAGCCCGAGGCTAAAAACTGACAGCACAGTACAAAAAATACAAAAAGAACTTGCTCAGCTTTTAGAAAAGGCAGAAATTCACTTGCAGTGGGTTCCATCTCACTGTGGCATTGCAGGCAATGAGAGTGTTTATGCTTAGCTAAGGAGGGCAGGGCCCAAAAAGCAAATTTACCAACCCTTGCCTTTTTTAAGAGGTCAAAACCCCCATACAGAGAAAAAATGCAGAGACTGGAAGACAAAACTGGGTATGATTATGGAAAAAACTTCAAAGACCTAAGCAGAAAGACCAGGTCATTATATTTGACTACCCCCGGGCACTGCAGACTCAAAAAAACACTTATACAGACTAGGGAAAAAGTCAAACAGCCTCTGCCAGTGTCAGCAAGGGAGAACAGGGCACCAGAGCATATCCTGCAAAACTGGCCCCCTTTTGTGAGCTGAGAAGCAACATGTCCCCCCAGTTGACCTGAAAACTAAACTTTGGGGAAACCTTTACAGACCCGAAGCTGTCTGCCCAGTTTGTGGTCCACAGTAAATTAAGCGCATGACCAGAGATCGCTGGAGAAGAAGAAGAAGAAGAAAAACAAACATATGTTTTTTCCCCTGTTTATTAAATAGCTATGTTTACACCCATACCCTTGCCACTGGGAATATGCATGATGATAGTCCTCATATAACTGATAACTGATGCATGATGATAGTCCTCATATAACTGATAAAAGATGATGCTCTTAGTATTCTGATCTTTTATATCTATCTATCTATAAATAGAATGGGATATGTTAGGGAAATATCCTGAAACGTCATCAATTTTAGTGACTAACAACCCCACCGTGACGGGGCCCCGGGAAGCAGGGGAGTGCGTAATATTGCTAAAAAAATTCTTTATTCAAGGAGCGATAATGACAAAAAAAACAGAACAGCAACAATAAAATTTTTTTCCCCATAAAAGAAGCACTTGAGCGAAAGCCTTCGGGCCCCGGGGAGGACATCGTAACTTTTTGGTTTGGTTCCACGAAACCCTAAATCTGAAGAACCTGTGGCTTTTCTGCCAGTCCGCGGAATTGAACCCCCTCCAAGGGCTTTTCCCGTAGTCCAACGGGGGCTACGAAAACGCTTTCAGGCGGGCCTAAAAAAATATGTTGCCTGGGGGAAAAACATCTGATAAATACAGAAAGGAAGTATTCTAAGGGAAAAACCAGAAAAAATGGGGCGGGGACAACCCCTGGACAAAAAAGAAATATAACAAAAAGCCACAGTGTGGTAAAAAAAACAGACGGAATGACAGACTCCCGAAAAAAATTTAGGGGAAGAAGGGGTTTTGTGTTTCACCTTTTTTCTTCAACATATATATAGACAGAATAGTGGGGAAAAAGGCACAGTGCGAAAAAGACATTGACATAGACAATGATCACGACGACCAATTAAACAACCAAATTCCCAAAGAATTGCTTTTTTCAGACGATCAAAGTCTAATCTATGAAGATGAAGATCAGCCAAACATCACATGAATCATTGCTAACAGCATATAGAAAGTACAACATGAAAATCAACAAACAAAAGACCGAGACCATGAAAAACAGCAGAACAATTTCCAAGCAAACATACAAAAGACATCACCAGAGTAAAGCAAGCCTTAGAATTCAAATATTTATGCAGCATTTTTCACAGAGAACGGAAAACCGATAGAGAAAAAGAGACAAGGGTCAAAAAACAAATATAGTGACCTAACAGCTGGCACCATTAATACAACACCCAAAGATCAAGATGGAAGGGAAAAAACAGATGAAAAAAAATTTTCCACCCCAAAAACCCTTTTTTACCAGTGACAAACTTTCTCTGACAGCAAAAACATCACAGAAAGTTTACTGTGTGAAATGGGAAAAATTTGGGGGAAGGCTTTGGGGGTGACCAGGAAAGATAGACCCACGAAAAGAGGACATTGAAGCAGAGGGCATAACTTTATACATCGAAAGAAACAAATGCAGTGGGGACATTTTTAAAGAGAATGAAATACAACCAAAACCCCCAATAAAAAATACAATAAAAAAATATCAGGTACTAGAGCCATAAAAACCAAGAAAAAAATGGATAGACAAAATAAGACCACAATACATAAACAAGGATACAAAACAACAAGGGCGACTCATCTAGCCCTAGAACGCAAATTAAAGCTCCCATCCCTACGCTTTAAAGGCAAGAGGAAACAGGGAAGGGTCCCCACCCGGGAAAGACAAAGAAATAACCAAATGCCCCGTTTCGATGGGCTTTATGAAGGAAGGCCTTTATTTTAAACCGGCCCCTTTTTGTTTTCACGTAATTTGCAAAGACTTCATCTCTGTCGTTACTTTGTTTTTTTTATCATTTGATAAAGGGCCAGGTTTGACACATAGTATTACGTTTGGGGGACATGGTGTTTTAAATGCCCTTTTTTAAAGTTCATGGTGACATGTTTGTATTTTTTAAAAATTTGGGTCCATTAGTTTTATGATTTGAGATGAAAGTTTTTAATTTTTTTTTGGATGGGGATATTGGAGAGTTTTCCCCAGCGAATGTCATTACTTTGGTTCTGTCGATGTTTATTCTCAAATTATAATCATTGCAATTTAACTCGAGCCAGTTAATTTTTGTTGTAGCTGTTCCTCTGCTGTTGCTTAATTTAAACGTCAACAAAAAAAATACGATTTTGAGTTCCCCGGGGGCCCCCTTCACTGGTGTTAGATATTTTACAGATTTGATCGATGTTTAGATGAACAGCAGCGGTGATAGGGCACCCTTTTTTTCAGCGGGGGGATAGTAAGCAACCCCTTTTCTTTCCCCCTGAACCAATGCCGACATTTTTTTTCCCCATGTGTTTGTTCTAACCGTACACTGGGTTTTTTATATAGAGGTTTTTGGAAGATTAATTAAGGATCATTAACCCATAGATTGACAATATTTTACCAACTTGTTTTATATAGAGGTTATTGTATTGATTAATTTGGGGTCATTAACCCATAGATTTTTCAAAATTTAAAATTTGGAAAAATAGAGGTTTTCTAGATTAATTAAGTGATCAAACCCATAGGGTTGACAATTTTCACCAACTTGTGTTATATAGAGGTTTTGATAGATTTTTTAAATTTAAAAGATCATTAACTCCTAGATTGGGCAATACTTTCCCAACTTGTTTTTGTCAAACATTGATTAAAGGCGCACGAAAAGCAACAAGATGATGTTTTGTGGTTTTTGACAGCCCATTCCCAAAAAAAATTATTGACAACAAAGCCGAGTAAATATTTCGACGGTACAGCCTTTTTAAAAAACTCCCGATAGAGGATGACAAATAAAGGGAAAATTTTTTTATTTTAAAACGAAATTTGATGATAAATAAAAGTAATTTTATAAAAAATAAATGTACTTTTAACAAAGTTAAAAGAATGATAAGGGGAATAAATTAGAAAAAGATAACGATCAGAATATGCTATGTAAAATTTTAAAAATTTTAAAAGAAAAAAAAATAATGACATTGCCAAAATCACCAAAGACTGGCGAAAACTGGAAATTGGTAATTAATATGTAAATTAATTTTTATCCTTCCAAATGGAAAGAATCTCTGGGGCAGACTGGACAAGCAATGGGGAAAAAAGACCAAGGCAAAGCCCAAGAAACAAAGTCTAACTTGATCATCTCTTCTTACTCAGTTATGAAAAATACGATAATGAAGTCAGCCTGGGAAAATCATAAAACTGTATTATCTATGTCGAATCTCTGTTACCTGGATACTGTCAAAATGTTTGTTACCTGGGTACTGGGGCAGAGATGTTTTGTTACCCGGGTACCGTCAGAGATGTTTTGTTACCTGATACTGTCAGAGATGTCTGTTACCGGATACTGGGGCAGAGATGGTCGTCTTTTTATTCCAGTCCTGGGAATTTTATTCAGTTAAAAAAAATTTTTTAAATTGTTAAAAAAAAATTGAAGCGCAAAAGTACCGAATAAAAAAACATGGCCTCAAACTTGTAATGTTTTTAAGCATGAGATATTGAATCATGTTAAGAAATAAATTTTATTTGAAAAAGCCCAAAGTTGAACAGTCGGCAGACAGGTACATTGGGGTTTCCAAAGCTTCTTTAGAATAGCACGCCACTTTGAACTTTTATAAATGTGTTTTTTTTTTTGGCAACGACTTTTTATTTGTGAGCCATTACCAGGTCAAAAATTTGGTCATGAAATGAGGGGAAAATCAGAGCCAGGGAGATGAATAAAGATAGATTTGACTATAACAAAAAAAACAATTAAAAAGGGTTAAAACGAAAAAGACAAAAGTCACCAACATTAGATAAAAAAGAAAGTTGGGGACAAAAACCCCGCTTGAAATACATTGAAAAACAAAGAATGAAGTGGTTTCCAAATTAATAAGAATGCATCCAAACTCCCCAGTATACAGAGTCTTCTACAACAGAACATCGGGAAAGAAGGAAGAGGAAGACCACGGAAAAGATGGTTTGATTATGAAAAGAATTTTGTGAAAGAGCAAAATAAAATCACACAAGCCACCAGAACAGAGCAAAAACAAAAAAGAAAACCACCAAAATGGGAACAACCCGGTAGCAGTGTGAATTAAAAAAAAAAAAAGTAAATACAACCTTTAAAATAACCTTTTGCCTTTATTTTACAAGTCTCTTAGATTTACTTTTCTGCTGTTTCTTCTGCTTTCCTGGGGTACATTTCATTTATACTTTTTTTTTATCTTTTTTTACGTTTCCCGTTGACCATTTTGTTGGTTTCCCCCAAAACCCTTTTAGCTTTAGCACCTCTGGGTTTTCTTCTGTTTAATTGTTTTTCCCTTTTTTTTTGATCACACATTCATGTTCAAACTGAATGGTTATTTACTGGATAGTGTTGGGGTATTGAGAATTAGATAATGGGTTCAGACTTGTCCAGAATGCAATCAAGATAGCTGCAACTGAAACATACTGACGTTCCCCTTTTATCCCGCACATCGTAGGAATGTTCCCCTTTTTTATCAGCAATCATCGTGAACGCCGCTCTATTTCATCAGCACATCGTGGGGAATGTTGGGGGTTTTTTTCATCAGCACACCGGTGGACGCTGCCTTTTTTCATCAGCACATTTATGGGGGCGCTCTTTCATCAGCAAAATCATGGTGAACGCTGCCCCCTTTTCATCAGCCCTCGTGGTGACGTTGCCCTTTTATCAGCACATTTGGTGAATGTTGATCTCTTTTTTTCTTTTTGACTAAATATACTTAAATTTTCATCATTACCACATTCTTTTTGCAGCATTTAAATAAAAAAACATCACATAACCCGTTTTCATCTTTTACATATAAATACCCCACATACCAGCCTACATCTTGTTCATAAACATCACACATACCAGCCTACATCTTGCTTACATATAAATCCACATACCAGCCTTAATCTTGCTTAAAAATTTTAAAAAAAATTGTGCACACAAAAGCGTGTATTTTATGGATATTTGTTAATTTAATATTGATATCGTTACAAGACTATACTACATATTTGTGACATTCCAAAAAACAAATTTTAGACTAATATAATTTTGTTTTTGCTTCTGGGGGGAATAATCTGCAACTGAACAAACAACATTTCATTTCAAGATAAGAAAAAGAAGCAAGAATTTCCTAGAATTCCACCAGTCTCTCCCCCCTATCACAAGGGCTGTCACTTTTCTTGGGCACAAAATTTTCCCGGTACCACTGTTTTTCATACAAGTGCTGGAACATTCTGAAAAAAAAGTCTCAAAAAGTATTTTTTCTTTGTTGAGAGAGGGAAAAACCCATTTTGTCTTGGGTTTTTCTTTGGGGGGTTCCCCCTTTTTGGGCCAAAAGGGGGAAAAAGTTCTGAATAAACCCTTTTTGACTATCCCTGTGTCCAATTCTGGGGATCCATAAGTATATTGTGGTCTGAGTGGTATATCGTCAAAAAATTATAGGGGGGTCCATTCTGTGAGTCACGCCTGTGATGAGGCTACCCGGTTTTCGAGGCTGTATTCAAAACCCAAAAAAGCATTTACTAACATTAAACATTAAAATGACAAGTAATTGTTCACATTTCAGTCATCATATAACCAAATATAATCATATAACCAAATATAATCATATAACAAATATAATCATATAAGCCAATATAATCATATAACCAAATATAATCATATAACACAGTATAATCATATAACCAAATATAATCATATAACCAAATATAATCATATAACCAAATATAATCATATAACAATGATTAATACATATAGCCAGTGGCGGCATCATATAACAATGATTAATACATATAGCCAGTGGCGGCATCATATAACAATGATTAATACATATAGCCAGTGGCGGCTCGTGATTTTGTTTGTTTGTGGGCTGGACAACAATATTATGAAAAGACATGGTTCTAGGCTAGGTTTTATATTAGTATTTACACATTAGTTATATATGGTTTTTGGTGGGGCCTGGCCCTTAATAACGAGCCGCCACTGCATATAGCACTTGTACTTAAAGTAGGTACATGAGCATGATTCGTAAAGTCGAATCAGGAATGGTGAGACGCAACTGGGGGAGGTACTTGTACAGACAATGATCAGAGAAATCACCTTCATTTTTGTCCCTGGGCACGAAGGATTTAGGGGGAATGAACGAGCTGATAGATTGGCTAGCTTGGTTACAATATCAGAGGGCGCTGCCATGGATCGAAATGACATGCTGGACGCTGTTGGATTTGCTGAGGCGGAGATCGGAGCACCTATGGACATGTACGGAGTGCTATGATGATAGTTCTCATATAACTGATAACTTAAAGCAAATAAACGCATAGATTTCTACACGTTTAGGACACGTGCATCGATTTCAGCCAAACCTCCTTCGTCGCCTCTTACGACATGCGTTGCAGGTAACAGTGGTTCTATTCTTTACACACCAAATTTGGGCCCCGGTAACCACTCGGGCGTAAGCTCCGATATAATGGATACAAAATAAAAGGCCGGCCACGCAAAAGATGGTCCATAGAGATAACAGTGGTGACAAAAAACACGAATCACACACAAAAGCCCGTTCTAGAAATCTCTAATCCTGACGATGTGAGCAAAACAGCATAAGAGGACAGAAGAAAAAGAAGAAATAATTGACAAGTTTTATTTTGTGTGTGTTTGATTCAGTGTCGACTCGTCATTAAGGGCCAGTGGGGCCTGGCCCCACCAAAAATAATGTTTAACGTCTATTTATTATTTTATAAATTAAAATATAACAAAACCACGATTTATCCGGGAAAAAATGTCTGGCCCACCAACAAAAATGATCACGAGCCGCCACTGGTTTGGATGTTAATATCCATTCCTTGTTAAATATGTTCATGGGCACTTCTATTCTCTTCTTACTTTCATATTCATATCTGTCATCTTCTGTTGTTATAAGTCCAAGATAAACATAACTTGACACTTAAGTTATGTTATTCAATCCACGGCATGGCCTCTTACTTTGAAGTTACATGTATACCACCACTGATAGCAATTTTAAAATTCAAACATGTCACCAAGGGCACAAAAAAGAGCAATGTTCAACACAATCTTTCTCCCACATTATGTTACCAGTGCCAAACCTGGACACTGACAACAAATGATAGAAGAAAACTAGTCACGACAGAGATGAAGTGTCTACGCAGAATGCTGGGGTAACAAGAAGAGACCGGTTGAGAAATGAAGACATCAGGAAAAGTGGGTACAACATCAGTACTAGACTTCATCAAGAAACAACAAATTAAATGGTTCGGCCACGTAGCAGATTACCATCAGACAGTGCACCTCAAAGAGCAATGCTGCTCCGATACAATGGGTACAAAGTAAAAGGCCGGCCACGCAGAATATGAACCTCAGAGATAACAGAGGCCACGAAAGAGACTATCTACAAAGCGCATACAACGGCCCGTTTTAGAAATCTCTTCTTGACCTGACACTGTGATGCAAACAAGATTGGAGAAAGAAAGCTATCATGTTCTACATTTTCATGATGTAAGATTTGTGTCTCACATTCAGAGATAACCTACTCATCAGTGCATGTCTTCATTGGAACGTTGTATGCTTCATTGAACGTTGTATGCTCATTGGAACGTTATATTCTTATTGGAACGTGTTGCTCATGACGTTGCATTGGAACGTTGTATTCTTCATTGGAACGTTATATGCTTCATTGGAACTGTATCTTCATTAGAACTCAAACTTGTATCATTAACGTTATAGCTTTGGAAAGATATTTTATTGGAATTATATCTTCATTGACGTTTATTCTTCATTAAAGTTAATATCATTGGAGACGTTTAGCTTCTGGAACGTTAAGCTTTATTGAACTTATATGCTCATTGAACGTTAATTTTCATTGGAAGTATTACTTCATTGGAACGTTATATCTTCATTGAACTTAGCTTCTTGAACGTTTATGCTTCATTAAACGTTGATAGTCAGAAGTAAGCTTATAGAACGATATTTATGGAACGTTTTCTGCATGAGAACGTTATGCTTCATTGAACGTTGTGCCCTTAGAACGTTATATGCTATAGACGTTATATCTATTGAAGAACTTCATTGACTTGTAGCATACGTTATATTTTATGGAACTTATTCTCATTGACGTTGTTGCTCATTGGACGTTATATTTTCATTGAACGTATATCTTATGAACTATATTGAACGTTATATTCTTAAATTGAAGTTATATTCTTATTAGACGATTGTGACTCATTGAACGAATTCATGAACGTTATTCTTATGAACGTATCTCATAAGTTGTATTTTCATTGAACGTTGTAGTATTGAACGTATCTTCATTAACGTTATTGCTTATTGGAACGTATTTTCATGGAACGTTATATTTTCATTGGAACGTAATGTGCTTGAAATTTTGCACAAGTTCGAAGCATGCACCGAGATTGATAATTGTCTACTTTAAATGTCGAAGACAGAATGGTTAAGTCCTTCCTCAATCTGAATTATTAGGAAACGAACCATTGTTATGCTTGCATTGAGAAAAGAAGGAATGAGTTATGACTTCTGGAAAATCCAGTTCAGAGAGACAGAAGTGTATGCTTGTCAGTTCGAAGACACGATAGGTTGTTGTTATGCATTTTAGTTCGAAGTACAATCGAATGTATTCTTATCCTGCATGTAAGCTGACTGATCACAAAAACAAGAAACATTTTGTTGTGTTCGAAGACACGAATGTGTTATGCTTGTCGTTATTCAATGATAACATCTTCTAGAAGAAGAAGATCAAGACTAAGAAATTATTGTTCATTATAAAATTGATATCTAATAGATTTAAGAATGAAGTGGTTTAGCTACTTAATAAGAATGCATTCAAATTCCACAGTATACAAAGTCTTCTACAACAGGGTTTTAAAAAAAAAAGGGTTTAAAAGCCGAAGGATTGACTTCATTGCACCGGGTTACCCCATATGGCTCGGCCCCTCTCCGCAGAAATGGCGCGCCACCTGCCGAGAGTATTGCACAAAGCACGAACTCCGTAGCTCCGGCAACAATCCTAGGGTCTCTGGAAAAAACTGCACTCGTGAACAGAAGGCGCGGTCAGAATTTCCTGATGTTCTACAACAGAACATCAGGAAAGAAAATTGGCACAGAACATTGCTTGAATTACATTGAGAAACAAAGAATGAAGTGGTTTGGCCACTTAATAAGAATGCATCCAAACTCCACAGTATACACAGTCTTCTACAACAGAACATCAGGAAAGAAGGCAAGAGGAAGACCACGAAAAGATGGTTAGATGGCATAGCAGAATATTGTCAAAGAGCAAAAATAACAATAGCCACCAGAACAGCGCAAGACAAAAACAGAAAACCACAACACTGGCAACAACCCGGTAGCAGTGTGACGACACTGGGCAACAACCCGGTAGCAGCGTGACGACACTGGGCAACAACCCGGTAGCAGCGTGACGACACTGGGCAACAACCCGGTAGCAGCGTGACGACACTGGGCAAATACCGGTAGCAGCGTGACGACACTGAGCAACAACCCGATAGCAGTGACGACACTGGGCAACAACCCGAAGCAGCGTGACGACACTGGGCAAATACCCGGTAGCAGGTGACGACACTGGGCAACAACCCGGTAGCAGCGTGACGACACTGGGCAACAACACGGTAGCAGCGTGACGACACTGGGCAACAACCCGGTAGCAGCGTGACGACACTGGGCAACAACCCGGTAGCAGCGTGACGACACTGGGCAACAACCCGGTAGCAGCGTGACGACACTGGGCAACAACCCGGTAGCAGCGTGACGACACTGGGCAACAACCCGGTAGCAGCGTGACGACACTGGCAACAACCGGTAGCAGCGTGACGACACTGGGCAACAATCCGGTAGCAGCGTGACGACACTGGGCAACAACCCGGTAGCAGCGTGACGACACTGGGCAACAACCCGGTAGCAGCGTGACGACACTGGGCAACAACCAGGTAGCAGCGTGACGACACTGGACAACAACCCGGTAGCAGCGTGACGACACTGGGCAACAACCCGGTAGCAGCGTGACGACACTGGGCAACAACCAGGTAGCAGCGTGACGACACTGGGCAACAACCCGGTAGCAGTGTGACGACACTGGGCAACAACCCGGTAGCAGCGTGACGACACTGGGCAACAATCCGGTAGCAGCGTGACGACACTGGGCAACAACCCGGTAGCAGTGTGGCGACACTGGGCAACAACCCGGTAGCAGTGTGACGATAGAAGAAGAAGAAGAAGAAGAAGAAGAAGAAGAAAAGATGATATCAACTAACTAAATTATCAACTATATGTTACCTCTGGCATATGGTCGAACAGGTAGAGGTAAACGTTAGTTCCATTTGGACCTTGGCTCAACGCACGTGCAAAAACTACAGTAGGAAGAACAAATTGAGTGTCGGTGACGAAGTCCAGGAGACCCTAGCCAGAAATAAGTAAAGTTTGTATTGCAAAACATGGAACAATATATATTAGAACATTGGAAAATATCTATTAGAACATTAGATAATCTGAAATAGAACATGGAACAATCTGTATTAGAACATTTAATCTGAGATAGAACATTAGATTTAAAAAAACCAGTTTAATTCTTCTTCACCCTTCGCCCCTAGGAAGCATAGGTCCGCAACCAAGGCCTTCCAAGCCCGCCTATCCAAGGCCATCCTTTCCAGATCTCGCCACTCTCTCCCTGTCCTCTTGCATTCCATCTCTAACTCCCGTCTCCATGTGTTTCTGGGTCTTCCCTTACTTCTATTGCCCTGGGGATTCCATTGGAGAGCCTGTCTCACGATGCTGTCAGGGGTTTCCTCAGTGTGTGTCCTATCCATCTCCACCTTCTGCTCATTATCTCTTGTTCCACCTGCCGTTGTCCTGCCCTATCCCACAGTTCTCTGTTTGTGGTCCTGTCGTACCATCTCAGATGGAGTATCCTGCGTAGGCATCTATTGATGAATGTCTGCAACTTTTTGGTGTTCACCTTAGTTGTTCTCCATGTCTCTGCTCCATACAGAAGGACAGACATGACATTTGAGTTAAATATCATTATCTTAGTTTTATTCCTAATCATTCTTGAACTCCATATGTTCTTCAGAATGGCAAATGCTGATCTTGCCTTTTGTATTCCAACCTTAACATCTTCATCTGTGCCACCTTGAATGTTGACGACACTTCCCAGATATGTAAATGTGTCCACCTCTTTTAGTGGTGATCCTCTCAATAAGATTGGGTCTCTGGAACCAGCATTTAATCTCATGATCTTTGTTTTCTCTTTGAATAGTCAGGCCTAGTTGCCGTGAGACTGTTTCTAGTTTTGTTATTTTCTCTTGCATCTGCTGATGGTTGTGAGAGAAGAGTGCTAGATCATCTATGTTTAATATGTTTCCTAATTACTTGTATATACACATTACTCCCATATAGGTCAGTTACCCCTTTACATGTCGATTGCTCCCATATTGTCACATTACTTCTCTATATGCCCATTCTCTGTGGGCCATAGAGATATGGTTTTATAGAAGAATAATGAGAATCCCATGGACTGCTAAATTGTCTAATGTTGAGGGGCTGAATGAGATCAAGACATAGGAAAGCTTATCATCAATATAAGAAAGTGGCAGTCATCATTTATCAGGCATGTGATGAGGAAGGGAGGCTTAGAACATATGTGACAACCGGTAAAATCGAGGGTAGACGAGAGAAATGAAGATAGTGAGAAAATTTTGGATAGCCTGACTTCATGGCACGGTAGAGCGTCAACATCTGAGTTGATAGCAAACACCAACGACAGAGATTTGTGGAGATCCATGATCGCCTACGCCAGCCGGCACGGCACCTGATGATGATGATGATGCCCATTACTTGCCTATATAATAATAATAATAATAATAATAATAATTCATCTCGTACCGTTATATGTTACATAGGACCTGCAAGAACTTCCTCCATACCGCTCTATTCCTGGGCAACTCGCTCAATCTCCTCCATGGAACTTAGACCGATATTTCTTGCCTCTTTCAGCAAAGTCCGTTCCAAGGTCTCCTTAGATCGTCCTCACTTTCTTGAACCCTTTGCATCCCAAGTCAATGCCTACTTTGATATTCGTTGATCATTTCTCTTCAAGCTGTGTCCAACATATCTCCATCTTCTCTTTCTTATAACAGTTGTCACTAGTGGTTGACTAGACATGTCTCTGATTTCATCACTTCTTCTGAATCCGCTCCATTGTTTATTCATTATTTTTCGCAAATATCTATTTCCAAATGCATTCTACTTGCTTTCCATTGAAAGTTAATTGCATATCCATTACAAGACTGTGAATCAATCCCAACTTTTTAACGCTGTTTGGGATTTTTCAAGGCATTATTACGTTCAGTAGTTTGCCATTGCTTTCTGAACGGTGGTACCATCGTTCTTTGTAAAAATCACGCGAAACAATTTGCAACCAAATTGTCCGCAGCGTGATTCGAACTCAGAACATCGGGGTTAATAGACCGAGTCACTATACCCTATGTACATCAGATGTATATATACATGATATACATATATTTTCTATATATATTCAACTTTTCTATGTACTTGCCTATATACTAGTTATAATATAAGAAAGACAACATTGAGATATTTAGACATATAGAAAGATATGAAGGGCTGGAGAAGACCATCATGGAAGGAGCCATACCTGGCAAATAGAAGAAGGAAGACGACGGAGAAGATAGATTCAGGATGTAACTGATGGTTTGAACATGACGGCTGCAGAGGCAGGACATCTGGCCTATGAGAGAGAGAAATTCTGAAAGACTGTTGGGGTGGCAAAGTTCTGCTCAGAACAAGTTACTTGATGATGATGATGATGCTAATTATTTCCCCCATATGTCCATTATTCCCCCATACGTCCATTATTTTCCCATATGTCCATTATCCCCCATACGTCCATTATTTCCCCATACGTCCATTATTTCCCCATACGTCCATTATTTCCCCATATGTCCATTATTCCGCTATATGTCTACTAATCTCCCTATACGTCCATTATTTCCATTATATATACATTATGCTCCCTGTATTATATATACATTATTCTCCCTGTATGTTAATTCCCCCGCCCCTATATATCTATAATTACCTGATATGCCCATTTTCCCAGGTTATCTTCTTCTTCTTCTGCGATCGTTCTTCAAGGCCAATTTTGATCATTCTTATTGTGATGTATAATTGGTCCACTGGCAAGAACGGAGTGATCAACGTCGGGACGATTGTGCGCCCATGGTGACTAGGCCCGCCCGTCCGTTTTCAGCAAGATTTTGATTTACTAGGTGAACTTTCCTAGGAACGATCCTTTCTGCCGACTATGTCGGCTCGGATCTACGCCTTTACGATCAACTTTGCCGTATATTTGGGCTTTGTGATCTACGCCAGGACAGTGAGCTACGCTGTTTTGCCCGTTCTGACTGAAACAAAATATTTCTCGGGGCTTGTCAGCTTGTCCTCGGACGGCGTCTTACTCGTATAAAACACAGTGTAAAGTATCGGCCTTCGCCAATGTTCGGACCCGGACTTCCTGTCTGATCCGTACATTGTCGGCCTTGCTTTACTGTACATTTTTGAGTTCGATCCGGAGAAGGAACATTCTCATCCTTTTCTAGACGCGCCTGGTACGGGGCAATTTGCAATTAACCTCGAAAGGCACCGGCATGGGGCCTAGTACAAACAATGTAGTGGGTCGTTTCAGTCGGCGCTATCAACGCAACTGAGGAACACCATCACCCGCTCCAGTTATTCCGGGGATGTTAGTTACGACTGCAATCATGTTAGTTACGACTGCAATCGAACCTTGCCCGGTTGCCCCAAGGCTGGCAGTTCCGTTAGGTATCACCAACCTCAGTTCTTCCGGGGATGTTAATTTTTGTATCGCACAGTACCTTGCACGGTTTTCCCAGGGCGGGTAGTTTCGTTATGCACTAAAACGCAACTTGTTCTTTTGCGCTCGGCAAACCTTGCCCAGTACATGTATCTGCACAAGGCCACCGATGCGGAGTCATCTGCAATCTTCTCTCGTACCAGCACGAGGGTAGACTTTTATTCGTTACGGTCCTGTCTTATTTATTCTTGCCGGCGGGCTGGCAATGTTTGCCCCCTCCTCAGGGCTTCGAGCTTTGCCCTACGTGGGCACACGTTTGGTCACTGGATGCACCTCTCATCCATGTCAGAGACGTTTCGTTGCTGTTTCTTTACGTTCAGGAACTTAGACAATATCTTGTTGGACATCGGTCATAAGATTTGTGCATTTTGTTAGTATGGATCTGTATTGCATTTCCGTAGTTGCACTGCTACCACTACCAGTAGTTCTCCCGATCCCTGCCCCTCTTAGCCAGACCGGAACCAGAGTCTGTTTCCAGGGTCACCGCGTGGAGGTAGGGGCAGGGTCTTGGTTAGCGCGCCCCTCGCTAACCCTGGCTCATGTTACCACCATGACCTCATGAGCCTTTGACCCCCTTATCTATTTTTCCCCACTATATGTCCATTAGTCCTACCTATATGCCCATAATTTCCTCCTATATGTTAATTATTCCCCATGTAGTAGTAAAAGATTTCCTCCTATATGTTAATTATTCCCCATGTAGTAGTAAAAGATTTCCTCCTATATGTTAATTATTCCCCATGTAGTAGTAAAAGATTTCCTCCTATATGTTAATTATTCCCCCATGTAGTAGTAAAAGATTTCCTCCTATATGTTAATTATTCCCGATGTAGTAGTAAAAGATTTCCTCCTATATGTTAATTATTCCCGATGTAGTAGTAAAAGATTTCCTCCTATATGTTAATTATTCCCGATGTAGTAGTAAAAGATTTCCTCCTATATGTTAATTATTCCCCATGTAGTAGTAAAAGATTTCCTCCTATATGTTAATTATTCCCCATGTAGTAGTAAAAGATTTCCTCCTATATGTTAATTATTCCCCATGTAGTAGTAAAAGATTTCCTCCTATATGTTAATTATTCCCCATGTAGTAGTAAAAGTAAGGAACCCTTTCATACCTCCTGGTATATAGGGCAATAAAGTGTTAGGCCTGTATTTTTCATTGACCATCGGCACACGATGGGTGATGTGATCAGCAACACGCCGGCCTCCTTTACTTTCCCAGAGCATGTCTGGTACCCAATTGAGGCTGGGTCGACCTGAGAGCCGTCGCGATCGGGAAAGATTCCACGCGCACTGCGGGAGTTGAACCCAGACCACCAGCCTTGAGAAGTGAGTTCACTAACAACTACGCTACCGCGGCTCTCATAAGCACCAGAGCCCCACTCCAAATGGCGCTGAAGATGTGACGAAACCCACCCATGCTAAGGCTGCGTGAATCAGATTTCCACACGAATGAATTTATGGAGATCTGGTATATGGGTCTTTTAGGTGATTGCAAGAGAGAGAGAGATAAGTAACAGCACACCTATCTCGCATTATCAAGGCTACGCCACTGCAGTTTGTAAATGCTCCTTACTACCTCCATCTTCCTATGTTTGCATTACAGACAGAGTTATAGCCCTTACCTGAAGAGGAACTGACCCATCTTGTAGTCTTGGGTAAGTATAAGCATATTTCACCAAATCCAACTTGTCCGATGTGAGACTTGACGAGGGGTACATGGCGTTCGTCACATCTTTGATGAAAGCCTCAGCACTGGTTGCGTTTGTGAAGCTACTGATACCACCTGCAAGAAATAACACAAGACTCATAGCGGAAGCTTTGCATGTACACCAATAGAAGAATATACGTTCTGAAGCTGAACAAGGTGTCTCTATATTTGCTAGTTAAACATATCGTATTGTGTTTATTTATAGCTATTAGTCTGCTACAACTTGGGACAGACATCGTGTTGTGTTTATTTCTAGCTATTAGTCTGTTACAACTTGGGACAGGCATTGTGTTGTGTTTATTTATAGCTATTAGTCTGCTACAACTTGGGACAGACATCGTGTTGTGTTTATTTATAGCTATTAGTCTGCTACAACTTGGGACAGACATCGTGTTGTGTTTATTTATAGCTATTTGTCTGCTACAACTTGGGACATACATCGTGTTGTGTTTATTTATAGCTATTAGTCTGCTACAACTTGGGACAGACATCGTGTTGTGTTTATTTATAGCTATTAGTCTGTTACAACTTGGGACAGACATCGTGTTGTGTGTATTTATAGCTATTAGTCTGCTACAACTTGGGACAGACATTGTGTTGTGTTTATTTAAAGCTTTTAGTCTGCTACAACTTGGGACAGACAATCACAATTAAATTCAAAACTGAGAATAGACGACTCTGCACTTATTCCATTCTTATGGTGCTCAGTCCCATTCAGCTATCACATGTTCATAATACCCTATATAGTGCCATTATTCTCTCTCTCTATTTTATGTTTACTATTTCATATATAGTTTCATTATTTTTTCATTACATGTTCCTTATTTTAAAATAAGTACAATTTTAGTATCAGCAACAGAACTCTTACATATTAGCTTCGGCAAAGATTGCAATTTGATCAAAACTCTGAAAGTCTTATTACGGGCATTGAGTTGGGAAAACTCAGAATTTGATGTAACTGGAATTGAAAAGCGCGTTAGTCAGACAATGCAGATGTCTACTGCTATCCTGCGTCACTGCCTACTTTACCTACTCCCTATACAAGGAGTCATACATTACCTATTCCACATACCAGGAGTCATACATTACCTATTCCACATACCAGGAGTCATACATTACCTATTCCACATACCAGGATTACCTACTCCACATACCAGGAATCAGACAGTACCTAATCCACACATCCAAGAGTCACACATTATTTATCTTCTCCACATACCATGTGTCAGAATAGTGGGGTAGAGTATCAATCCTTCGTTGTTGTTACAACCGAGTAAGTAAGTTCTATCCATGGCACCAATTGACGTCAGGTAGTTCCTGTCAGCCAGCAGAGACTGTGGACTCTAAGAGATAGGACAAGTAGTGGTCAAGTGACATGTCTCCGAACAAATTCTACAAATAATATGAAAGAGAAATAAGGAAAACACAACAAATCTAAGTGACTTGACTGTCTACTACATGACAAATCTAAGAGACTTGACTGTCTACTACATGACAAATCTAAGTGACTTGACTGTCTACTACATGACAAATCTAAGAGACTTGACTGTCTACTACATGACAAATCTAAGAGACTTGACTGTCTACAACATGACAAATCTAAGAGACTTGACTGTCTACAACATGACAAATCTAAGTGACTTGACTGTCTACTACATGACAAATCTAAGAGACTTGACTGTCTACAACATGACAAATCTAAGAGACTTGACTGTCTACAACATGACAAATCTAAGAGACTTGACTGTCTACAACATGACAAATCTAAGAGACTTGACTGTCTACAACATGACAAATCTAAGAGACTTGAATGTCTACAATATGACAAATCTAAGAGACTTGAATGTCTACAACGTGACAAATCTAAGAGACTTGACTGTCTACAACGTGACAAATCTAAGAGACTTGACTGTCTGCAACATGACAAATCTAAGAGACTTGACTGTCTATTACATGACAAATCTAAGAGACTTGACTGTCTATTACATGACAAATCTAAGAGACTTGACTGTCTACTACATGACAAATATAAGAGACTTGACTGTCTACTACATGACAAATCTAAGAAACTTGACTGTCTACTACATGACAAATCTAAGAGACTTGACTGTCTACAACATGACAAATCTAAGAGACTTGACTGTCTACTACATGACAAATCTAAGAGACTTGACTGTCTACAACATGAAACATGATAAATAAGACAAAATATTATTTTATTTTACCTTGAACCGACACCATGTGGTTCGTGAATAAGATTAATGTCGGTAAATAAAAATCTCGTACCGAAACAGAAAGGAAGAATGTAAGTATAAAACTTGTTTTATCTAGGAAACAAACCTGGCACTCACAGCGGCTTGCCGTCATGAGTCAATGGCAGGTTGGCGCTCCCTTTGGCTTATAGGAGAAAATGAGTTAATTCAAGAAATGCTAAACAGACCACCATCAACAGTAGTAGCAGACATACCAGAACTAACAGAGAAGCTAGTAAGTGACATTGAAATATCCAGGCGAGATGAGATCATTATAACCATTAAATGTTTTAAGAATAGCAAAACATCAGGGTGTAATCATTTAAATGCTGAACTGTTTCAAATAGACCCATGATTCTCAGATAATGTGCTAATACCACGTAGTATCTCTGTGGTTAAGTTATTAAGCATTTGTCTTGCGTTCCGAAGATCGTTGGTTTGAATCTGGATCGCATCGTTCTGTTCACGAATGTATTTTCCAGAGACCCCTACAGAAATTGTGCTTTGTGCAATACTCTCGCCAGTTGGCGTTTGGTTCATGTGGGGAGATACCGAACCATATGTGATAAAACCGAACCCGCTGCAATGAAGACAATCCGTCGGCTTTAGACGTTTAAGACTACTTTCCTTGTATGTATCGATATGAAATACTCAAATAATTCCTGATGCATAGAACAGACCAATCATCATCAAGGTACACTAGAAGAGTTTGCTTGCCGATTTTAACAATTGGCGTAGAATTAGGAAAGAACAGAATCTAACAACGATGATTATCTCAAACTTGACCAGCAAGGACAGCTCGTCATCCTATTTTCTCAGGGCAAGACGTAACAGACTGAATAAATACACATGTACATGCTACGACTGTATTCATGCTGACACTATATATAACCTCTTCATGTCCCATTTGTTACATACGTCTTCCACAAGAGATTTCCATTGTTGCCGTTCTGCCGCTCCTACTAATTGCTTCCAATGCCAGCCCACAATCTTTCAACTATCTTTCAACTATCTTTGTATGTCTTATTTTCCCATCCTCTGTGCGTTGGAGATGTGGATATATAGAAGAATAGGCAGAGTTTCATGAACAGAAAAACAGACAAATATACAAGTTTTAGTAAAACTAGGCATGAAGAAACAATTATTAAGAGAAATAAAATTCAGACAAGTAAAGTATTTTGGGCACATAAAAGACATGACACCATGATAAAACATTTACTAGAGGGAAAGTTGAGGGGAGAAGAGCAAGAGGAAGACCGAGAGATAAGTGGGAGGAAACTTTAAGAAATGGACAGGTTACAGTCTGGCAGTGTGCAACACCAAGGCGAAAGACAGGATGATGGAGATTCATTGCAGTCAACCTTAGATGTGGAGACGACACCTGATGAGGATGTGCGTTGGAGAGCTGGTCAAGTCAATGTCCCCACTGGCATAAGACATACATGACCAAACCACGGCTATCTTTGCCTTTTAAAGATAGTCTCCAATGATGCATAAATATCTTCTTCGTTTTGAAAGCTTTTCAGTAGTTATTGTATTTGGCCAGAATTTTCCAAGAATTCTTCTTAAAGTGTTATTATGAAATGTATGCAGCTCTTGTATGATGTTTTGGGTCATTTTAACGCACTCAATACTGTGTAATAACACTCGGGGGTCTCTGTGGTTAAGTGGTTACGCCCTATGCTTGTGAGTCGAAGGTCGTGGGTTCGAGTCCGGACCACGCTGTTCTGTTCACGAGTGCAGTTTTTTCAAGAGACCTCTAGGATTATTGCTGAAGCTACGGAGTTCGTGCTTTGTGCAATACTCTCGGCAGGTGGCGTGCCATTTCTGCGGAGAGGGACCGAGCTATATGTGGTAAAACGCGGTGCAATGAAGACAATCCTTCGGCTTTAAAACCCTTTAATAACACTCTCGTGACAATGCTTCTATAGAGGATATCACTTGATAGCAATTTTGAACAAACCGAAGAACAAGTCCGGCAAGAATGTGTCATGTGCCCTTAGAAATGGATGCTGCTTCTACAACACAACACTACATACAAAACTTTGTGACACCAGCGTGTTTTGATGCCGTCTCGTGCAGACACGTTAGTACGCATCATTTATGTCTCACATTTATATCTGTAGAAATCTATCCTTCAGCGTTTGGGGGCGCTGGCAAACTGTTAAAATGTGGAGGAGGGCGTTACAAAGTTAATGTTGTGCAAAGTGGGCGGTGGAGGGTGGCGTTACAAAGTTAATGTTGTGCAAAGTCGGCGGTGGAGGGTGGCGTTACAAAGTTAATGTTGTGCAAAGTCGGCGGTGGGCCGAAATAGTTTGGGAATCTATGCTTTATATCGATGATTTAGTTCATTTAAGATTCATTGTGTTTGTATGTTTCCTGAAAAAGACTTATAGTCGATACGTTGGATTTGTGTTAGTTTTCTTATTTTATTATTCATTTTTGCTTGCTTATGTGATACCATACATACGCGTCTTTGTCCTAAAACGCCAATTTATTACGTATCACCGCAGCTTCCTCTAGGGTTTTCTCCAGATCTGATCTGATCCGCTCTGACCAGATCAGATTTGCAGGTTTCTGCATATCGCATGACACCAGCGAAGAGTTCCAGACAACGATTGTCTTCATAATTGGAACACATCGGCATTACCTTCTGAGAAGGGATAGTATGAAGAAGAAGAAGAATGGGGAGCAGTGGCGGCTCGTCATTAAGGACCAGTGGGACAGGTCCAACCAAAAATAATTATAATGTGTATTTATTATTCTATAAATTAAAATATAACAACCCAAAACCATGATTTATCCAGAAAAAAATTTCTGGTGCCACCAACAAAAATAATCACGAGCCGCCACTGATGGGGAGTATCAATCAGAGCAGATGTGTGAGATAAATGTTCATGTCAAACAAATAGTGCTTACCCTAGGAACAACATCTCCATCAACAATTGGTAAAAAAATGTTGTTTGGATCCAGAAATGAGAAAATACTTTGTTGTTTGGCTGCATTATTGTTTCCGTCTCTTCCTCTAAATATTCCTCTTCTGGAACCCCCACTGCTGCTGTCGCTGGTTGGTGCGGATGGATAGTTCAGACTTTGAATCTCTGTCAGTGATTTATTTCTTATACAGTTCATCTTGTCTTCGCTGCGGATGGTGTTTCTATAAAAGACAAATGGTTTCTTTCTTATATTTCAAACGTTTCACGTTACAATAAGCTATAATATATGGTTATTAGCGTGTCTATATTACAATCAACATGACTACATTACAATCAACATGTCTACATTACAATCAACATGACTACATTACAATCAACATGTCTACATTACAATCTACATAGCTACATTACAATCTATAAACTTACATCACTATTAACTTTTGCTATTATTACATTCTACATTTATTACTTATAAAGAGTTAATTGCATATCCTTTACAGGACTTTGTGAATCAACCCCAGCTTTTAACGCTGTTTGTGATTTTTCTAGGCATTATTACGTTCAGTAGTTTGCCATTACTTTCTGAACAGGTGGTGCCATCGTCCTTCTGTAAAAATCCACGCGAAACAATTTGCGACAAAATTGTCCGCAGCGAGATTCGAACTCCGACCGTCGGGGTTAATAGACCGAGCCACTATCCCCTAAGCAACAGACGCCACCTATTACTTATACAACTATTACATTTTGTGAATAAAACGTTTATTATATTATGTTAGTAGAAAATAAATGTTGTATCTTCACTTATTCGCTCACCAACTAGAGTCTAACATGACATTCATCATTTTGAGTGTTACAGCTATCAACAAAATAATCATGACAAGCTACAATCAAGATCACCGGATCTGTTGCTCCAGTCCATTCTTGCTTACCTGAACCACTTGAGATGAAACAAGGAGTCTGTGCAGCCAATCCTAGCGGCGGCGTTGTTGAATTTTTCAGTTGGATTTACGTTTGTGGCCCAACTTGCTGTAGCAGTACCACTTTGCATTATTGCCTGTAGATTCAACAATGATAGAGATGTGACAAGTATAGAGATGTGACAGGTATAGAGAAGTGACAGGTATAGAGATGTGACAAGTATAGAGATGTGTCAGGTATAGAGATGTGATAGGTATAGCGATGTGACAAGTATGGAGATGTGACAGTTATAGAAAAATCACGCCCGCGTGCCCAGCGTGTTCGTAGCGCGTTGGACTACGGGTGACTAGTCCTCTGTAAGTGCGGGTTCAACTCCGCGGACTGGCAGAAAAGCTACAGGTTCCCCAGATTTACGGTGTTCGTGGCACCGAGCCGAAGGGTTACGATGTCCATGACACCGAGCCGAAGAGCTGTCAGCTCAAGTGCTTCTGGATCGGAAAAAAACAAAAACAATAGAAAGATCACAACAGGACCATGTCGTGTTATGATATGGAGCGGCGGTCGCATGAGGCAGCGCGGTAAGGGCGCGAAATCAAAATCACAGTTGCAGATTTTTAAAGAAAAAATTTAAGAGGGGCCATTTCGAAGACTTGCATCATACTGAGAAAATATACCTCACGACCTTGGTTTACATGTTTTTTTGGTTTTGGGGTTTTTTCGATCCAGAAGCACTTGAGCTTTTCAGCTCTTCGGCTCGGTGCCATGGACATCGTAACCCTTCGGTTCGGTGCCACGAACACCGTAAATCTGGGAAATTTGTGGCTTTTCTGCCATCCCGCGGAATTGAACCCGCACACACAGAGGATAGTCACCCGTAGTCCAACGCGCTACGAACACGCTGGGCAGACGGGCGTTCACAGGTATAAAGAAGTTAGATCAAGCTGAAGTTGTCTATATTCATGATACTGTGTAACTGTTAACTCTCGCATGACACTTACTTTGGTAAAGAGTCCTTTCGTTAGAGGGCTGATACTCAAAAAAGACACACTGCCTGAACCAGCGGACTCTCCAAATATGGTAATGTCATTTGCATCTCCACCAAACTGACCAATGTTATTCTTGACCCATTTAAGCGCCAAAATCTGATCTCGTAATCCGTTATTACCTGTCAGGTTTAGAAACGTCAAGAGCTATAATGTAACATATATCAAATTAGAGATGTGACACATGACATATTGGTATGATATGCAATAATGTGACAAACTATAATGTGATAAGTTAGAGAGTGATAATGTGACAAATGAGAATATGATATCGCCCGAGTGGTTACCGGGGCCAAATTTGGAGTGTAAAGAATAGAACCACTGTTACCTGCCACGCATGTCGTAAGAGGCACTAAGGAGGTTTGGCTGAAATCAGATGCACATGTCCTAAACGTGTAGAAGTCTTATGAGTTTAGGGGCCTAACAAACCAATGTGCAACGTATACACGTTCTTGGCAAAGATTACACATATCACAAAGAGTGATTAAAATTGGTTGTAACGAACGAACGCAAAGAAGAAGAAGAAGAATATGATACGATAGAGAGTGATAATTTTGATAATTCTTTTTTTTTTTTTCGATCCAGAAGCACTTGAGCTGAAAGCTCTTCGGCTCAGTGTCATGGATAATTCTTTAAAGACTTAGACAGCAAAACATTGGGACAAACATATAATATGAAGAACAAGGAAAATATGGAGTGTTAGAATCATTCCAGACAATACAGAAATCCATCACTCAAGCTCTCCATGAGCATCACTTACACATACAGACGACCAAGACACTGTGCTACAACTTGGTAGCAGTGTAGCAACATTACAAGTGATGCTCGTCCATCACGGGTGATGATGACCACACAATTTTCATCCAAGGGAATGTAGTTGCGCTATGTTTGTCTTTGTGTGCGTAGATGACTAGTGGTCCCGATACGGGCTTGAAATGTTCGTGTACAGTGTGGGCAAGGTATACTTGCACTTGTGGAAACATTACAAGTGATACATTGATCAAGGGACAACGGACAAAGTGATGATGTAACATTTAGTATACATTTAACGAGTAGTTGATGTCAGCTGTTTGTGTTCATGGTTCCATGGTTCATATGTACGGTTCCAACTTCACTGCAACGAGTCACTCCATAATTGCTCCGTTCCTGTGCCAACGAAAATCACACGAAATGCTAACAACTGTCTCCTGTGTCGTGAACTAATTCCAGAATGAAACAGCGGTACCGCCACAAAAAATCAACCACACCGTATTTAGTGCATATGGCCGTCGCTAAAGTGTCAACACAAAACTCCCTCTACCCTCAATTTTACAGGTTGTCACAATGTGTTCTAAACCTCCCTCCCATCACATGCCGGAAAAATGATACTGCTTCTTTCTTATATTGATGATAAGCTTTCTCTGTGTCTTGATCTCATTCAGCACCCCAACATTAGTCATTTTAGCAGTCCATGGGATTCTCATCATTCTTCTATAAAACCACATTTCAGTGGCCCTCAGAGATTTTTCGATCTATGTGTTCATTGTCCATGACTCACATCCGTATGTCAGTATTGGTTCTACATCATGTCATACAAGAAAGAGTTATTAAACTGACCATCACCACTGCCTGAGCTCAGAAAACCAAGAACGCCAAGTCTGTACTGGATAGTGACCACTATGACGTTATACTCAGTGGCTATCTGTGTAGGCAAGTAAAGGGAAGCCTGTCCAATCTGGAACGCTCCACCATGAATCCAGAACATGACCTAAAGTTAAGAAAGAATAGCCAACACGGTTTAGTTTCATTTTATTGATGTGACATTTGTATACAAGAACTGTTCTGTCTTTAACAATAAAGTATTACAAGAAGATAAAATTAAAACAATTAAGTTGTTACTATTTACAAGAATTACATATGTTTCATAAATTAAAATCTGTTTTGTAAAGTCAAATCTGGAGATTAATATCTGTTTTGTAAGCAAATCTGGAGATTAATATTGTTTTGTAAAGACAAATCTGAGATTAATATCTGTTTTGTAAAGACAAATCTGGAGATTAATATCTGTTTTGTAAAGTCAAATCTGGAGATTAATATCTGTTTTTGTAAAAGGTAAGTTAATCTGGAGATTAATATCTGTTTTGTAAAGTCAAATCTGGAGATTAATATCTGTTTTGTAAAGTCAAATCTGGAGATTAATATCTGTTTTGTAAAGTTAAATCTGGAGACTAATACTTGTTTTGTAAAGTCAAATCTGGAGATTAATATCTGTTTTGTAAAGTCAAATCTGGAGATTAATATTGTTTTGTAAAGTCAAATCTGCAGACTAATACTGTTTTGTAAAGTCAAATCTGGAGATTAATATGTTTTGTAAAAGTCAAATCTGGAGACTAATACTGTTTTGTAAAGTCAAATCTGGAGATTTAATTATCTGTTTTTGTTGAAAGTCAAATCTGGAGACTAATATCTGTTTTGTAAAGTCAAATCTGGAGATTAATATCTGTTTTGTAAAGTCAAATCTGGAGATTAATATCTGTTTTGTAAAGTCAAATCTGGAGACTAATACCTGTTTTGTAAAGTCAAATCTGGAGACTAATATCTGTTTTGTAAAGTCAAATCTGGAGATTAATATGTTTTGTAATATCAAATCTGGAGATTAATATCTGTTTTGTAAAAGTCAAATCTGGAGATTAATATCTGTTTTGAGTTTAATAGTTTAAAATCTGGAGATTAATATCTGTTTTGTAAATTTAAATCTGGAGATTAATATCTGTTTTGTAAAGTCAAGAAATATGACAAGACAATGGGAGCAAGCATACCTTCTTTACTGTATAGTTGTCATCTGGTACAAAAATGTTGAGATGAAGACAATCCTCACTCATGACAGTTCCGTTAGGAGCGTTTATCTGCATACAAGCTGGTCTGAAACTGTTTATTAACAAATATATTGGTTATTTCTTAAGTGTAATTTACACGACAACTTGTTCATAAGACATCATTTAGTAGGGAGATATTGTAAGGAGATTTCTTTTTATCTACGTATCTATCGGTCGACTGGTTTTTCTGTCTGTCTGTCTATCTGTCTATCCACAGCCAACTCTAAATAACTATCTAGATAACTTGGCCAGATAACTGACTGGGAATCCTAACCTAGATCAAAGAAGGGGCTGGAAAATATAGATGTTTGATAGAACACTGCAAACTTTGTGCAATTGTACTCAATTCTGTGAGTCTGTAGTTATTTATTGGTGAAAAATATTCATAATATTGATATTCCTTATTGTTAAACTTAACTTGTTGCATAATATAACTTTGAGTTAGCATTTTGTGTTGATTTTAAAATGAATTCGTCTATATAAACCAATACTGGAATGCGAGGTCACGTGGTGTAGTTGTGGTATAATTTTCCTTGATTCTTACCTGAGTCCGAAGGCCCATACGTTTGTAGTTGGCTCTGGTCTATCTGTCTAATTGTGTATGTCTAGCTGTCTTTGTGTCTGTCTGTTTGTCTCTGTCTGTCTGCCTGCCTGTTTGTTTTTTTATATGTCTTCCTGTCTGTATGTCTGTCTGTACGTCCGTCTATCCCTCCCTTCCTCCGTCCGTCTGTCCGTCTGTCTCGTTAAAACTATTTATTTGTCCTTATAAGATTGAATTGAAACATGTGTTGTTATTTTCATTATCATATATATGTTATTGCGTAAACTGTGGCTACTGTGTCAGTGATCTACTCACCTGCTGGAAGATATGACCACATCAGAACCATTACCAACATAAGGTTGAGGTGCTCGAAATCGTAGATCAGAAACTGGTGGTTGGGCATAAGGAATTCCATAATAAACAAAGTAAGGCTTCTGTGATTTAGGTACGACCTTGTCAAATCCTGGATTTAAAAATAGATATTAGAATCAATCAAATCTGAGAACTAACATACCAGAAATGGAAACAATCAAATCTGAGATCTAACATACCAGATATGGAAACAATCAAATCTGAGATCTAACATACCAGAAATGACTAACGAGTTCACTCAAACGCACTGTCATCCAGTGGATACCGTCACACTGCAACATTAGGGAAAACGAAGCGGCCGACAAGCTAGCCAAAGAGGGCGGGCGACTACCCAAGACTGATCTCGAGATCAGCTATGAGGAAGTCAAAACAACCATCGGTTCGCACTATCGAAGCAAGTGGGCAAAAGACCACCCGCATTACACAGACAGTGACGGATACTATGGTCTCTCGCGCAGTGAACAAGTTACCATATTTCGCCTCCGTACCGGCCACAACAAGCTCAGAGCCCACATGTTCCATAAATTTAAAATTGGCACAACTAGCCTGTGCCCATGCAATATGGCAGACATGACGGCAGAACACGTCTTGCAAGACTGTCCACGTTTAGCAGGTATACGAAAAGAGTACTGGCCACAACACACAGAGCTTCGCGAAAAGCTGTACGGAGGAACGGAGTCCCAAAAAACAACAGTTAAATTCATGATAGAAGTTGGTCCATCAGGCTAGGCCGGGAACGCAAAGGAAAGGATACCAGAAATGGAAACATCCAAATCTGAGATCTAACATACCAGATATGGAAACAATCAAATCTGAGATCTAACATGCCAGAAATGGAAACAATCAAATCTGAGATCTAACATACCAGAAATGGAAACTATCAAATCTGAGATCTAACATACCAGATATGGAAACAATCAAATCTGAGATCTAACATAACAGAAATGGAATCAAATCTGAGATCTAACATACCAGAAATGGAATCAAATCTGAGATCTAACATACCAGAAATGGAATCAAATCTGAGATCTAACATACCAGAAATGGAATCAAATCTGAGATCTAACATACCAGAACTGGATGAAACCTAACATATTTAACTAGAAGATTGATCAGAAGAAACAAGCTGTGTCGTCATCAGTTTGTGTTGTATTTTCACTCAAAATGTGTATGTACAAGTTAAACATTAGTTTTTCTTCTTCTTCTTCTATTCTTTAATCCTGTTTTGTCTCACAGTGTCAGGATAAGAAGAGATTTCTACAACATGCTTTCGTGTGGGCTTCATAAACAGTGTTTGTCGTCGTCTCTGTTATCTCTAAGGTCCAGCTTTTGTGTGGACGGCCTTTTGCAATGTATCCACTATATCGGACCAACATTGCTCTTTGAGTCTGTTGGTAATATGCTTATGCAGTGGAACCATTTAATTTGTTGTTTCTTGATGAAGTTCAGTACTGATGTTGTACCCACTTTTTTCTGATGTCTTCATTTCTCAACCGGTCTCTTCTTGTTACCCCAGCATTCTACTTGAGATACTTCATCTCTGTCGTGACTAGTCTCTTCTTGTTACACCCAACATTTTGCGTAGATACTTCATCTCTGTCGTGTCTAGTCTCTTCTTGTTACACCCAACATTTTGCGTAGATATTTCATCTCTATTGTGACTAGTCTCTTCTTGTTACACCCAGCATTCTACTTGAGATACTTCATCTCTGTCGTGACTAGTCTCTTCTTGTTACACCCAACATTTTGCGTAGATATTTCATCTCTGTCGTGACTAGTCTCTTCTTGTTACACCCAGCATTCTACTTGAGATACTTCATCTCTGTCGTGATTAGTCTCTTCTTGTTACCCCCAGCATTCTACTTGAGATACTTCATCTCTGTCGTGACTAGTCTCTTCTTGTTACACCCAACATTTTGCGTAGATATTTCATCTCTGTCGTGACTAGTCTCTTCTTGTTACCCCAGCATTCTGCGTAGATACTTCATCTCTGTCGTGACTAGTTTTTTTCTATCATTTGATGCTCTCATCTAGGTTTGACACTGATAGCATACAGCCGGGAGAAATATTGTGTTGTACAATACTCGTGTATTGTTCATGGGGACATGTTGGTATTTTTAAATTGACGCAATTTGTCCTATCATTTGATTTGCTTTGTTGCATCTGTGTTGGATTTCATTAGTTATTCTTCCGTTTGCTGAAAAACAATGCGTCCTAGATATGTAAAGTCTTTGACTGTTTTAATGGGTGGAGATATTGGTAGCGTTTTCCTCTCTAGCGAATGTCATTACTTCGGTTTTGCTGATGTTTATTCTCATATTGTATTAGTTACATGTTAATTGGAGTCTGTTAATGGGATGCTGTAGCTGTTCCTCTGTTGTTGATATGATTTCCTGATCGTCAGCTAAAATGAATCCGTTTATGAGTTCCTCTCCCAGAGTTCCCCAATTGTTTGTTTCTCTGGTATTACTGTTTTACAGATTTGTTCGATAAATGTGATGAACAGCAGCGGTGATAGTATGCATCCTTGTCTTACTCCTGAACCAACGTGGATCTTTTCTGATAGATCTGCGTTTGTTCTAACTGTGCACTGGCTGTTTATATAGTTACTCTTGCATAAATTAATTAGGTGGTCATTAACTCTATAGATTGACAATACTGTCCACAACTTGTTTCTATCTACGCTGTCAAATGCTTTTTCCTGGCCCACAAACGCAACGAGTAGGTGTTTGTTGGATTGGAAGTCCCTCCACTAACTGTCTGAGGGCGAGTAAATATTCCGTCGGTACAGCTTCTATAAGACTGGGAAAGTGTATGTCCAAATAAAGCATTAGTTTTCTTATTTTATTTAAACGCAATTTGATGATAAATGACAAATAATTTTATAGATAAATAAATGTACTTTTATACAAGCTAACAGAATGATAAGAAATAAATTAGGAACGGATAACGATCAGAACATGCTAACGTAAAATTAGGGCTAATTTTGCAATGAAACATAATAATGCGCGCATGGCCAAACTGGACAGAAAGACTGGCGCAGAGCTGCGGAGTTGGTAATTGATAGTTAATTACCTTGTATCTTTCCAAATGGAAACTGAATCTCGGTAGCAGACTGGACAAGCAATGGAAGAATGAGACAAGGCAAACAGCCCAAGAAACAAAGTCTAACTTGATCATCTCTTCTTACTCAGTTATGAAACATACGATAAGTGAAGTCAGCTCTGAAGATCATAAAACTGTATTATCTACGTCGGATGTATGTTACCTGGATACTGTGAGAGATGGGTCGACTTTTATACCAGTCCTGACAAATTTATTTTAGTTCATACTCGACCTTATTTTTGTTTAAGTACAAACACTACTGACTAAATAAACCTGGTACCCTGACACTGGTGATGTTTGTCATATGTAAGTCCTGCTGAATCATGCTCATATTGAGAACATATAAATTATATTTGATATTCCCAACAGTTGAACAGTCATACAGACAGGTACATTGATTACGAACAGCTCCTTTAGAATGACACGTCACATTTAACTTTCCATAAAAGACAATTTACTATGCTCTTATTTTTCTTGTTAACCTCACTTGATACCTGCGATCTTTAACAAGGTCATAACAATTATTACGCAACGAGTAACATCAGATACAGGTAGCTAAATATTTGAGGTATATCCAAATATTGTTATAACTAACTATCATATAATGAGATTTAACAAAAGTGCCTAACTAGTTTATTGCTTCCATTTAAGGTACGCTCAAAGCGACAGGCACGTCAACATTTCCACTTACAGACAAGATTTGTGAGTTGTATTACAGCTGTTCTCAGACTGTGCTGAAACTTCATCTATTTATCAAACAGTAAGATAAACCAAGTTAAGATACAGCCTCCTATAGTATAAGTCCGACTAGCTCTGTCAGCAAATCTCTTGAATTTCTCGTTGGAGAGAACTGACTTTCACACATGTTGAATATATGAGATTCTTTGTTATCATTACTATGTATTGATAAAACCTGTTAAATATACTGATAGTGGCGGCTCGTGATGTTTTTTGTTGGTGGGGCCAGTGACAAATTTTCTGGAAAATTATGGTTCTGTTTAGATTATATTTTTATTTATAAAATAATAAATACACATTACATACTATTTTTGGTGGGGTTGGCCCCACTGGTCCTTAATGACGAGCCGCCACTGTATACTGATATTGCTTTGTGTTCATGAAATAGGGGAAGACTGCACTAAAACTATGTAGTATTGGTTAAACAAGTAAAAAAAAGTACTGTAGTTTTACAAAATACAAAAACAATAGCGATACACAGTAACGTTTCGACCAAAAGGCCTTTATCAAGCAAATGATACAACAGAAGTAAAGAAATTCACTTCTTACATTGCACAGAACATATAGACTCAGACAAAAAAATCATAACGGTCCCAAAATTTTAAAACAAAAACGTGATTAAAAATAAATAAAGAACTATTTTGAAAAAAAAAGTAGAAGTGGAAAAAGTAGAAGTGGAAAAAAGTAGAAGTGGAAAAAAAAGAGAAGTGGAAAAAAGTAGAAGTGGAAAAAAAGAAGAAAGTGGAAAAAAGTAGAAGTGGAAAAAAGTAGAAGTGGAAAAAAGTAGAAGTGGAAAAAAGTAGAAGTGGAAAAAAATTAGAAGTGGAAAAAAGTAGAAGTGGAAAAAAGTAGAAGTGGAAAAAAGTAGAAGTGGAAAAAAGTAGAAGTGGAAAAAAAGTAGAATGGAAAAAGAAGATAAATAATAAAAATCAAATATATATATATATATATCATTTAACATATACACTTATAGAATAGGAGCATGAGTATCTACATCACTCACCCTCAAGGAAACACAGAAACACACTCTCTGGCAGCAGGAGAAACATCACCAACTTTAGAGCAGAGGCAACAGCCCTTCTTGCAGCCATACAGATTCTCAACGACCAGTAAGTGTCAGCAAAAAATATTGCAGTCTTTAGCGATTCAAGATCCGTTCTCCAGGCTATCTCAAGTCCCAGACAAGACAAGCTCATTCAGGACACACGGCAAAATATCAGCTTGTTGTCAAAAAATCCGAACTGGTCTTACAGTGGATACCAGCTCATTGTGGCATACCAGGAAACGAAAAGGCTGACAAACTCGCAAAGGCTGGGGGAGCCTAACACAACACCACCCAGCACAAAGTTTTACAGAAGCAAAGACTCTCCTGAAACAATCCAGGAAAATGATCTGGAGAAAAACAAATGGAGGACACAACCCAGAGCATGACAGTATAAATACACTAAACAGAAAAGCACAGACCACAATCTTCAGACTTAGAACGGGACACTGCAGTCTCAGAGCACACCTTCACAGAATGGGTCTCAGGGACTCGGCATCCTGCACCTGTGGAGCACCAAAGCAGTCCCCAGAGCACATCCTGCAAGACTGCTCTAGTCTGAGTAGTGAGAGATTGGAGATCTGGCCAACAGAAAAAACACTACAAGACAAACTATGGGGAACCGGTGAAGACCTCAAGCGCACCGTCCTGTTTATGACACATACCGGAGTAGTCGCATAGCAAAAGTTGATCGTAGAAGAAGAAGAAGAAGGGAGCATGAGTAGATAATGTAATAAGAAGCATAGGAATGTAGAGCGTTGAGTCCATGGGGTCGCAATGTCCCATATAAAGATATAAAACGATTAAATAGAGCAAATTGACTTCGACCATCAGAGAAACATGACCGGAAACATGATCGGATGTCTGTGACCTGGATATCGCGAACTCCCAAATGGTCCATCCCATTGAAATGAGTGACTACAGGGGTTACAGAGCATTTGTGTTTATCACGAAAGTGTTGGTGGAAACGGTCACTGCGCTTTTTGCTAGTTTCGTCTATATGTGCTTTGTCACAACGTTTACAAGTGATTGCTTTGATTATATTGAGGAACTCACTCGTCTTTAGTCACAGATTTTCATTTTATGACCGTTGTAATATCTTTGTCACAGTCTATATGTAGTGTGCTGTGAAATTCGTCACTCCTGTTGTATCGTTTGCTTGATAAAGACCTTTTAGTTGAAACGCTGCAGTGTATTGTCATTGTTTTTGTATTTTGTAAAACTACAGTACTTTGTTATTACGTGTTTCGCCACTCTACTTAGTTTGACTGCAGTCTCCATTTATATTAACAATTATGGTCACGAGGTTGCAGAATGTTTGAATATTATCCAGCGGAAAAACATTGTAAAACGCACTATAGCATTTTCTGTCTAGGTTTAACCAAATTTGTCACAGAAAACCTTTGTGATTACGTGTTTTGCCAATCAAATAGTTTTACTGCAGTCTCATCTATTTTGTGAATATTTCACAGAAAGCTTAAGATGTTCAATCCCATTTGTCTGTCAAATATCTCATTTATTAAAACATTTTCCGATATTTTCCATTTTATGAATGTTCTTCTCTCTTATCACATCTAGCATGCAAGTATTGTGCCTTTTTATCTAATGCCTTTTAACCATAATTAACCACATACCAACTGTCACCACTATTAAAACATCCAAGCATTAACATGGCAGTCAAACGAGAACTGATAAACTGCATATTTATTGCAACTATCTGCTATCAGTGCCAAACATGGTCCCTGACTAAGACGCAAGAAAGAACGATTACAACATGTGAAATGAGATGTCTACGAAAAACTGTCAACGTTACAAGGAGAGATAGAGTGAGAAACGAGAATATCAGAAGCATCGTTGGTACTATACCATGCATACAGTACATCGAGAAGCAAAGAATCAAGTGGTTCGGTCATCTAATGAGAATGGAACCACATTTACTACCATCACGTGCCTACAATATTCGACGCTCAGGGCGCAGAGCACAAGGCCAAGAACACGATGGATAGATAACATCTCAGAGTCCCTACAAAAGCATGGACTGACAACGACAAGCGCAACACACCTGGCACAAGATAGAAAACTAACTCTCCCCACGACGCTTCACGCAAATGTGGTTAAGATAAGATAAGAGATAGGGCGTAGGACCTCAACTAACTCCAACCAAGTCTTCCTATCTCTTGCAGCCCCATCCATCTTTTCTGTATATTATTAATCTCTGCTTTCAAATATCTTCGCCGTGTATTTCTAGGCTTTCCTTCATTCCACAGGTTCATAGAAAGGGCACGTCTTACAGTGTCGGCTCGTATTAATTTTTCTTGGTGGGGCCAGATACATATTTTTCTGAAAAATCATGGTTTTTGGTAGTATTTACTATTATTTGTCTATTCCGGGAAGTTTTCCCATTTCGATTATTGGTGGGGCCAGGTCCCACTAGCCTTTAATGACGAGCCGCCCCTGCCGTCTTGTAATATTCACCTCGAATTTTCTCAAGGTGTGTCCTTTCCAGCGTCATCATCTTTTCTTCATATCTCGTTCCCATGGAATATGTCTATTTCTCTCTATAAGCTCCTCATTAAAAATGAAAAAGATGGTTAGATGGCGTAGCTGAATCCTGTGAAAGAGCAAAAATAATAATCATACAAGCCACCAGAACAGCGCAAGACAAAAACAGAAAACCACGACACTGGGCAACAACCCGGTAGCAGTGTGACGACAAAAGAAGAAGAAGTAGATTATAAACCCTCCCCTGTACTTTTACTTTTGTCAAAACTCACTAAGTTGGGTTTACGTAATGCAGTGTCAGCCTCAAACATTTAATGCCCATATTCCTTCATTAACGGGTCAACATGAAACCTTTTTGGAGGTTTTTTGCGTCTGCTTTACAATGGACAGCAATTATAATTTTAGATATATTTTATTAATTAGAATTTGTTCCATTTTCAGCGCCCATCTTTATTTCAGTTCAGTTTCAGTTTGAAATATCTTCATTGCACTCCAGCCATGTCCATAGGTGCTCCGATCTCCTTCGCAATATCTCCAACAGCGTCCAGAGACTGACCGTACCAGTTCGATTTTTATTGATGAGCCTACTCATATACCTGTTATGCTGCTCCTTTCTTGCTAATCCAATCTTCAAAACCCAGCTCCTGCAATCTGGTAGTTGACGTGGATTGGTTTAAATGAAAATCTTCTTTGCGGCCACACTCTATGAGGGCGTTCAAAATATCAGCTCTATCCATTGGCTGGACGTCTGATATGGTGGCAGAGCCAGCCAGCCTGTCTGCTCTCTCATTGCCAACGACACCCATGTGCCCCGGAACGAAGATAAGTGTTATTCTACAAATTGTTGACGCTTGTAGTGATTCAGTCCATTGCCTGCGCACCGAACCAGCCTCTACCTTGCGGATTATACTCAATGAATAACTCAGAATGCACGTATGAGTGTAGTTTTGTGACTCCAGCTTTACTTCATCTTTTGTAAATGCTGATGCCGCTACTTTGTTTTCTAGCCAGACCGAATTCTTATATGATGCCTTATCCAACAAGTAGGTTTATCTAAGGATGGAAAAACAGTTCTCTTTATCCATTCTCTAAATATAAACCTTTTATCACTTTGTGAAAATCCCGATTGTCTGTCGACTTTGACAAGACAATGAGTTCAGCATCCTCTAACAAAACATGACTGCTACCTAACCGGACAATTATCAATTGTTGTCTTTTCTTGTTTGGTTCTTCTTCTTCTTCGATCGTTCTAGGCCTGTTTTAATCATTCTCATTGTGATATATAAACAGCCACACATCAGAACGTGATGTACGTGCACCAGCCTTCAGCACCTATTGGAGCCCAGTTGCTTATCCTTCGGTGGGGTGTTCGTTTTCAGCCAGCTTTTGATTTACTAGGGTGAGCTTTCCCTTGGGTTCGATCAGCTTTGCCGTATTTTGGGCTTTGTGATCTACGCCGGGACAGTGAGTTACGCTGTTTATGCCCGTTCTGACTGAGAAATATTTCTCGGGGCTTGTAAGCTTATCCTCGGACAGCGTCTTACTCGTATAAGACACAGTGTAAAGTATCGGCCTTCGCCAATGTTCAGACCCGAACTTCCTGTTTGATCCGTACATTGTCGGCCTTGCTTTACCGTACATTTTTAGTTTGATCCGGAGAAGGAACATTCTCAGCCTCTTCTAGACGCGTATTGGTACGTGGCAATTTGCAATTAACCTCGAAAGCACTGGCATGGGGCCGAGTACAAACAATGTAGAGGGTCGTTTCAGTCGGCACTATCAGCGTAACTGAGGATTTTGCGCTCGCCGCCATCACCCGCCCCAGTTATTCCGGGGATGTTAGTTACGACTGCAATCGAACCTTGCCCGGTTGCCCCAAGGCTGGCAGTTCCGTTAGGCATCACCAACCTCAGTTCTTCCGGGGATGTTAATTTTAATCGCACAGTACCTTGCACGGTTTTCCCAGGGCGGGTAGTTTCGTTATGCACTAAACGCAACTTGTTCTTTTGCGCTCGGCAAACCTTGCCCAGTACATGTATCTGCACCAGGCTACCAATGCGGGGTCAGCTGCAATCTTCTCTCGCACCAACACGAGGGTAGACTTTTATTCGTTACGGTCCTGTCTTATTTATTCTTGCCGACGGGCTGGCAATGTTTGCCCCTCCTCAGGGCTTCGAGCTTCGCCCTACGTGGGCATACGTTTGGTCACTGGATGCACCCCTCATCCATGTCTGAGACGTTTCGTTGCTGTTTCTTTGCGTTCAGGGACTTGGGCAATATCTTGTTGGACATCGGTCAGAAGATTTGTGCATTTTGTTTGTATGTATCTTTATCGTGTTTCCGTACTTGCACTGCTACCACTACCAGTAGTTTTCTCTCCCCGATCCCTGCCCTCTTAGCCAGACCGGAACCAGAGTCTGTTTCCAGGGTCACCGCGTGGAGTTTGGGGGCAGGGTCTTGGTTAGCGCGCCCCTCGCTAACCCTGGCTCATGTTACCACCATGACCTCATGAGCCTTTGACCCCCTTGTTTGGTTCAATTCACTTTATCGTTCTAGATAGATTTATTTGTTCTCTTCTCTGTACAAGATATAAGTAGGACTCTTCTGTAACACTAATATTCAAAAGCACATATATGTTTTTCCACTGCTTTGTTAAATTTCCATGTTATACTAGTTATATTAGTTAATTGTTATATTAGTTAATGTTAAACATAAATTCCAAAATAAAAAGTACTGGGGCAATGACCCACTTTCTACTCTGACATGAATAAACCACGGCTCTTGTAGCCACTCACATCAACGACACAGATCATTTAAGAACTCGTGATATCCAGGTCACAGTCATCTGATCATGTTCTTCTCATGATCGAAGCTGATCTTCCCTTAAATATTGTCTTAAATTTGTCGACGCGGAATTCTTTGAGTAACAAGAAGAGACCGGTTTAGAAATGAAGACATCAGGAAAAAGTGGGTACAACATCAGTGCTAAACTTCATCAAGAAACAACAAATTAAATAGTTCGGCTACATAAGCAGATTACCAACAGACAGTGTGCCACAAAGAGCAATGTTACTTCGATGCGGTGGATAATAGCTCGACTGCACATCGAAATAATTAGTTTATAAGTGCTCTGATCATCTTCTCACTATGTCTCTCAGCATGTGACAACTAACGATACCACTTATATGTTGGCTAACTAGTTTTATTTGACTACCAGTATAGTACTATTGTCTAGTAGCTACATATTCACGATATAATATATGAGACTGCAGTAAAACTATTTGATTGGCAAAACACGTAATCACAAAGTACTGTTGTTTTACAAATTACAAAAACAATGACAAAATACAGCAACGTTTCGACCAACAAGGCCTTTATCAAGCAAACGAACAACAGGAATGACAAATTTAAAAAAACAAATGGACGACCAAATTTGTGTTTTTAAATTTGTCACTCCTATTGTTCGTTTGTGATAAAGGCCTTGTTGGTCGAAACGTTGCTGTATTTTGTCATTGTTTTGTAATTTGTAAAATTACAGTACTTTGTGATTACGTGTTTTGCCAATCTAGTAGCTACACCACATTTGACTACCAGTTATCTAATGCAGCATGCTAAATTTGTGTATTTCCCGTGTAATGCCGAGGGCCACAAGGGAAGCAAAGAATAGTACTCCTGCGACCTACAAGGCATGTCGTAAGAGGCGACTGATGTAGGGGCCTAGGAAGCTACCTAGTAATTAAAAGCGTCACAGAAATCGGATGTGTTGGCCTACTTGTAGGCGCATAACTGGCACAACGTACAATCACTCTTAGACTCAGATCACATACAAATCACACTGAGTGGCTAACAAGTGGTCGAATATGAAGCATTGGAAGGAGAAGAAGAAAAGTTGTGTACCTTCAAAATGTAAAACACAAGAAGACAATCATTGAAATTGCATAACTTTATTTGTAACATTAGATAACCATTATCATCAGATCTTGTCAGACCCAAGGGCACATGAGGCAGAGATAACAAATGTTGACCTTATTCAAACATGGTAGGGTCGTTGCACAGCAAAGTGGGACGTACAGGACAACTACTTCTAGTATGAGGATGGAGGTTGAGGCCATTACTGCTGCCCTCCATTGGCTCTCTGTGACTTCATTTACTGGGGCCGTTGTTGTATCTGATTTTCAGTCGATGCTTCACAAGATCCAGAAGAGCAGGTTTCGGTATGCGTGGATATCGTCTATAGAAGTTTCTAACTCCAGAGGCTTACGTGGATATACTGTCCTGGGCATGCGGGTGTTTACGGTAATGAGAGAGCGGGCAGGCTTGCATCAACAGCATCGATTGTTGGGGAGTTGAAGATGGATAAGGGGATATTCTTCGGTCTCTTCGCGACTGTCTGTTGGATGAGGACACTAACATCGATGTTGAATCGATCAAGCGATTTAGGCAGTTTGGAGATACCCATTGCACAAGTCGAACTGGATGCCTGAGAGGCAGAGTGAGAGGTGTCTTTAATCAGCGAACCCTGCCCGCCTGCCCAGGGTGTTCGTAGCGCGTTGGACTGCGGTGACTAGCCCTCTGTGAGTGCGGGTTCAATTCCGCGGGCTGCAGAAAAGCCACAGGTTCCACAGATTCACGGTGTTTGTGGCACCGAACCGAAGGGTTACAATGTCCATGGCACCGAGCCGAAGAGCTGAAAACTCAAGTGCTTCTGGATCGGTTTAAAAAAAAAAGCGAACCCGGAACCATCAGTATGCATACTCTATCTATTGGGGAGACTGAGCACCTATGGGTCTGCCCGGAGCGCAATGATGTCAGTTTAGTAACCAATACCCAATTTTTTTTTTTTTCCGATCCAGAAGCACTTGAGCTTTCAGCTCTTCGGCTCGGTGCCATGGACATCGTAACCCTTCGGTTCGGTGCCACGAACACCGTAAATCTGGGGAATCTGTTGCTTTTCTGCCATCCCGCGGAAATGAACCCGCACACACAGAGGGATAGTCACCGTAATCCAACGCGCTACGAACACGCTGGGCAGACGGGCATATTCAATAATTCAATCCTGTGTCTTTCTTTCAATCTCAATCCTAGCCGTATACTTGTCTTTGAGTTCTACATCAAAAGTTTGCATCCCTTCTTAATACTCCCCTTGAAGCATACAGCATCAACAAATTTCCTACAACCAGATCTGTCTTGAACAAACCAACTTAGTTCATTCCAGGTCTTTCCTGCCTTTCTCTTTCTTTGTCTACAGTTCGTCTTCATGTTTATCTAGGTCGTCCCCTACCTCTCTTCCTTTCCTGATTCCATTTCAGAGCCATATGTGAGCGTCTGGTCTTCTGATTTCTTAACATTTGTCCCAATCACTTCCATCTCTGACGTTGTATTTCCTTGTTGATATTGTTGATGCATGTGCTCCGGGGTGATCACAGTATTTGGGATTCTCTGGTCCCAGCGAATTTGGAGAATTATTCTGAAACATCTTCCTTCAAAACCTCTTATGTGGATGTCTTGTCCTGGTATTTATTGCCCATGTCTCTGATTCATAAGTAAGACTGAGCACACATTTGATTTGTATATATTGAGTTTAATCTATGTCCTGTAAGCTGATAATCTCCATATGTTGTCCATGTCTCTGATTCATACAGTAAGACTGAGCACACATTTGATTTGTATATATTGAGTTTAGTCTGTGTCCTGTAAGCTGATAATCTCCATATGTTGTCCATGTCTCTGATTCATACACTAAGACTGAGCTCACATTTGATTTGTATATATTGAGTTTAGTCTGTGTCCTGTAGACTGATGATCTCCATATGTTGTCCATGTCTCTGATCCATACAGTAAGACTGAGCACACATTTGATTTGTATATATTGAGTTTAGTCTGTGTCCTGTAAGCTGATGATCTCCATATGTTGTCCATGTCTCTGATTCATACACTAAGATTGAGCTGAACACAGCACTTTATGATTTTGTACATCACATATTTGATTTTAGTCTATGTCCTGTAAGCTGATCATCTCCATAAGTTGTCTAATGATTTTAATGTTTCAGCTGTCATTCCAATTCTTGCATTGATTTCTTTTCCTATATCCCCATCTCTCTTCTTCTTCTTCTTTGCATTTGTTCTTTACGACCAATTTTAATCACTCTTTGTGATATGTTTGATCTTTGCCAAGAATGTGTATACGTTGCACATTGGTTTGGCAGGCCCCTAAACGCATAGACTTCTACACGTTTAGGACATGTGCATCCGATTTCAGTCAAACCTCCTTAGTCGCCTCTTACGACATGTGTGTTAGGTAACAGTGGTTCTATTCTTTACACCCCAAATGTGGGCCCCGGTAACCACTCGGGCGACATCCCCATCTATAGTTACAGAGCTGTCCATATATTTGAATATTTCTACTTCTTTAATCTTGTCTTCCTCTACCATAATATCCTCTGTTTTTGCATTTATTCACATTATCTACCTTTTATTAGTAAGGTCCCCTTTTTTATAAGCATCGCTCGAAGGTGTTCATGTTTTTCTGTCCCTGCGTTTATCCACTACATTGTATGTCTTGGGAGTGACATTAGAAATATAGGTACATAAACATGACAATATTCTTCGTCTTCGAACGCTCCATATTGATCGCTTGCTAACCACTCTGTGTGATTTGTATGTGATCTGAGCCTAAGAGTGATTGTGTGTTGTGCCCGTTATGCGCCTACAAGTAGGCCAGAACATCCAGTTTCTGCGATGCTTTTTAATTACTAGGTAGCTTCCTAGGTCCTACATGAGTCGGCTCTTACGATATGCCATGTAGGTTGCAGTGGTACTATTCTTTGCTTCCCTTGTGGGTTGCTGCACCACACAGGCGTAACATTATTATTGAATTTGTTTTATAAGTTTCAGAACACAGTGTTTTTCTTGTCTCAACTTCCTAGATTATAGATATATAAACAAAACATTATCGTTTAATCTTCATTAATCTTTACAATTATCCTTAATCCTGGCTTGACCAGCCCAGATAAAGATAATTTTGGAGGGAATGGTGCCTGGAAGAAGAATGAGAGGAAAACCTAGAAGGGAGTAGGGGAACAGAACAGAGAGTTTTCAGGATTGCTGTCTTGGGAGCCAAGTTCCAGAAGGGACAAGCTACTTGATGATGATGATACAGGAATCAAACATACTAATAATCTTTACAATTATCTGTGTATATGATGGCTTAAAGACTCTTATAGTGGCTTCTTCATGAACATTTAATTTCTTGTCTCTGAGCAGAACAACGCCAAGCTGATAGTTCTTAGATTTTTCTCTCTCTCAAAGACCAGATATCTCACTTCTGCAGCCGTCATCAGTTACATCATGACTACATCATCTCCTCTTTGCCGGGATGCTGCCTTCCATAATTGTCTTCCAACCATTCGTTGTAATAGGATAAGGGGGTTTAAGCCAAAGGACTGACTTCAATGCACCAGGTTTATAAAATGTGAACGTTGTTTTGTAGATAATCATTGTTTGAAATTACTAGAAACCATTTTGCATCAATAAAAATATGTTTATTAGAAGATTAAAAACTCACAATTGTGACACTTTTTGTACATCAAATCATACTAAAGCAAGAAACTGAAAGAAACACTAAGTGAGCTGAATACCATAAGAAGGGTGGTGCTGTAGCGGATACCAGTACACTGTGGCATACCAGGAAACGAGAGAGCAGACAAATTAGCTAAGGAAGGAGCAACACAGGAGCAAAGGAATCAAATAATCACTTTCCAGGAAAAGAAAATGCTCATCAAAGCCATTAGAGAAGATGACCAGCAATGAGAGAATTACCACTATCTAGATAGAGCAAGGTAGGTGATATTGTTTCAACTCAGAACTGGACACAACAGAATGAACAGACACACAGACTAAAACTAGTTCCATCACCCACATGTGCTTGTGGACAGACCACACAGACAGCTTAACACATCCTGCAAGATTGTCACCTGATGAATCAACTGCGGAAAGAACACTGGCCAACAGAGACAGACATCAACACAAAGCTGTTTGGAAGCTTTGATGAACTAACAAATACAACAACATACATCCAGAGAACCGGGCTCATTGTGTAGACATTGAACATCAGCGAACGAGAAGAAGAAGACTAAAGCAAGAAAGGGTCGACGTAAAACCAACAGATCATGGCAATAACTCTCCATACAGCAAAGCAAATCTTAATGACAACACAAAAAGAAATTTGGCTGAACAGATGGGCTATGGGAGACACGGGAAGAGAGGTTTACAGACACATGGTCAATCCTAACCTTAATGACAACATCAATCACATTACAAGAAGATATCAGGGCATAATTTAGTGACTTCGAACCCAACACATAACACTTAACAATCACATGAACAGAAATTCAACCACAACACACTCTAGAGTGCCAGCTGTGTGCACATCATCATGCGACCGTTCAACATCACCTCTTCAGGTGCCAACCACTAGATGACGTCAGGAAAACCCTCCTTCCTCCAAGGCGTGATGAATGGAACACATTATACGGAACAAAAGAACAACTTACAAACACATGCAGATACCACCACATAGCATTGGGCCGAAGGGCAGGAACTCAAGTGCTGCTGGAACATTGAAGACGTACATCAAATAATACAAATATTAAGTGGACAGAAATTTACAGGAAGTGACCTTTTTAATGTTGGATTGCATAAATTAGTAGCAATATAACTTACGTAAACTTGACTGAAAGAGAGCTAATCTTGGCTTCTCAAGTCAGATTCGATTAGTAGCAATATAACTACGAAACTTGACTGAAGAGAGCTAATCTTGGCTTCTCAAGTCAGATCGATTAGTAGCAATATAACTCATGTAAACTTGACTGAAGAGAGCTAATCTTGGCTTCTCAAGTCAGATTCGATGTGTGAATTAAATTTGTAATATCTTCATGATTAAACAATTGTACAACAATAAAATAAATGTTTTGCTGATATTTACTTGACTAAATCTGTCGCCATGCTCTTAGTGTCTCTATTTGACACACAAGGCTAACACAAGAGACTTCCATTGTTGCTGTTCTGCTGTCTTTCTACAACTCGCATGGGCCTTCTCTACAAGCACCATAGAGTGTGGCTGCAAAGAGGATCTTTATTTAAACCAATCCACGTCAACTGCTAGATTGCAAGAGTTTGAATTGAAGATTGGAGTGGCCAGAAAAGAACAGTACAATAGGGTCATCAATCAAAATCAAACTGGTACGGTCAGACATTGGACGCTGTTGGAGATATTGCGAAGGAGATCGAGCACTATGGACGTGTCCGAGTGCAATGAAGATATTCCTAACTAAAACTGCCTTTCAACTAATTGTTTCCCACGCCCTATTGGGTTTAATCTCCTTCCTTCATGAAACCATTTGTCTGAATGATATCGCTTTCTTCACTAGATACAAAAAAGGTATCTATTGTTTTCGGTTCTGTAACACATTATTTTTTACAGGAATGGGTTGTCAGCTCTTTGTCCAACCCCCAACCTGGAGGAGCAGGAGGTCACATTTTGTCTGCCGTGCCTCTTCCAGTCAAAGCTCTTGTCAGCATAGCTTCCATGATTATAGACGTAAGCAAGCTCCCCATCTGAGAGCAGCGGTAGCGTAGTTGTTAGTGAACTCGCTTCTCAAGGCTGGTGGTCTGGGTTCAACTCCTGCAGTGCGCGTGAATTTTGCCCGACGCGACGGATCTCAGGTCGACCCAGCCTCAACTGGGTACCAGACATGCTCTGGGAAGTAAAAGGCGGCCGGCGTGATGCTGACCACATCACCCATCGTGTGCGACGGTCAATGAAAAAATACAGGCCTAACACTGCCCTATGTACACGAGGGATGAAAGGTTCATTACTTTTATACAAGCTCCCCATCACTACAGGGTAGTGACCTCATGGCGAGACCCTGACTTAAAACAAAACTATCGTTACTTCCTGTAGTACTCCTTATTAGGATGGTGAAGGGCAGATGGGAGGAGAGCCTGAGAAACTTAATGACCACATGGCTAGGGCAGTCGCCGGGATCGGACGAGAGCCGAAAACTTAATGACCGCATGGCTGAGGGCAGTCGCCGGGATGGGCGAGCCTAGAAACTTAATAACCGCATGGCTAGGGCAGTCGCCGGGATGGGAGGAGAGCCTGAGAAACTTAATGACCGCATGGCTAGGACAGTCGCCGGGATGGGACGAGAGCCTGAAACTTAATGCACGCATGGCTAAGGCAGTCGCCGGGATGGGGCGGAGCCTGAGAAACTTAATAACCGCATGGCTAGGGCATCGCCGGGATGGGAGGAGAGCCTGAGAAACTTAATGACCGCATGCTGGGCAGTCGCGGGATGGGACAGAGCCTAGAAACTTAATGACCGCAAGGCTAGGGCGTCACCGGGATGGGCGAGCCTGAGAAACTTAATGACAGCATGGCTAAGGCAGTGCGCCAGGATGGGGCGAGCCTGAGAAACTTAATGACAGCATGGCTAGGGCAGTCGCCGGGATGGGGCAGAGCCTAGAAACTTAATGACCGCATGGCTAGGACAGTCGCCGGGATGGGAGGAGAGCCTGAGAAACTTAATGACCGCATGCTGGGCAGTCGCCGGGATGGGGCGAGCCTAGAAGCATGACCGCAAGGCTGGGCAGTCACCGGGATGGGCGAGGCCTGAGAAACTTAATGACAGCATGGCTAAGGCAGTCGCCAGGATGGGGCGAGCCTGAAACTTAATGACAGCATAGCTGGGCAGTCGCCGGGATGGGACGAGAACCTGAGAAACTTAATGACCGCGTGGCTGGGGCAGTCGCCGGGATGGGGCGAGCGGAGAAACTTAATGACCGCAAGGCTAGGGCAGTCACGGGATGGGGACGAGCCTGAGAAACTTAATGACAGCATGGCTAAGGCAGTCGCCAGGATGGGACGAGAGCCTGAGAAACTTAATGACAGCATGGCTAGGGCAGTCGCGGGATGGGGCAGAGCCTGAAACTTAATGCCGCATGGCTAGGACAGTGGCCGGGATGGGGCGAGGCCTGAGAAGCTTAATGATCGCATGCTAGGGCAGTCGCCGGGATGGGACGAGCCTGAAACTTAATACCGCATGGCTAGGACAGTGGCGGGATGGGGCGAGAGCCTGAGAAACTTAATGCACCGCATGGCTAGTGCAGTCGCGGGATGGGACAAGAGCCTGAGAAACTTAATGACAGCATGGCTAGGGCAGTCGCCAGGATGGGACGAGAGCCTGAGAAACTTAATGACCGCATGGCTAGGACAGTCGCCGGGATGGGGCGAGAGCCTGAAACTTAATGACAGCATGGCTAGGGCAGTGCGCGGGATGGGACGAGAACCTGGAAACTTAATGCCGCATGGCTAGGGCAGTCACCAGGATGGGAGGAGGCCAAGAAACTTAATGCCGCATGGCTAGGGCAGTCGCCGGGATGGGGCGAGGCCTGGAAATTTAATTACCGCATTGCTAGGGCAGTCGCGGGATGGGACGAGCTAAGAAACTTAATGACCGAATAGCTAGGGCAGTCGCCGGGATGGGGCGAGCCTAGAAACTTAATAACCGCATGGCTAGAGGCAGTCATCGGTAAACTGTTCAGGTTAGGATTTTTCATTTATACCCACAACAGAAAAAATCCTTGGATGTACCGTGAATTGAACACAAGTCTCCCACATGTGAGCCACGCTCTAACGCATTCAACCAGAAACTCCTCCAGACTTGACTAAAAAATTATAAAATAATTTTCAAAATCTATTTCTCTAATATCATCTTGATTGTCTTCTTCTTGTTGTCTGGTTCTTGTTATCTGTTGCCTCCCTTTGTTTAGCTGACGTCCACTCATCCTGCAAATCCATCATTGGCTGCAGTTTGTAAACATGGCACTCAAATCTTCATGTTAGTTTCAACACATGAGTAATTGTATCCAGAGTGAAGCAAACAGAACATTCCATTGTCTGTCAACAAGATAAAAAAACATTTTTATCAATCAAGGATACTAAGATAAAGATAATATCAACATCATTTATTGATTGATTAGTTAGTTAGTCTTTCTTCTTGGGCCTGTGGGCGGCGCATAGGGCAGAGGTCATAGCTCTCCATGTCTCATGGTTCATTGCTATCTGTTTTAGGTCTTTAATGTTTACTAGGCCCATCATTGAGCCTTCTCTGGTGATGGTTCTAGCATGAGTCTCTCTCTTCCTCGTTTTCTTTTTCCTCTGGTGTCCATATGAGGATTGGTAGGAGTCTTCTCTCATCCATTCTAAGTGTGTGCGATGTAGTTCCAGCGGCGCTTTCTTATAAAATTGATTGATTGATAGGACCAAATCACTGCACTTTAATGAATAACCATGTGCTCGTAAATGTGCTGTAAAACCACAAAGGAACCAGCATAGCTGAGAATTATCGTTACCGTTGAGGCATGGGAAAGCGAGCTACGCAAAAAGACAGAACCACGCAACACCCACATGTCTAACCTTGATCTCTCTCTCTCTCTCTCTCTTGCGATCACCGCCCAGACCGGTGTACCAGATCTCCCCATAAATTCTATTCATGTGGAAATCTGATCCATGCAGCCTTAGCATTGGTGTGTTTACGTCACATTTTCAGCACCATTTGGAGCTCTGGTGCTTATCCTTCGGCGATGTGTCCGGTTTCAGCCAGCGTTTACTCGGTTGCTCTCCGCTCTGTAGCCATCTAGTGTTTTTTACGGTGTGGGGTAGTTAGCCCCACGACCAACCTCCTTAGTCACCTCTTACAACATGCATGGCAGGTAAAAGTGGTTCTATTCTTTACACCCCAATTTGGGCCCGGTAACCACTCTGCGTAACCTTGATCATTATGCCCAACCTGTGGTAGGGGATTGTGTTATAGGATTGGAATCTACAGTCACCTCCGCACACACCAGAGAGGTGCAGCAGCACACGTCTGAGAATGTTGTCATCATTGTTTGCAATGGATCGCTATATATGTGTGCTCCAATCTCTTTCTTACACAGGAAGAAGATCTCGGCATATTTAGAAACTCTTCTATATCCTCTTCATGTTGCAGTTGACACATAAGGTATTCCTAAGTGATCCCTCATTTTATGCCAATCTACCTACTTTCTTTTATAGTATCCTAAGGCATGAATAGGGCAGGCGAAAGACAAATTTCCAGAAAATAAGAAGCCCATTATATGACAGCAATAGTCATTGTCAGTTGAGATCAGAGTGCGAGTTATACAATGCTACATAGAACCAATATGACATACGGATGCGAGTCATGGAAAATGAACAAACATATCAAAAAATCTCTGAGGGCCACAGAGATGTGCTTTTACAGAAGAATGATGAGAATCCCATGGACTGCTAAAATGACTAATGTGGAGGTGTTGAATGAGATCAAGACGCATAGTAAGCTTATCTCTCACTAAGACATTTATGTTGAAAGTTTTAATACAACTTTGACAATGAACAAACAATCAATAAGATCATTTGAAGCCACAGAGATGTGGTTTTACAGAAGAATGGTGAAAATTCCATGGACAGCTAAGAAAACAAATGATAAGGTTTTAAATTAGGCCTGCACACAAAGAAACCTTATCAAAAGAATAAGAATCAGGCAATCAAGGTTCTTCGTGCATATAAAGCGAAGAGGAGGATTAGAACTTTTGGTGACAACAGGTAAAATTCAGGGAAGGAGAGGTCATGGAAGATAGAGGAAGAAGATGTTGGGTGGTCTGACATCGTAGTTCGACAAAAGATCGACTTCAGAACTGATAAGCTGCATCAAGGAGAGAGAGTTGTGGAGAGACATGATTGTCTACGTCGGAAGGAATGACACTTGATCAAAAACTTTACTGAGAGAGCCGAGAAATATCTGACTTAATTCCATACAAAATATTGAACGAGTTGTCTAGCATTACCCAGCATAAAGCTCTCTCACTTCTCTCTCTAGCCTGTGCGCCCTGGCTCTTAGGAAAAACAAATGTATATAACTAATCTCTGTTTTTGGTCGTTCTATGATTATATTCCAACCATGAAGTATAGACTCAAGATAGCTAAAGCCAGTGCATATCTCAAAATAAGTGCTAAAAAGGATCACCCATTGCATGAGCTGCTCAGCACCAGTGGTGGAAAGCGGTTAAAGCGGGGCAAGTTGTGGGTTGGCTGTGCTGCAGGCACTGTTCAGCTGGTATGCGGACTAAAATGTTGACCATGGGGAAGAAGGGATACCGATGCCTTCAATATACTGGAACACTTTTTCAACAATCATTAAATTCGACAAAGGTTGTAGAAAGAGGAATCCTGTGCAGTTTGAATGTCTCCGTATATAGTCGTCCATATGTTATTGTTTTTTTAAATTCATCACTCCTGTTGTTCGTTTGCTTGATAAAGGCCTTGTTGGTCGAAACGTTGCTGTATATTGTCATTGTTTTTGTAATTTGTAAAACTACAGTACTTTGTGATTACGTGTTTGCCCTATCAAATAGTTTTACTGCAGTCTTATCTATTTTGTGATCATTGCACAAGTAGAACAGGATGCCTGAGGGACAGAATGAGCTGTGTGTTTAATCAGCGAGCCACGGGAACCATTAGTATGCATACTCTTGGATATCTGTTGGGGGAGACTAAGCACCTATGGGTCTGCCCGAAGTGCAATGACGTCAGTTTAGTAACCAATAACTATTCCATCAATCTGTCCAGTATGTTCTAAGAACTCTTCTGTAACACCATGTTTCAAAAGCATCAATTTTGTTCTTTAACATTTGTGTTATGGTTCACAATTCACATCCATATGTTGCAATCGCTATAACAGAACATTTCATTATTATCCCTTATCCTTTATATAATTTCATGCATGAATTTGACAGATTACATGAAAACTAAGGACGACAATATAATGAGCCAAACCTCAGTAAGTGATTCTTCCAAGACAAACTGTCGCAGTAAAGTTCCATTCCAATTGTCGTAGAAGCCAATAACAGAACTGTTACAGAGATCCATAGAAGCGTTCTGTTCTCTAGTTGACAGTACCAGCAACATATCCTGATCTTCGCAGTAGTCCATTGTTAGCACAATCTGTAAACAAAGACTCTATGAATGACACAGCTGCAGACAGTAACATTTATTAACACAGTGTGTTGTGTGTAAGTTTACATATACACTTTGTCTCTTCCTTTGGATGGAAAAAACGTAAGGTATACTTCTTCTTCTTCTGCATTCTCACTAGATTGGGATTTCGGATTATCTAATAAGGCAGCCATCTGCCTCAGATTATCAGCCACGCCATACAGTTTGTCTTGGATGCTAGTGTAAGTGGGCCACCTCTTTCTTCTCAAGTCTGCATACTGGGGCAGTTCTGTAGGAAATAATTGTTATGATTTATGCTTTCCCGTTTGTACCGACCTCTTCCCACAGTAAGTTTTGGCCACCCTCGTGATGGTAGGTCTGACATTCTTACTGCGTGGCGAATCTCCAGGCAGATTGGCGATCGTAGAATCCGTTATCCCATTCCTCATTGTGAGGGTCGTTGCACCATGTTATGCACCTTTACGGCCTGGTGAATCCGTTTTCTGCAAGCATTTGTTTCGGGTTAGCATTCCTAGCGGACATGCATTCGATTTCAGCCAAACCTCCTTCATGGCCTCTTACGACATGCATGGTAGGTAACAGTGGTTCTATTCTTTACACCCCAAATTTGGGCCCGGTAACCACTCGGGCGTAAGGTATACAAAAATTTAGAAGGTTGTGGAAAATGGACAAAACACACTCCCCATATTAGCTGCCCAGGCTAGGCATGAATGAAGATGGCTAACCTGCAATCCCTAATCAATAGTTTGGTTAGAGCATATGACCTATTTTCTCTGACTATAAGTGTAATCAAGAGAGTGGTTTTATGTCAGGTAAATCGCCCGCCTGCACAGCGTGTTCGTAGCGCATTGGACGACGGGTGACAAGCCCCTTGTGAGTGCGGTTCAATTCAGCGGGATGGCAGAAAAGCCACAGGTTCTCCAGATTTACGGTGTTTGTGGCACCGAACCGAAGGTTACGATGTCCATGGCACTGAGTCGAAGAGCTGAAAGCTCAAGTGCTTCTGGATTGGAAAAAAAAAAAAGTCAGGAAATAACACATCAACAAATATCACTTTAAATGGTAACCATCTAACCCCAGTTCAAAAATTCTGCTATCTTGGGTCCGTAGCCACTTCCAGTTTTTCTCTTGATGAAGAAATCAACACTCAAATAGGTAGATCGGCTATTACATTTGGCAAACTATTAAAGCAAGCATGGGACAATACAAAACTCACATTGCAGATAAAGATTTTAAAATATCAAGCCTGTGTAATTAGTTCTTTACTACAGGGTGTTGAAGATAAAAGCAGCCTGTGAATGGAGCTAATCTGGCATATATGTATGAAAATGAGAAGGTTCAGTTATGACGTAGTATAGGTCAAGGTTGTGCGATTGTAGTGCGGAAAGGGAGCGATGAACAAATGTACCATAGGACGAGCTAGTCAGAACCGGTTTAAATAGTAAATATACACAACTCAATAGGTTAACTGGTAACTTTCGATTTGTCAATTGGGCTGCATTTATCTTGAATACCCTGTATATGACTCAGAAACATGGACAACCTCCTCAAGACACAATAAGAGACAACATCTTGCACCTTCGATGTCTCTGCAAGATTATGAACATCAGGTTAACATCACGACAAGATAACTAACTCTGAAGTACTGCAATGTGCAAACTTGCCTTCCATCATGGGCATGCTCAGCAATAGACGACTAAGATGGTTGGGTATGTGAAAGTATGTGAATGAAGTGTGTGCGTGCGTATGTGGAGTCCATCATCAAGGTGCGTATCCTTTATAGAATGTTGCTCTCTTTGCAGCACATCTGAAATTCACTCTGTCTCTTGCCAGTTCACCCACTTCATCGATGGTCATGTTCATGGTTTCTTTAATATCTTGTAGCCATCTTCTTCTTGGTCTGCCTCTGCGTCCTGGGACCCTGCCCTCTAGTATTGTTCTTTCCAGGCCATCGTGACGCTTGATGTGACCAAAGTATGTAATTTTTCTGTATAGTATGTTGTTTATCAGTCAATTCTCTTTAACATTTAGTTCTTTCAGGACATCAGTGTTCTTTCTTTTTCTGTCCATGGTATTCGTAGAATCTTTCTGTAGCATTTAGTTTCGAAGGACTGGATTTTCGATCTTAATTTTTATGTAATAATCCATGATTCACAACCATAAGTAGCCACTGGGAAAATGCATGCTCTCAATATTTTTAATTTTAGTATTTTGCTGGTGTTCTTCATTGTATTTAAATGTCGAGTCCATGTGTATGTATATGCATGTATCACCCACCCTGTCCATCAGTGTAGTACAGTCCTGCTTGACCCGAGGTTTAATCACACGACCAAACTGTGACACTCTCACTGTTGATGATGTCGTCTGAAATGGTAACAAATCACATCATTAATTTTTGTTCCTGCTGACATTTACTTTTTACCTATTCCTCACCTCGTGGAGCATAGCACCACAATAGTTGTTCGCCATTCTTCTCGGTCTCTGGCTGTTCTCTTTATGGTCTCCAGGATAGTGAGCACTCTTCAGTTCCTCAAGAAGACGTCTCTCCAGGTCTGTTTAGGGCCTTGTTTCCCAACGTGGGGCCCACGCCCCACAGGGGGCATTTTCATCGTTAAGGGGGCTTCCGTTGCTTCCCTGGGGTTCTTGCAAAAAACTCCTTGTTCTCTAGAAGAGATTGAACGAGTTGATCAGGATAGAGCGGTAGAAGTAAGAATCTTACATATCCATGTCATTATGATTGTGCTGGGAAAAATAACAATCATACAAGTCCAAACAAGATTAGCAAAATGATGATAATGAAGACGACAATGTTGTTGTGGATGGTGGTTATACATGTTGTGTGAACAAGGAAAATAAAGATGTACATGTTGTGCGGACAAGGAAAATAAAGATGTACATGTTGTGTGAACAAGGAAAATAAAGATATACATGTTGTGCGGACAAGGAAAATAAAGATGTACATGTTGTGTGAACAAGGAAAATAAAGATATACATGTTGTGTGAACAAGGAAAATAAAGATGTACATGTTGTGCAGACAAGGAAAATAAAGATGTACATGTTGTGGAACAAGGAAAATAAAGATATACATGTTGTGTGAAAAAGGAAAATAAAGATGTACATGTTGTGCAGACAAGGAAAATAAAGATATACATGTTGTGCAGACAAGGAAAATAAAGATATACATGTTGTACAGACAAGGAAAATAAAATATACATTTGTACTAGACAAGGAAAATAAAATATACATGTTGTGTGAACAAGGAAAATAAAGATATACATGTTGTGCAGACAAGGAAAATAAAGATATACATGTTGTGCAGACAAGGAAAATAAAGATATACATGAAAGTAAGCAGACAAGGAAAATAAAAGATATACATGTTAGTAAGACAAGGAAAATAAAGATATACATGTTGTACAGACAAGGAAAATAAAGATATACATGTTAAATACAGACAAGGAAAATAAAATATACATGTTGTGCAGACAAGGAAAATAAAGATATACATGATGTGTGGACAAGGAAAATAAGATATACATGTGTACAAGGAAAATAAAGAATACATGTGTCAGACAAGGAAAACAAGATATACATAGGTAGTCAGACAAGGAAAGCAAGATCATACATGTTCAGACAAGGGAAATAAAGAATGACAGTTGTGCAGACAAGGAAAAATAAAGAATCATATGTTGTACAGACAAGGAAAATAAAGATATACATTGTGCAGACAAGGAAAATAAAGATATACATGTTGTACAGACAAGGAAAATAAAGATATACATGTTGTACAGACAAGGAAAATAAAGATATACATGATGTGTGGACAAGGAAAATAAAGATATACATGATGTGTGGACAAGGAAAATAAAGATATACATGTTGTGCAGACAAGGAAAATAAAGATATACATGTTGTAAGCAAGAAAATAAAGATATACATGTTGTACAGACAAGGAAAATAAAGATATACATGTTGTGCAGACAAGGAAAATAAAGATATACATGTTGTGCAGACAAGGAAAATAAAGATATACATTTGACAGACAAGGAAAATAAAGATATACATGATGTACAGACAAGGAAAATAAAGATATACATGTTGTACAGACAAGGAAAATAAAGATATACATGTTGTAAGACAAGAAAATAAAGATATACATGATTGTGGACAAGGAAAATAAAATATACTGTTGTGCAGAACAAGGAAAATAAAGATATACATGATGTGTGGACAAGGAAAATAAAGATATACATGATGTGTGGACAAGGAAAATAAAGATATACATGATGTGTGGACAAGGAAAATAAAGATATACATGATGTGTGGACAAGGAAAATAAAGATATACATGTTGTGTGGACAAGGAAAATAAAGATATACATGTTGTGCGGACAAGGAAAATAAAGATATACATGATGTGTGGACAAGGAAAATAAAGATATACATGATGTGCGGACAAGGAAAATAAAGATATACATGATGTGCGGACAAGGAAAATAAAGATATACATGTTGTGCGGGCAAGGAAAATAAAGATATACATGTTGTGTGAACAAGGAAAATAAAGATATACATGTTAGTGGGGCAAGGAAAATAAAGATGTGAAGGATAATGAAGATAAGCTTGGATACTCTTGATACATCTATCCTCTCTCTCACTTTCTTTCTCTTCCTTTCTTTCTCACTACAAATCTTTACTTACTTTTGGGGCATGTTTGAAATCAATCACAAAATCCTCCACAAGAGAGCGCTCATCACTGCAGTCATCTTCTTGTAGTTTTAGCACCCTAAAAATTAAGATTAAACACCATGAAAGTCAAGTTCCAACATCATGAAAGTCAAGTCCCAACACCATGAAAGGCAAGTTCCAACACCATGAAAGTCAAGTTCCAACACCAGGAAAGTCAAGTTTCAACATCATGAAAGCCAAGTTCCAACATCATGAAGGTCAAGTTCCAACACCAGGAAAGTCAAGTTTCAACATCACGAAAGCCAAGTTTCAACATCATGAAGGTCAAGTTCCAACATCATGAAAGGCAAGTTCCAACATCATGAAAGGCAAGTTCCAACATCATGAAATGCAAGTTCCAACACCAGGAAAGTCAAGTTCAAACACCAGGAAAGTCAAGTTCAAACACCAGGAAAGTAAAGTTCAAACACCAGGAAAGTCAAGTTTAAACACCAAGAAAGTAAAGTTCAAGCACAGTGAAAGTGAAGTTTAAACACCAGGAAAGTCAAGTTCAAACACCAGGAAAGTCAAGTTTAAACACCAGGAAAGTCAAGTTTAAACACCAGGAAAGTCAAGTTTAAACACCAGGAAAGTCAGTTTAAACACCAGAAAAGTCAAGTTTAAACACCAGAAAAGTCAAGTTCAGACACCATGAAAATCAAGTTCCAACACCAGGAAGTAGTTAGAACAGGAAGTCAAGTTAACCAGAAGTCAGTTAACACCAGGAAAGTCAAGTTTAAACACCAGGAGAGTCAAGTTCCAGAAATAGAAGATGTTGGATGGCCTGACGTCATGGTTCAACAAAAGATCTACATTTGAAATGATTTCATGCACCAAACAGAGAGAGTTGTGGAGAGACATGATCGCCTACGCCGGCGGCATGGCACTTCATTGAGTCTTACCTGTTGTTAGTCACACACACCTGAAAAGTTTACACTTATTCCGCATATTTTAACTACTAGTCTTACCTGAGTTATGAGTTATTCATACACCTGTTACACACACCTGACAAGTCTTACCTGAGTTGTGAGTTATTCATACACCTGTCACACACACCTGACAATTCTTACCTGAGTTGTGAGTTATTTATACACCTGTCACACACACCTGACTTGTCTTACCTGAGTTGTGAGTTATTTATACACCTGTCACACACACCTGACAAGTTTTACCTGAGTTGTGAGTTATTCATACACCTGTCACACACACACACACCTGGCAAGTCTTACCTGAGTTGTGAGTTATTCATACTCCTGTCACACACACACACACCTGGCAAGTCTTACCTGAGTTGTGAGTTATTCATATGAATAATTCTACCAGAATCATCGGAATGTAGAGACACTCGCTCTTCAAATTCACATTCTTCGGCATTCAGAAGTCCTCCTTTAACCTGAGAATACAATGAGATGTCTAAGAAAAGCTGTCAACGTTAAAGGAGAGATAGAGTGAGAAACGAGAATATCAGAAGCATCGTTGGTACTATACCATGCATACAGTACATCGAGAAGCAAAGAATCAAGTGGTTCGGCCATCTAATGAGAATGGAACCACATTTACTACCATACGTGCCTACAATAATCAACACTCAGTGCGCAGAGCACGAGGCAGGCCAAGATCACGATGGATAGATAACATCTCAGAGTCCCTGCGAAAGCATGGACTGACAACGTCAAGTGCAACACGCCTGGCGCAAGATAGAAAACTAACTCTCCCCACGACGCTTCACGGCAAATGTGGTTAAGATAAGATAAGATACAATGTCCAGTAAGATGACCACAACAGTAAACAATTATTATGTCCAGTAAGATGACCACAACAGTAAACAATTATTATGTCCAGTAAGATGACCCACAACAGTAAACAATTATTATGTCCAGTAAGATGACCACAACAGTAAACAATTATTATGTCCAGTAAGATGACCACAACAGTAAACAATTATTATGTCCAGTAAGATGACCACAACAGTAAACAATTATTATGTCCAGTAAGATGACCACAACAGTAAACAATTATTATGTCCAGTAAGATGACCACAACAGTAAACAATTATTATGTCCAGTAAGATGACCACAACAGTAAACAATTATTATGTCCAGTAAGATGACCACAACAGTAAACAATTATTATGTCCAGTAAGATGACCCACAACAGTAAACAATTATATGTCCAGTAAGATGACCCACAACAGTAAACAATTATTATGTCCAGTAAGATGACCACAACAGTAAACAATTATACGTCCAGTAAGATGACCCACAACAGTAAACAATTATATGTCCAGTAAGATGACCCAAAACAGTAAACAATTATTATGTCCAGTAAGATGACCACAACAGTAAACAATTATATGTCCAGTAAGATGACCCACAACAGTAAACAATTATTATGTCCAGTAAGATGACCCACAACAGTAAACAATTATATGTCCAGTAAGATGACCCACAACAGTAAACAATTATTATGTCCAGTAAGATGACCCACAACAGTAAACAATTATTATGTCCAGTAAGATGACCACAACAGTAAACAATTATTATGTCCAGTAAGATGACCCACAACAGTAAACAATTATTATGTCCAGTAAGATGACCCACAACAGTAAACAATTATTATGTCCAGTAAGATGACCACAACAGTAAACAATTATTATGTCCAGTAAGATGACCCACAACAGTAAACAATTATATGTCCAGTAAGATGACCCACAACAGTAAACAATTATTATGTCCAGTAAGATGACCACAACAGTAAACAATTATTATGTCCAGTAAGATGACCACAACAGTAAACAATTATTATGTCCAGTAAGATGACCACAACAGTAAACAATTATATGTCCAGTAAGATGACCCACAACAGTAAACAATTATTATGTCCAGTAAGATGACCACAACAGTAAACAATTATTATGTCCAGTAAGATGACCACAACAGTAAACAATTATTATGTCCAGTAAGATGACCACAACAGTAAACAATTATTATGTCCAGTAAGATGACCACAACAGTAAACAATTATTATGTCCAGTAAGATGACCAAAACAGTAAACAATTATTATGTCCAGTAAGATGACCACAACAGTAAACAATTATTATGTCCAGTAAGATGACCACAACAGTAAACAATTATTATGTCCAGTAAGATGACCACAACAGTAAACAATTATTATGTCCAGTAAGATGACCACAACAGTAAACAATTATTATGTCCAGTAAGATGACCACAACAGTAAACAATTATTATGTCCAGTAAGATGACCCACAACAGTAAACAATTATTATGTCCAGTAAGATGACCACAACAGTAAACAATTATTATGTCCAGTAAGATGACCACAACAGTAAACAATTATATGTCCAGTAAGATGACCCACAACAGTAAACAATTATTATGTCCAGTAAGATGACCCACAACAGTAAACAATTATTATGTCCAGTAAGATGACCACAACAGTAAACAATTATTATGTCCAGTAAGATGACCACAACAGTAAACAATTATTATGTCCAGTAAGATGACCCACAACAGTAAACAATTATTATGTCCAGTAAGATGACCACAACAGTAAACAATTATTATGTCCAGTAAGATGACCACAACAGTAAACAATTATTATGTCCAGTAAGATGACCACAACAGTAAACAATTATTATGTCCAGTAAGATGACCACAACAGTAAACAATTATTATGTCCAGTAAGATGACCACAACAGTAAACAATTATTATGTCCAGTAAGATGACCACAACAGTAAACAATTATTATGTCCAGTAAGATGACCCACAACAGTAAACAATTATATGTCCAGTAAGATGACCACAACAGTAAACAATTATTATGTCCAGTAAGATGACCCACAACAGTAAACAATTATTATGTCCAGTAAGATGACCACAACAGTAAACAATTATTATGTCCAGTAAGATGACCCACAACAGTAAACAATTATTATGTCCAGTAAGATGACCCACAACAGTAAACAATTATTATGTCCAGTAAGATGACCCACAACAGTAAACAATTATTATGTCCAGTAAGATGACCACAACAGTAAACAATTATTATGTCCAGTAAGATGACCCACAACAGTAAACAATTATTATGTCCAGTAAGATGACCCACAACAGTAAACAATTATTATGTCCAGTAAGATGACCCACAACAGTAAACAATTATATGTCCAGTAAGATGACCACAACAGTAAACAATTATTATGTCCAGTAAGATGACCACAACAGTAAACAATTATATGTCCAGTAAGATGACCCACAACAGTAAACAATTATTATGTCCAGTAAGATGACCACAACAGTAAACAATTATATGTCCAGTAAGATGACCCACAACAGTAAACAATTATTATGTCCAGTAAGATGACCACAACAGTAAACAATTATTATGTCCAGTAAGATGACCACAACAGTAAACAATTATTATGTCCAGTAAGATGACCCACAACAGTAAACAATTATTATGTCCAGTAAGATGACCCACAACAGTAAACAATTATTATGTCCAGTAAGATGACCCACAACAGTAAACAATTATATGTCCAGTAAGATACCAACAGTAAACAATTATTATGTCCAGTAAATGACCTCAACTGTCCAATTATATGTCCAATAAGAATGTCCCAACTAGTAAGCAATTAATATGTCAGTAGATGACCCAACAGTAAAGCAATTATTGTCCAGTAAGATGCCCAACATAACAGTTGTAACTATCAGTAAATGCCCAACATAAACAATTATTATGTCAGAAATGACCCACATAAGAAGCAATATTATGTCCAGTAAGATGACCTGCAACAGTAAGCAATTATATGTCCAGTAAGACTGTCCACAACAGTAAACGAATTATATGTCCAGTAAGATGCCCACTATAAGCAATTATATGTCCAGTAAGATGTCCCAACATAACAACTGTCAATATAACTGTCCAGTAAGATGCCACAACATAAGCAATTATGTCCATAAGAACTGTCCCAACATAAACAATTGTCCAGTTAAGAATGCCCAACAGAATTTATGTCCATAAGATGACTCAACATAAGCATATTGTCCAGTAAGATTGCCAACTAACAATCTGTAAACAATATATGTCCAGTAAGATGACCACAACAGTAAACAATTATTATGTCCAGTAAGATGACCCAACAGTAATGTATATGTCCATAAGATGACACAAAGTAAACAATTAATGTCAGTAAGATGCACAACATGTAACAATTATATGTCCAGTAAGATGACCACAACGTAAACAATTATATGTCAGTAGATGACTCAACAGTAAACAATTATTCTGTCAGTAAGATGACCGCAACAGTACAATTATGTCAGTAAGATAACAACAGTAAACAATTATAGTCCAGTAATACACCAACATAACATTATTATTCAAGTTGATTCTCAACAGTAAACAGTATTGATAATCGCAAAAGATGACCCACAACAGTAAACAATTATTTGTCGTAAATGATCTCTTAACAACAGTAAACAATTCATAGTCAGTAAGATGACACTACACAAAAAACAATTCATTTCATTGATGACCCTCGTTTAAACAATATTATGTCAGTAAGATGACCCAAACATAAACAATTATTATTCAGTAGATGACCACAACAGTAAACAATATATGTCAGTAAGATACCCACAACAGTACACAATTATTATGTCGTGTGACCAACAGTTTTGTTGCAGTAGATAGCAAGAGTAAACTTTTTGTCCATAAGATGACCACACAGTAAACAATTATTATGTCAGTAAATGACCACAACAGTAAACAAATTCATATCGTCCCAACCATAAACAAATTTTCCTCCAAAAAAAAACATATTTGTGTCAACCATAAGCAACCTGTCCCAACTATAAGCAACCTGTCCCAACCATAAGCAACCTGTCCCAACTATAAGCAACCTGTCCCAACTATAAGCAGTCTGTCCCAACTATAAGCAACCTGTCCCAACTATAAGCAACCTGTCCCAACTATAAGCAGTCTGTCCCAACTATAAGCAGTCTGTCCCAACTATAAGCAAACTGTCCCAACTATAAGCAACCTGTCCCAACTATAAGCAGCCTGTCCCAACTATAAGCAGCCTGTCCCAACTATAAGCAACCTGTCCCAACTATAAGCAACCTGTCCCAACTATAAGCAACCTGTCCCAACTATAAGCAGCCTGTCCCAACTATAAGCAGCCTGTCCCAACTATAAGCAGCCTGTCCCAACTATAAGCAGTCTGTCCCAACTATAAGCAGTCTGTCCCAACTATAAGCAGCCTGTCCCAACTATAAGCAGTCTGTCCCAACTATAAGCAACCTGTCCCAACTATAAGCAGCCTGTCCCAACTATAAGCAGTCTGTCCCAACTATAAGCAAATTGTCCCAACTATAAGCAACCTGTCCCAACTATAAGCAAACTGTCCCAACCATAAGCACATGTCCCAACTATAAGCAACCTGTCCCAACTATAAGAAGTCTGTCCCAACTATAAGCAAACTGTCCAAACCATAAGCAATCTGTCCCAGACATAAGCAATCTGTCCCAACTTTAAGCAATCTGTCCCAACCATCAGCAATATGTCCCAAATATAAGCGTTCTGTCCCAATCATAAGCAATGTGTCCCATCCATAAGCAATCTGTCCCAACTATAAGCAATCTGTCCCAAAAGATAAACAATACAATATAAAATCTTACCATCTTACGTGTCTTGAAAGAATAGCAACAGTAGCCATTACTGTTCCCTAATGGCCACATAATGTAATGACACGGAGGCATGGTAACCATGACATCTCGGTTTCGACATCGAACTTCAAACAAACACTCTGGCTGCTCTGTTAGATAAGATAAATGTGCGTGCAAAGACATTCAACAAGCTCAAAGTAACAACAGTTTATCTGCATAACAACAGCAAAACCCAAACTACAGCCAACAAACAGCCTTCCATCCTTTTCATTGTGCATAACAGCTTTCTCTCCTAACAACAGTTTATCTGCATAACAACAGCAAAACCCAAACTACAGCCAACAAACAGCCTTCCATCCTTTCATTGTGTTTCGTTTTCTCTAACAACTAGTTTGATCTCATAACAACAGACAAAAACCCAAACTACAGCCAACAAACAGCCTTCCATCCTTTCATTGTAAGTTTCGATTTTCTCTTCTTCAACAACAGTTTATCTGCATAACAACAGCAAAACCCAAACTACAGCCAACAAACAGCCTTCCATCCTTTCATTGTGTTTCGTTTTCTCTTAACAACAGTTTATCTGCATGCACAACTTAGACAACACCCTTAAACTCCTAAACTTACAGCCAACAAACAGCCTTCCATCCTTTCATTGTGTTTCGTTTTCTATTCCTGTTTTGCTGTACAGCGTCCGGATAAGAAGAGATTTCTAGAATGGGCTTTTGTGTGCACTTTATAAATAGTGGCTTTGACTGCCTGTTATTTCTGAAGTTCACATTTTGCGTGGACAGCCTTTTGCTTTGTATTCATTGTATCAGAGCAACATTGCTCTTTGAGGTGCACTGTCTGTTGGTAATCTGCTTATGTGGCGAACCATTTAATTTGTTGTTTCTTGATGAAGTTCAGTACTGATATTGTACACACTTTTTTTTTTTATTCGTTTCTCAACCAGTCTCTTAGTGATACCTCCAGCATTCTGCCTAGACACTTCATCTCTGTCGTGACTAGTTTCCTTCTATCATTTGTTGTCAGTGTCCAGGTTTGGCAGTGGTAGCATAATGTGGGGAGAAAGATTGTGTTGAACATTGCTCTTTTTGTGTTCATGGTGATATGTTTGTATTTTAAAATTGGCGCCATTTGTTCTATCATTTGATTTGCTTTCAGTTATCAGTTATATGAGGACTATCATCATAGCACTCGGACATGTCCATAGGTGCTCCGATCTCCGCCTCAGCAAATCAGCAGCGTCCAACATAGACGCAATAATGCTTTATTGTATCTATGTTGGATTTCATTAGTTATTCTTCCGTTTGCTGAAAAATGCTCCTGCGTATGTAAAGTCTTTGACTTGTCTTAATTGATGTTTCTGTCAGTTACCTGTCAGTTCTTCAACCCCCTTGTCTGAGAACTTACCAATATCATCATACATTAGTTAAAGTTAATTGCATATCCTTTACAGGACTTTGCGAATCAGCCCCCAGCTTTTTAACGCCGTTTGTGATTTTTCTAGGCATTATTACGTTCAGTAGTTTACCATTGCTTTCTGAACGGGTGGCACCATCATCCTTTTGTAAAAATTCATGAGAAACAATTTGCAACCAAACTGTCCGAGCGTGATTCGAACTCAGAACGTCGGGGTTAATAGACCGAGTCACTATCCCCTAAGCCACAGACGCCACCCATCATAGATTACACCATCTAAATATGACGCATTCATTTTTACCTGCTGAGTCGTATCTTGGCTTTATCCACTCTCACCAAATTATTTTTCTACGTTTTATTTGGGTTCAACATTTATCTAAAGTTATGTTCTGTTATTCAATCGACGTCATGGTACATTGGGCATTCCCATGCATGCTCTGTACTCTGCTGCAGCTGCTCTCTCAAAGTCCACTTGCTCACCGTACCCATGAGAAGTTGATTATTATATCTTCTCTCTCTACCACGAAGACAACCCTGTCTGGCATGTCCAAACTGAACTCCTAATTCTCGCACTCGTTTCAGTGTCTGAGACTTGCCCATATCATATAAATGAGAGCAGACCACATTGATGACATCAACTCTGTCAAAACTTCTGCCCACTTGAGTCGGGGCATTGTTTCAGAAATTCAGTAAATTTAAGAAATTCAGTATGTTCGTTGCCCTGCACTCCAGCATGTCCAGGTGTGTACATCCAAGTCAGTGTCTTGAGATATGATCTCCGAATGCTGCCCACCCATTCCACACGCATACTTCCAGATTCAATCCTGTGAAGCATATTCATCGCGTCTGATATGATAATCGCATGGGTGGCTTGTTACTCAGCCACCCATGAGAGAGCCTTGAAGGTTCTCTAAAGTAGTTCCCCTAGCAGCGTTTCAACCTTCCATGTATTTCTAGTCACTCTGTTCTTGAAAGTAAGCACACAGTCGTACCATTGTTTCTATTATCAAGTAAAGTTCCTATATCTGAAAGTCAGGAACACACACGTTCTTCACTACACTATACACACAATCTAGATGTACCCACCTTCCAGTTGAATATTGTGTGTTAGGTGTGAGGGATGTATGCCATACTGTGTACCATCTTGTATGTTCTTCTTCACTACACTAGTCACACTTCTAAGCTGTCTAAGAGTACCCACCTTCCAATTTGATATTGTGTGTTAAGTGTGAGGGATGTGTGTCGTACTGTGTACCATCTTGCAGGTTCTCAAACAGTTTGTGGCTGTGGATCTTGTTCTGAAAATATGACAACATTCATCATCATCATCATCAACACTACGACAACGTCTTGTTAAAGATCTTTACAGTTGCGGTTAAGGGAACAGTACAACATTACAGATGTGGTTAGTGAAACAGTACAACATTACAGATGTGGTTAGTGAAACAGTACAACATTACAGATGTGGTTAGTGAAACAGTACAACATTACAGATGTGGTTAGTGAAAGATACATACTTACAGATGTTAATAACAGTCAACTATCCAAGTGTTAGTGAACACCAGTCAACATTGATGTAGTTAAGATGAGTCAGTACAATTCATTACAGTTTGGTTGTAGTTGAAATCTGTACAATCATTACAGATGTGGTTAGTGAACAGTTAACATTACAGATGTGTAGTGAAACAGTACAACATTACAGATGTGGTTGAACAATACACATTACAGATGTGGTTAGAACAGTACAACATTACAGATGTGGTTAGGGAGAGAACATTATTTGAAATTTGAATATCGTGGCATATCCTTTATTGAACATTGCCATCAACAATAGTAAAATGAGTCATCAATTTTCAGGGCACTATTTATAGATTCCGTAGTTTGTCATTGCTTTCTGAACAGTGAGGTCTGTTATTACCATTCGTAAAAATCCATGCGAACAAATTTGCTTCCAAACCGCCTGCCGTGGAGTATGAACCAGGTACACTTGGGTTGTGATCGAGCTCACTACCGGTTAAGCGTCCATATCAGTACTTCTTCTTTGCGTTCGTTCTTCGACCAATTTTAATAACTCTTTGTGATATGTTTGATCTTTGCCAGAACGTGTATACGTTGCACATTGGTTTGGTAGGCCCTTAAACGCATAAAACTTCTACACGTTTAGGACACATGCATTTGATTTCAGCCAAACCTCCTTAGTCGCCTCTTACGACATGCGTGGCAGGTAACAGTGGTTCTATTATTTACACCCCAAATTTGGGCCCGGTAACCACTCGGTCTATATCGGTACAAATGTGTTTACGGGAACAGTACATCATTATAGATGTGGTTACTGGAGCAGTACACCATTATTTGATGTGGTTACTGGAGCAGTACACCATTATTTGATGTGGTTACTGGAGCAGTACACCATTATTTGATGTGGTTACTGGAGCAGTACACCATTATTTGATGTGGTTACTGGAGCAGTACACCATTATTTGATGTGGTTAAGGGAACAGTACATCATTACAGATGTGGTTACTGGAGCAGTACATCATTACAGATGTGGTTAAGGGAACAGTACATCATTACAGATGTGGTTACTGGAGCAGTACATCATTACAGATGTGGTTACTGGAGCAGTACACCATTATTTGATGTGGTTAAGGGAACAGTAGGTAAACACGTAAAAACAAAGTACTACAGTTTTACAAAATACATAAACAGTGACGATAAACAGCAACGTTTGACCAAAAGGCCTTTATCAAGCAAACAATACAACAAGAATGCGAATTTCGAGGAACACTACAAATGGATGATTACATGTGTATTTTCATCAGATAGGTTTATGTTTCCACATGTAATCGTCCATTTGTAGTGTTCCTCGAAATCCGTCATTCTTGTTGTATTGTTTGCTTGATAAAGGCCTTTTGGTCGAAAGGTTGCTGTTTATCGTCACTGTTTATGTATTTTGTAAAACTGTAGTACTTTGTTTTTCGTGTTTACCTATTTTCCAAGTTTTACTGCAGTCTCCACCCTTTTTCGTTAAGGGAACAGTACATCATTACAGATGTGGTTAGTGAAACAGTACAACATTACAGATGTGGTTAGTGAAACAGTACAACATTACAGATGTGGTTAGTGAAACAGTACAACATTACAGATGTAGTTAAGGGAACAGTGCAACATTACAGATGTAGTTAAGGGAACAGTGCAACATTACAGATGTAGTTAAGGGAACAGTGCAACATTACAGATGTAGTTAAGGGAACAGTGCAACATTACAGATGTAGTTAAGGGAACAGTGCATCATTACAGATGTGGTTAACATTTAATGTGACTGATAGATCTGAAAATCTTACCTTCTCCAATATTCTTTCTAAACTATACATGCGAACATAATTTGTGGAATGCATAACCATGAGAATATTCAAGAAAACTGCTGCATCCACTGCATCTCGGCCAAAAACCTGGAGACACACAATCAATTTGTTTGTATTGTTCACATGAGGATGATAGTATAGTTCGTTCTAAAATTCTTGAACATCTTTACCAGCCGATATAAAATCATCCACTTGACAGAAATTATTAATTTTAATATTTTTATGTAGGTAACAGTGACAACCTTCCTAAAGTATTTTTTTGCCCGCCCAAACCTTTAGTGCTGTAAGATTTTCATTTTTTTTTTCGATCCAGAAGCACTTGAGCTTTCAGCTCTTGGCTCGGTGCCATAGACATCGTAACCCTTCGGTTCGGTGCCACGAACACTGTGAATCTGGCGAACCTGTGGCTTTTCTGTCAGCCTGCGGAATTTAACCCGCGATCACAGGGAGCTTGTCACCCGTAGTCCAACGCGATGCGAACACGCTGGGCAGGCGGGCTAAGATTTTCATTAAATGTTATTACTAAAATAGCAGCGATGTTGATTTGGTATGCATGTAGAAGTTTAGCAGTACGATAGTCAAGTTTTTCTATAATTAAGCATTTTCGTGCTCTAGGTGCAATTCATCAGATTCATAATGTGTCCTAACAACTGTCATTTGCATACGCCCATACAATTTATTTTCATTGATAGAAGTGGAAAGTATCATTTGCTCACTATGTCACCTTTCTTTTTATAATGTGTAATAGAGATACATACGCCTTTGCAAACATTTGCCACCATTTTGTGTATTACTGTAAATTCTAAACTTTGATTACCATTTTGTTGTGCTTATGCAAAATTATATAACAAAAAACGTTTTTGCATCAACCAAGCTACCTACCAATTAGTTAAACATGTATTCGTAAGGTCATGAGATATATAAGACTGCTTGCAAAAAATCACTGGTATGCATCAGTTAGATTTTGTACAAATTAAACTTTAGTGTGTTCACGAATTTTGGAACGAACTATAATATATCAAATCTGTTTGTGTGATTGATGGAGATGTGAATGATGGAGATGTGAATGATGGAGATGTGAATGATGGAGATGTGAATGATGGAGTTGTGAATGATGGAGATGTGAATGATGGAGATGTGAATGGTGGAGATGTGAATGGTGGAGATCTGAATGATGGAGATGTGAATGGTGGAGATGTGAATGATGGAGATGTGATTGATGGAGATGTGAATGATGGAGATGTGATTGATGGAGATGTGATTGATGGAGATGTGAATGATGGAGATGTGATTGATGGAGATGTGAATGATGGAGATGTGATTGATGGAGATGTGAATGATGGAGATGTGATTGATGGAGATGTGATTGATGGAGATGTGAATGATGGAGATGTGAATGATGGAGATGTGAATGATGGAGAAGTGAATGATGGAGATGTGATTGATGGAGGTGTGATTGATGGAGATGTGAATGATGGAGATGTGATTGATGGAGATGTGAATGATGGAGGTGTGAATGATGGAGATGTGAATGATGGAGATGTGAATGATGGAGAAGTGAATGATGGAGATGTGAATGATGGAGGTGTGATTGATGGAGATGTGAATGATGGAGGTGTGATTGATGGAGGTGTGAATGATGGAGGTGTGAATGATGGAGGTGTGATTGCTGGAGATGTGAATGATGGAGATGTGAATGATGGAGATGTGAATGATGGAGGTGTGATTGCTGGAGATGTGAATGATGGAGATGTGAATGATGGAGATGTGAATGATGGAGATGCAAAGATGTGACAGATTCTTCAAGTGTATATATTTAGATGCTAACTAGTTTAGTCGTCGGATCATCCTCACTGCACATCGAACCAATTAGTTCATAAGTGCTTCTGTGTCCTCCTCAGTATGTCTCTCAGCGTGTGCCAACTAACAACACCAGGTCTACATTGGTTTATTTTTCTGTTTTGGCTACCAGTATAGTGCTCATGTCAAGCTACCCCACATTTTATTTGATATTCTTGATGTCTCCCTAATGAAATCCAACGCAGATGCAACAAAGCAAATCAAATGATAAGACAAATGGCGCCAATTTTAGGATGCAGGCACGTCACCATGAACACAAAAAGAGCATTGTTGAACACAATCTTTCTCCCACATTATGTTACCAGTGCCAAACCTGGTCACTGACAACAAACGATAGAAGAAAACTAGTCACGACAGAGATGAAGTGTCTACACAGAATGCTGGGTGTAACAAGAAGAGACCGGTTGAGAAATGAAGACATCAGGAAAAAGTGGGTACAACATCAGTACTAGACTTCATCAAGAGACAACAAATTAAATCGTTCTGCCACGTAAGCAGATTACCAACAGACAGTACACCTCAAAGAGCAATGCTGCTCGATCATGTACAAACAATGAGTCACAAAGCAAAGATGCGTAGCAAACGCACACAAGGAAAGCCTGTTTTAGGGGAAATCTTTTTCTTGACCTGCAACGCTGTGGAGGCAAACATTTGAAATCAGAGATTAAAAAGGGTGATTAAAATTTGGCGTAAAGAACGAATGCAAAGAAGAAAAAGAAGATCAACAGTGTCCAGCGACTGAGATTTTGATTGATGAGCCTACTCATATACCTGTCGTACTGTTCTTTTCTTGCCCCACCAATCTTCAAACCCAGTTCTCGTAATCTAGTAGTTGAATTTTTTTTTATCCGGGCTTGCAACCGGCATTGGCAGAGTTAGTTTGGATGCATTCTTATTAAGTGGCCAAACCCCTTCATTTTTGTTTCTCAATGTAATTCAAGCAAGGTTCTGTGCCAACTTTCTTTCTTATGCTGATGTTGGCGACTCTGTTCTTTTGTGTTGTTGGTAACTTTTTGCAGGCATTGCATTTCACATGTAGTTAGTTTTTGTGACTAACCATAAGCTAACTAAAGTCATGAAACCACTTGCAGTCATTCCTGTAAGCTCAAGTCATGAAACCACTTGCAGTCATTCCTGTAAGCTCAAGTCATGTAACCACTTGCAGACATTCCTGTAAGATCAAGTCACGTAACCACTTTCACTGAACATTTAAATTATACCGTTCTGGTGACCGAGAACTTGCAAATAAACTCAAGCGGCATACAGGACAGTATGACCAGTTGCATGACATCCTGATGTGTGTCAACTTGATGTGCCTGTAGATAAGAACAATATGACTTGAATATTAATGAATATTTTCTACTTTTCTTTCGTCTGCTACACACCCAGGTGTAGCCATGACAACTCTGACTGAATTTTGCATCTATTTATCCTCTTCGTGTCCCGATTGACACATAGGGCTTCCACAAGAGACTTCCACTGTTGCCGTTCCGTTGCCTTTCTACCAACTGTCTCCCAAGTCAGGCCACACTCCTTCTACACTCTCCCCACTTTTTGCATTTTTGAATTTTGCATGAAGAATTGCTTTCTTTATCATCATTTAGGTGAGACTTTCTCTGACTTCAGAAGTACTTGTAATTTATATCTCCAAGTAAAGTATCAAGGTTTCCTTATGTTGACCGCATTCCGTGACCCCACTGAGAAATTGTGGCACAAGCTTGCCTCAAACACCAAACCAACAAAGAACTGGTATCGTTAGTCGTCCGCCACACGCTGAGGGAAATACTGAGGGGAGATCGGAGCACTTATGGACTAATTGGTTCGATGTGCAGTGATGATGATCCGACGACTAAACTAAACTAAACTAAATCCCAGAATGTCCACAACACTTGGTCACTAGTATAACATGTTATCAAATTGACTATCAATAACTTTGTTCCAGGGCACATGGGTGTCGTTGGCAATGAGAGAGAGCAGACAGACTGACTGGCTCTGCCACCATATCAGAGGGCCAGCCAATGGATAGAGCTGATATTTTGAATGCCTTCATAGAGTATGGCCGCAAAGAAGATTTTCATTTAAACCAATCCACGTCAACTACTAGATTGCAGGAGCTAGGTTTGAAGATTGGAGTAGCAAGAAAAGAACAGCATAACAGGTATATGAGTAGGCTCATCAATCAAAATGAACTGAGTACGGTCAGTCGCTGGACGTTGTTGGAGATATTGCGAAGGAGATTGGAGCACCTATGAGCATGTCCAGAGTGCAATGAAGATATTCCAAACTGAAAGTGAAACTGAAACTATCAATGACTTCATATTTGGAACTCAATCTCAACAAATATAACATCTTCTGCTTGTGATCATTGGACAAGTGAACACAGAAACATGTTCTCATGATGAGTTCTACCTTTGTTTAGAGATCTTTCACCAGTGTGGTGCCGGGTCCGCAAGGGAAGCAAAGAATAGCACCAATGTGACCTACAATGCATGTCGTAAAAGGCGACAGATATAGGGGCCTGGGGAAGCTACCCTAGAAAATAAAAAAGCATCGCAGAAATCGGATCTGCTGGCCTATTTGTAGCCATATAACTGGTATAACGTAAAATCACTCTTCGGCTCAGATCACATAAACATCCCACAGAGTGGTTAACAGGTGGTCGATGTGGAGCATTTGATAAGCGCTGCACTTGACAAGCGTTCGAAGAAGAATGGTGGCATAGAGGTTAGGTGATAGCCTCTCGTTTCAAAGGTACTTGGTTTGCTCCTTAGGATCCATCAGGATATTTTTCCATAGATCCATGATCTCAATGTGGTGGATCAAGTTCCTGAGTCCTAGATAGATGATAAAATGTTGGTCCGTGTCCAAGGTTGGTCCCGTGTCCAAGGTTGGTCCCGTGTCCAAGCTGAGCATGTACAAGAAGCCTTGACAGTTCAAAATCGAGAAGAGCAGATGGAAACTACGAAGATAGAGGTGGTTTGGACATGTATGTCGTATGCCAGTGGGGGCATTGGCTAGGACAGCTCTCAGATGGACAGCGGATGGGAAGAGAAGACCTGGACATCCAAAGGAAACATGGAGAAGAACGGTAGAGAGAGAGAGTTGAGTGTGGCCTGACGTGGGAGACAGTTGGTAGAAAGGTAGCAGAACGGCAACAGTGGAAGTCTCTTGTGGAAGCCTTATGTGTCAATCGGGACACGAAGAGGATATAGATAAGATGGAAACTCGCTAACTGGACAAAATTCATTAGAAATAAATTATATCGAAAATTACTGCAAAATATGTTCCGTCTTCAAAATTACATCAGGGGCCCTCGCCGGTGCTAAGGAGCTTGCGTACTGCCGTAGAGATCTTCCTGTGTAAGAAAGAGATCGAGACACACGGTTACTCTCCAAAGTGCAATGATGGTGGTCATATTTCCTCTTCTTCGAACACTCCATATCAATGACCACTTGTTAACCACCCTGTGTGATTTGTATGTGATCTGAGCTTAAGAGCAATTATACGCTGTGCCAGTTATGCACCTACAGGTAGACCAGCATATACGATTTCTGCGATGCTTTTCATTTACTAGGGTAGCTTCCTAGGTCCTACATCAGTCGCCTCTTACAACATGCCTTGTTGGTTGCAGTGGTACTATTCTTTGCTTCCTGGAGGGCCCGGCACCACATGGACAAAATAATTATACAGAGAAGTCCTACAAAATATGTTCACCATCTTTAAAATGATATCAGAGACCCTCGCCGGCGCTACGGAGTTTGCACACTGCCGCTGAGATCTTCTTGTGTAAGAAAGAGATAGGAGCATACACGGTTACTCTCCGAAGTGCAATGATGATGGTCCTATCAATTAATGAACCAGAGTATAACAAAACTGTATAGAACTAGCACAAACCTGAGCTGGAGATGCTGGTGTCAATATAGAATACAATGTAAAACTTTCCTCAACAACATTCCACTGAATTTTTCTGAAGTGAAAGAAAAATGTTGTTAAAGAGTTGTACATGTAGTAGACATATTATTCTTCTTTCCTTTCGTTCGCTTGAAATATTTTCTATATATTCAATGTTGTCTCTTGTATCCTTCCTTCCTTTCGTTGCATTGAAATATTGTCTTTATATTCAATGTTGTCTCTTGTATCCTTCCTTCTTTCGTTGCTGAAATATTGTCTATATATTCAATGTTGTCTCTTGTATCTTCCTTCCTTTCTATGCTTGAAATATTGTCTTTATATTCAATGTTATCTCTTGTATTCTTCCTTTCTTTCATTCACTTGAAATATTGTCTATATATTCAATGTTGTCTCTGTATTCCTTCTTATTCACTTGAAATATTGTCTATATATTCAATGTTGTCTCTTGTATCTTCTTCCTTTCATTCATGAAATATTGTCTATATATTCAATGTTGTCCTTTATCTTCTTTCATTCATTGAAATATGTCTATATATTCAATGTTATCTCTGTATAAACTTCACTGCTGACATATTATCAATTCTGAGATATCAAATATCAGTTTATCAGAATGAAATTAGGGGTCTCTTTAGTGTAGAAGTTAAGTGTTTGCCTCTCATTCCAAAGGCACTCGATTTGCTCCCTCATGGAACCATCAGGATATTTCTCCAGAGATCCCTGATCTCAGTGTAGGTGAGATCGAGTTCCTAGTCCTATCGGAGACCGGAGATAAAACGTAGGTCCTGTGTTCAATTTCAGCACGTAAAAGAACCCTTGACAGTTCAAAATCGAGATGAGCAGGCTGGAAAGATGATGGGAGCTGGAAAGATGATGCCGGAAAATCTATTGAAAAATTTTTTGTAAAAGTTCCTACAAAATATCTTCACTATCTTCAAAATGACATCAGGGACCCTTGCCGGTGCTACAGAGTTCGTGCTCTGCAGCTGAGATCTTCCTGTGTAAGAGAGATCAGAGCACACATCATTACTTCTTCTTCTTTGCGTTCGTTCTTTACAACCAATTTTAATCACTTTTTGTGATATTTTTGATCTTTGTCAAGAACGTGTATACATTGCACATTGGTTTGGTAGGCCCCTAACGCATAAGACTTCTACACGTTTAGGACATGTGCATCTGATTTCATCCAAACCTCCTTAGTCACCTCTTACGACATGCGTGGAAGGTAACAGTGGTTCTATTCTTTACACCCCAAATTTGGGCCCGGTAACCATTCGGGCGACATGTTACTCACCAAAGTGCAATGACGATAGTCCTATCAATCAATGAGAATAAAATTATTCTGTACTTCTTTCCTCCAATCCTGTATAGCCTCACAGCGTCAGGATACGAAGAGATTTCTAGAACAGGTTTTTGTGTGCTCTTTGTAAATAGTGTCATTCACTGCCTCTATTATTTCCGTGCTCCATCTTTTGCGTGTACGACCTTTTGCTTTGTATCCACTGCATTGGAGAAGCATTGTTTTTTGAGGCGTAGTGTCTGTTGGTAATCTGCTTTTGTAGTCAAACTATTCAATTTATTGTTTTTTTTATTTCAGGTTTTAACAGAAGTCATGAATTGAGAGCTGGCTGATTGATTGATAGGACCATCATCATTGCACTTCGGTGAGTAACCATGTGTGCTCAAATCTCTTTCTTACACCGGAAGATCTAAGCTGCAGTGTATGAACTTCATAACACCGACGAGGGGTCCCCAATGTAATTGAGAAGATGGTAAAAATGTTTTCTAGAACTTTTATTTTTTTTATCTTTCTAATGAATTTTGCCTGGGCAGCAGCTTTCCAGTCTGCTCATCTTGAATATGGGACTTATCTTTTATCTTCCGTCTCCAACAGGACTAGGAACTTGATCTCACCTACACTGAAATCAGGTATCTCCGGAAAAATATTCTGATGACTCCAAGAGGAAGTGAACCAAGTGCCTTGGCAACGAGAGGTCAGCATCTAACCTCTACGCAAGAGACCACTTATTCTGGAGCAAAGAAACATTTAAAACCAATAAGTGTCACTACAAATACTAACCTGTTGGTTTCTCACTGTACGTTTGGGTTGTTGGTGCCATCAAGGGAAGCAAAGAATAGTAACATAGCAGCCTACAAGGTATGTCATAAAAGGTAACTGATTTATGGATCTAGGGAAGCTACCCTAGTAAATCTCTCTCTCGTGATCACCGCCCAGACCGATGTACCAGACTTCCCATAAATTCTATTCATGTGGAAATCTGATTCATGCAACCTTAGCATTGGTGTGTTTTACGTCACATCTTCAGCACCATTTGAAGCTCTGGTGCTTATCCTTCAGCGATGTGTCCGGTTTCAGCCAGCGTTTACTCGGTTTGTTCTCCGTTCTGTAGCCATTTAGTGTTTTTACGGTGTGGGGTAGCTAGCCCCACGCCCAACCTCCTTAAGTCGCCTCTTACAACATGCGTGGCAGGTAACAAGAATGGAACCACTGTTACCTGCCACGCATGTTGTAAGTGGCGTTCCATTCTTTACACCCCAATTTGGGCCCCGGTAACCACTCGGGCGACCCTAGTAAATAAAAGCGTTGCAGAAATTGGATGTGCTGGCCTACTTGTAGGCAAAACTGGCCCAACGTACAATCGCTCTTAGTCTCAGATCACATACAAATCACAAAGAGTGGTTTAACAAGTGGTCGATATGGAGCGTTCGAAGATGAACATTTCACACAGAATTAGTGTATTTGTTCTCAGTCCAGGTCAGAAGCTGAAGTTCTATGGACATCCTTTAAAGCCGAAGGATTCGATTGATTTAATTGCACCGGGTTTACCCCATACAGCTCGGTCCCTCTCAACAGAAATGGCACGCCACCTGCCAAGAGTATTGCACAATGCATGAACTCCATAGCTTCTGCAACAATCCTAAGGGGTCTCTGGAAATAGCTGCACTCGTGAACAGAAGCGTGCGGTCCGTTCAAACCGATGACCTTTGGCTCGCAAGGCAAAGGGTTTAACCACTCGACCACAGAGACGGGACATCCTTTGAATGTAACAAATGTTTCAGAAAAATTAAAAATTGTAAGCACTTACTTAAACCTGACACCAGATGGACCAATGCTAACTTCCTCATTTATCTTGCCACTTTCCAAGTCAATTCTCTGCAGTTTGTTTCCTTTGACTAGTGCTAGCAAACTTCTTTTGTAGCCTTGGTTAGGAATGTTCAGAGTTTCCTTCAATACAACATTGTACTCATTATATTAGTCATTTGTGAAAGCTGAAATGAGGACATCAGAAGCAGAGTGGGCATAACTTCATGCACAGAATACATCGAAAGACAACAAATGCAGTGGTTTGGACATTTAATGAGAATGAAATACAACCAACCACCAATAACAGCATACAATAAAAAGAGATCGGGTACTAGAGCTAAGGGAGACCAAGAAAAAGATGGATAGACAATATCAAGACCATACTACATAAACACGGATACAACACAACAAGGGCAACTCATCTAGCCACAGAGCGCAAATTAAAGCTCCCATCCCTACGCTAACGGCGAGTGGACAGTCAACTACATCTTCCACCTGGGAATAGACAATAGTGAAAGCTGACATTTAACCATAACTCTATTAGTAATCTGTGAAATGTAATCTTCGATTTTTGGGGAGCTTAAGATAGATAAGGGGGATGTTCTTCGGTCTCTTCGCGACTGCCTGTTGGATGAAGACACTAAAATAGATGTTGAATCGATCCAGCGATTTAAGCATTTTGGAGTTATCAGTTGTACAAGTAGAACTGGATACCTGAGGGGTAGAATGAGGAGTGTGTTTAATCAGCGAGTCACAGGAACCATCAGTATGCATACTCTTTTATATCTGTTGGGGAGACTGAGCACATATTGGTCTGCCTGTAGTGCAATGACGTCAGTTTTGACCGATTTTACATTGTTCTCCGCCCAGACCGATGTACGAGACCTCCCCATAAATTCTATTCATGTGGAAATCTGATTCATGCAGTCTTAGCATTGGTGTGTTTACGTCACATCTTCAGCACCATTTGGAGCTCCAGTGCTTATCCTTTGGCAATGTGTCCGGTTTCAGCTAGTGTTTACTCGGTTCGCTCTCCGTAGTTTAGTAACCAATAACCTATCATGAAATGCAATATGTGAAAGTTTACTTTTAGTAGAGTAGGAACTCTATACAGTGTTACTGTCAACATCACAAAAATGAATTGAGAAATTTGCCTGTGGCAATCGCTTTCTTGACGTGACTTTTTTGAGATTTTAAGCACTATTCCCCTCCGCCATCGCTTATTGCGTTATTTGCCGATCCGTCCGTGTAGACGTGCGTCCACTCATTTTCAGGGTACTCTGATTCTATGTACTCTTCTGTTGCAATTTTTCTGTTGAGGTTTATTTGGTCCCTTTTGTTCAGTATGCTTGACGAGTCCCTAAAACCACTGTAAAATTCATGATAAAATTGGTTCATCAGTCTAGGCCGGGAACGCAAGAGAAGAGAATTGAGAAATTATTAGGAGAAGTGAAAGATAAAAGCGAAATATAAAATCTATATCTCAATGTAGCAAAAACAAAAATAATGACAACAGATAAAAAGAACATGAGAAAAGATAATTTATCAACGAAGAGAAAGTAGAAAATGTGAACAGTTTTTAATATCTTGGTTCACTGCTAACAACAGATGGAAATGGGATGAAGGAAATTAAAAGAAGAACAAACATGGCTTTACAAAATAATTACACAACTAAAAATGGTATGGAACGGAACTGATAGGAAAACACACATCAGAATACTAAGAGCATGCATATTCCCAGTGGCAACGTATGAGTGTGAAGCATGGCCATTTAATAAAGCAGTGAAAAAACATATATGTGCTTTTGAATATAAGCGTTACAGAAGAGTTCTTCGTATATCTTGGACAGAGAAGAGAACAAATAGATCTATCCAGAAAGAACTCAAAATAAAAGAAAACTGGCTGATGCTACAAATAAGAATGAGAAAATTGAGAACATATAAAAAAGACATGAAGGGTTGAAGAAGACCATCATGGAAGGAGGCATACCGGCAATGAGAAGAAGAGGAAGACAGAGAATTTAACTGATAATTTGAGCATGGCAGAGGCAGGACATCTGACCTATGAGAGGGAGAAATGCCAAAGGACTGTTGGGGTGACAATGTCCTGCCCAGAGCAAGCTATTTAATAATGTGTAACTCTATTAGTAATTTGTGAAAGCTGAACATTGGGCTGATATAGTAGTGACAGAGGACAGACAAACAATAAATAATGAAGATATCATCAATGGTATAAGAGAAGCAAGTTGTATAGATGACTTTAAGACAACCTTTGTCCGCCTGCACAGCGTGTTCGTAGCACGTTGGACGACGGGTGACAAGCCCCCTGTGAGTGCAGTTCAATTCTGCTAGCTGACAGAAAAGCCACAGGTTACTCCAGATTTAGGTGTTCGTGGCACCGAACCAAGGGTTACGATGTTCATGGCACGAGCCAAAGAGCTCAAATAGTTCTGGATCGGAAAAAACCTTTCATAACAAGACTATAATCACAGGGCAACTTTCCATAACAAGATTATACTCACAGGACAACCTTCCATAAGAAGGGCATCTTCAATTTTGTTTGCCTTGCTCCTCTGTAAAGTAAACTTCACAATAGGACCTTGACATGGACTGCTACTGCAGACAAGAAACAAATTATGAAATGAAAATCTTAAATATGAATTTTAACAACAGCTTATTTACAGAAAATCATGTCTCTTCCCAACACATGGCCATGTGCCGTGAAAGTTCACGGTCTGAGACCAGCTTGGACCACAAGTTTGGTGTGCACATGATATGCTGTTGGACTACAGAAAACTTTGATCCTTTACTTGGGAATCTAAATTACAAACACCTCTGAAATCTAAGTAAGGCTCACCGGAATGGTCAGGGACACTGGGGATAAGGAAAGCATGACTTCATGCCATGTTAGGGGTCTTGATTATGTCATGTTAGAGGCTATGATTATGTCATGTTAGGGGTCTTGATTATGTCATGTTAGAGGCTATGATTATGCCATGTTAGGGGTCATGATTATGTCATGTTAGGAGCCATGATTATGTTGTGTTAGGGGTCATGATTATGTCATGTTAGGGCCTGATTATGTCTATGTTAGAGGCCATGATGGTCATGTATGTTGTAGGGGCCATGATTATGTCATGTTAGAGGCTATGATTATGTCATGTTAGAGGCTATGATTATGTCATGTTAGAGGCTATGATTATGTCATGTTAGGGGTCTTGATTATGTCATGTTAGGGGTCTTGATTATGTCATGTTAGGGGTCTTGATTATGTCATGTTAGGGGTCTTGATTATGTCATGTTAGGGGCTATGATTATGTCATGTTAGAGGCTATGATTATGTCATGTTAGGGGCTATGATTATGTCATGTTAGAGGCTATGATTATGTCATGTTAGGGGTCTTGATTATGTCATGTTAGAGGCTATGATTATGTCATGTTAGGGGTCTTGATTATGTCATGTTAGAGCTATGATATGTCATGTTAGGGGCATGATTATGTCATGTTAGGGCTATGATATGCATGTTAGGGGCTATGATTATGCCATGTTAGGGTCTTGATTATGCCATGTTAGGGTCTTGATTATGTCCATGTTAGGGTCTATGATTATGCCATGTTAGGGGCCATGAGTATGCTCATGTTAGGGCTGTCACGATTAGCCTGAATGTCTTTAATTTAACTTAACAACAAATAAATTCAGTCACCATGAACACTAAAGGAGCAATGTTCAACACAATCTTTCTCCCCACATTATGTACCAGTGCCAAACCTGGACGCTGACATCAAAGATAGAAGAAAACTAGTCACGACAGAGGTGAAGTGTCTGCACAGAATGCTTGTATACCAAGAGACTGGTTGAGAAATGAAGACATCAGGAAAAAGTGGGTACAACATCAGTACTGAACTTCATCAGGAAACAACAAATTAAATGATTCTGCACATAAGCAAATTACCAAAGACAGTGTGATTCAAATAGTAATGCTACTCTGATATAGTGGATACAAAGAAATAGGCCTTCCACGTAAAAGGTAACAGAGACACTATTTATGAAGCTCACACAAAAACCTGTTCTAGAAATCACTTCTTATCCTGACTCAGTGAGGCAAAACAGGATTGGAGAAAAGAAGAAAAACAAAAATAGTTATTGGTTATTGGTTATTGGTTACTAAACTGACGTCATTGCACTCCGGGCAGACCCATAGGTGCTCAGTCTCCCCTAACAGATATAAAAGAGTATGCATACTGATGGTTCCTGTGGCTCACTGATTAAACACACCTCTCACTCTGCCTCTCAGGCATCCAGTTCGACTTGAACAACGGGTAATTCCAAACTGCTAAATCGCGATCGATTCAACATCGATTTTAGTGTCCTCATCCAACAGAGAGTCTCGAAGAGACCGAAGAATATCCCCTTATCCATCTTCAACTCCCCAACAATCGATGCTATTGATGCAAGCCTGTCCGCTCTCTCATTACCGTAAACACCCGCATGCCCAGGACAGTATATCCACGTAAGCCTCTGGAGGTTAGAAACTTCTATAGACGACATCCACTCATACCGAAACCTGCCCTTCTGGATCTTGTGAAGCATCGACTGAGAGTCAGATAAACAACGGCCCCGGTAAATGAAGTCCCAGAAATAAGACAAAAATAAAAACAATAAATTCAGTTGCGTACTTACCAATCTACACAACTTTCATAGTTTTCAAAAAAAGCAAATCGTCTGAAAATAAAACCACAAGTACAAAACAATCAAAGTTTTGTTTCTCAGAATTATAAAACTCTCAACTTAAACAATGTATTGTATGTATTGTATTCAATGAAGAGAAGTTATGTTATGTTAATGTATTGTATAGAATTATGTAAGAAGATGCAGCCTGTAGCGTAGTGTTAATGAACTCGCTTCTCAAGGCTGGTGGTCTGGGTTCAGCTCCGCAATGCGCGTGGAATTTTTCCCGACCGTGACGGCTCTCAGGTCGACCCAGCCTCAACTGGGTACCAGAATGCTCTGGGAAAGTAAAGGCGGCCGGCGTGATGCTGACCACATCACCCATCGTGTCCGATGGTCAATGAAAAATACAGGCTAACACTGTATTGCCCTATATACCACGAGGTATGAAAGGGTTCCTTTACTTTTACTTTTTTATGTATTGTATTCAATGAAGAGAGGTTATGTTATTTGATCAACGTCGCTGCACACTGGGCCTTCCCATGCATGCTCCGTCCACGCTGAAGCAGTCCTCCCAAAGTCCATTTGCTCATTGTAAGAATGAGAAGTTGATTAGTATATCTTCTCTCTCTACCATAAAGACGACACCATCTGGCATGTACAAACTTAACTCCTAATTCGATTTTTTCGCCAGTGGTTACGGGCCCAAATTTGGGGTGTAAAGAATAGAACGACTGTTACCATCCACGCATGTCGTAAGAGGCGACTAAGGAAGTTTGGCTGAAATCGGATCATTGCTCGCTAGCACCTGGGCCTTCCATGCATACTGCCAACGCTAACAGTCTCCCAAAGTCAACCATTATAACAATGAGAGTTGATTAAAATTTCTCTAAGAAACGACACGCATGAAGAAAATAACTCCTAATTTGCACTTGTTCCAGTAACTGAGACTCGCACATATCACATAAATTAGCATGCACTACATTTATGACATCTGCCATCCATACTTCTGCCATTTTGAGTCAGAGCATTGTTTGCCAAAGAATCAGTGCGTTTGTTGCCCTGCACTTCAGCATGTCCAAGAGTGTCCTCTGTATCTTTTCTTTGCGTTCGTTCTTTACAACCAATTTTAATCACTCTTTGTGATAGGTTTGATCTTTGCCAAGAATGTGTATACGTTGCACATTGGTTAGGTAGACCCCTAACTGCATCGACATATACATGTTTAGGACATATGCATCCGATTTCAGCCAAACCTCCTTAGTCGCCTCTTAGACATGCGTGGCAGGTAACAGTGGTTCTATTCTTTACACCCAAATTTGGGCTCCGTAACCACGGTGTCCTCTGTATGATTCTTTTAGTTGGAAAAAATTACCTAAACTTACACATTAAACACAATATGTTTCTTATACAGTATGATGAAATCGGATGCACCTGTTCGCTAGGGAATGCTAGGAACAAATGCTTGCAGAAACGGATGCACCAGGCCGTAAGGCGCATAACATGGTGCACGACCCCTCACAATGAGGAATGGGATAACGGATTCTACGTCGCCAATCTGCCTCGGAGATTTAGCCACGCAGTAAGAATGTCAGACTACCATCACGAGGGTGGCCAAAACTTACTGCTGGAAGAGGTCAGCACAAACGGCGAAGCAGAAATCATAGGAATTATATCCTACAGAACTGTCCCAGTATGCAGACTTGAGAAGAAAGAGGTGGCCCACATACACAGCTCCAAGACAAACTGTATGGTGTGGCTGATAATCTGAGGCAGGCGGCTGCCTTTATTAGAGAATCCGAAATCCCAATCTAGTGAGAACCAGAAGAAGAAGAATATGGCATGATTTGTTCAGTTGGTACACTAAACTTACCCATTACATGCAATATGTTTCTTGGACACTAGAGACCAGGATTTCTGGAAAGTATAGCTTCCCTGTATAAGATAGAAATTAATCAACTGTTTTAATAAAGCACACAATCTGTGAATCACAGTGATGTACTAAATAAGAAAACATGCAATCAGTGAGACAGTGACAGATTAAAAAAACAATAGAGAATACAATCAGTGAGATAATAATGATTTCTCTCGTACCGTTATCGTTACATAGGGCCTGCAAGTAATTTCTCCATACCGCTCTATCCTGGGCAACTCACTCAATCTCCTCCATGGAACTGAGACCGATATTTCTTGCCTCTCTCAGCAAAATTCGTTTCAGGGTCTCCTTAGGTCTCCTCTCTTTCTTGAACCCTTTGCATCCCACTTCAGTGCCTGCTTTGATATTCATTGATCATTTCTCCTCAAGGTGTGTCAACATATCTCCATCTTCTCTTTCTTATAACAGTTGTCACCAGTGGTTGACCAGACATTTCTATGATTTCATCACTTCTCCTGAATTCGTTCCATTTTATGTTCATTATTTTTCGCAGACATCTATTTTCAAATGCATTCAGCTTGCTTTCTATATCTTTAGTCATTTTCCAACTCTCGATGGCATATGTTAGGAATGATACAACACTTGAATTGAAAATTCTTAATTTAGTTTTAATACTATATAACTTGCAGTTCCATATTTTATTTAGACTTTTAAAAGCTGATGTTGTTTTGCCAATTCGTATCATAATTTCTTATTTAACATTTCCTGTGCAATCAAAATTGCTACCTAAATAGTTGAGCTGCTCTGTTACTTTTAATCATTTTAGATTCCAGTGTGATATCTGCATTACTTTGCCATAGGTGTCTTCATTATATTTGTTTTTTCATAGCTTATCTGAAGTCCAACTTTTGATGCTATAGATTACAAGTTGTCTGTTTTTCTTTGCATATCTTGGTTGTTTCTACTTAACAATGCAATATCATCTGCAAAATAACCTGTGAGTCATTTTTTTAGAATGGCTCATTGGTTGTGTTGCTAGGCTAGGCGATTGTTGTCGTAAGGACTAGGGTAAGTGGTTCGAGTCCCATGTTTGTCTGTTTTTTCTGAAGCTCTTAATACATGTACCCTGTTTATTTGTTGATCATATTCGTTACTTCCGTTGCTTCCCTGGGGTTCTTGATAAAAAAAAAAATTTTTAAACTCCTTGTGCTCATCTTATAATAAATTATAAGCTACTTTGAATGATGTATGCATGTTTGTTATATGTGTATACATGTGTGTATGTATGATATTGTCTCGTCTCAAATATATACAAGCACAATAAGCTTATAGCATGTGTTTGTGCAGACACTGTTGGAACGAACCCTACCGATCTGTTCTGTGACTAGTGATAATGAGCATTTGAGAAAGACACTCCCCCGTGAGTCATTTTTTTTTAGAATGGTTCATTGGTTGTGTTCATAAAATGCTCGTATTGCTAGGCTAGGCGATTGGTGTCGTAAGGACTAGGTAAGTGGTTCGAGTCCCGTGTTTGTCTGTTTTTGAAGCTCTTAATACCTGTACCCTGTTTTTGTTGATCAAATTCGTTACTTCCGTTGCTTCCTCTGGGGTTCTTGATTAAAAAAAAAAATCCTTGTGCTCATCTTAGCTGACTACAATCAGTGAGATGGTGATGTACTAAACTAAGAGATTCACAATCTGTGGAACACAATAATGTACTCAACAACAAGGCACACAATCTTGTATGATAATGAAGTACCGATTAATGAGAAATACAATCTGTGAGACAGTGCTGTAATTAACATGAAGACATACAATCTGTGAGGTAGTTTACAATAGTATAACAAATACAATCCTTTAATTTTCAATTTAAATATCAATCCTAACATATGCCAGCGAGAGTCGGAAAAAGTTGTATCAATCCTAACATATGCCAGCAAGAGTTGGAAAATGACTAAATATATAGAAAGTAAGTTGAATGCATTTGAAAGTAGATGTCTGCAAAAAATAAGGGACATAAAATGGGATAACTTTAGGGAAGTAAGAAATCAGAGAAATGTCTGGTCAACCACTAGTAACAACTGTTATACGAGGGAGAAGGAGATATGTTGGGCATACTTTGAGTAGAAATTATCAAAGAACGCCACATCAGACATTGCAATTAGAGATAAGTAAAGGGTTCAAGAAATAAAAGACATCCTATGGAAACCATGAAACGAACTTTACAGAGAGGAGAGAAATGTCAGACTCATTTCAATAGAAGAGATTGAACGAGTTGTCCAGGATAGAGGGTGGTGGAGAAATTGCATGTAAAAAGTAAAGAATTTAGAATAACAAACGGTACGAGAGGAATATATAATATACAATGTACGCATTAGTAGTTAGTTTGTTCCTTTCGTGCCAAAGGCGACACATAGGGCAGAGGTTTTAGATCTCCATGTGATGCAGTTCGTTGCTAGCAGTTGGAGATCTTGTATGGTTTTACATCCCAATAGTTTACTTTCTTGTTGGATGGTTCTTCGAAGAGTGGTCTTTGGCCTTCCACGTTTTCTTTTACCAACTGGTGACCACATAAGGACTTGTCGATTAGTCGTAGTAATAATAATAATAAACAACGCACAATGACAATCTATATATCACAGTGAATAAAGTACAGATCATCAAGATACATAATTTATGTGGCATATACAGATCAAGAATAAACATATGACTATCTATGAGCATCGATGTAATTCCGTAAAGACCAGAATACGATATATTAATAATAATATTAATAATAATATATAAATGAAGGTAAGGTTGTTTCAAAAAGTGACTTGAAAGGAAGTTGATAACATAGGCATAAATCTCAGCTCACATTTGTAATAAGTGTTCCTAAAACATGATTAATACGCCTATGACTTGACTGGGTACAATACTCTTTCGCTAACAGGTGGCAGTAGATGTTACATCTTTTGTCAAACGACGATGTTTTACCAAGTTTCAACACTGGCATGGTGAAGTTTGTGTTTACGTTTTGTAAACATAGCTTCACTTTCACACAGAAGATCGGTATTAGTGAAGAGCTATTCATAGACTTTTAAGTATTTGTAACTGTTCGTTACTTTTCATTTAAATACTCATTACTCGACACTCGTTCTCATCTCATCCTGTTTCTATTGTTCCTTGTAATCTAGGGAAAACCTCGTTTGACTCCAAGTTCCTACAGTAGACACAATAATCCAAGTCACTACCGGAATCCCGTTTCTGGCCCGTCTACGAAATGTCGTTAGTATATCAGCCATGCCCAATGATATACCGATGCTCACTGTTGGCTTACCGTAGACATGCCCGCAAGACTGCATCCTGTTCGGAAGAAAAGTGACACTCAGGTGTGATAATTGGTACTGTGCAACAATTTCACCAGACCTACCACAGAGGTCTCCACTATCTCCTATACTATTCAACGCATTCACCATAATGATTACGAAGCAGCAACTATCTGGCTGGGGACGAACATTGTCATTTGTAGATGACAGCATGGTGAGATTCAAACAATGAACATCCTCTCCATGAAGAACTCATTAAGGAGAAAGGGTGCAGACTCAAGAGAGGCTGAATAGGGTGTTCTTATGAAAATATGTGATCATTGTGGAATTGAACCAGAAGAGGAATGGATTGCTGTTCCACCTCAATTTCAGAAGGCGTTCACAGTTATTACATCCATTAAGAAAAACCGTGAATAAAATAATATATCACTAATTAACATAGAGGTTGCAATTTTGATTGCACAGGAAATGTTAAAAGAAATTATGATACGAATTGGCAAAGCAACATCAGCTTTTAAAAGTCTAAATAAAATATGGAACTGCAAGTTATATAGTATTAAAACTAAATTAAGAATTTTCAATTCAAATGTTGTATCAATCCTAACATATGCCAGCGAGAGTTGGAAAATGACTAAAGATATAGAAAGCAAGTTGAATGCATTTGAAAATAGATGTCTGCGAAAAATAATGAATATAAAATGGAACGAATTCAGGAGAAGTGATGAAATCAGAGACATGTCTGGTCAACCACTAGTGACAACTGTTATAAGAAAGAAGATGGAGATATGTTGGGCACACCTTGAGGAGAAATGATTAACGAATATCAAAGCAGGCATTGAAGTGGAATGCAAATGGTTCAAGAAAGAGAGGTCGACCTAAAGAGACCCTGAAGTGAACTTTGCTGAGAGAGGCAGGAAATATCGGTCTCAGTTCCATGGAGGAGATTGAGCGAGTTGCCCAGGATAGAGCGGTATGGAGAAATTACTTGCATGCCCTATGTAACGTATAACGGTACGAGAGGAATTATTAATTAACATAGAGGTTGAGGCCCACTTCAATGACATCAATGATACAGATGTAGTTATTTACACCGATGGTTCAGTCATTCGCCAACAACGCTGTGCGTTGGCTTTTTCGGCGCACACAGGAGGAAAAGTAATAAGAGAGGCCTGTGGGGCCTACACGACAACCACAATTATTTTGACAATGGAGGTACGGGCGGTTACAGAGGCGGGGAAATGGTTGACATCTCATAACTACTCTTGTGTTTTCATACTCAGTGACTTAATGAATATGATTAAGACGAAACTGGGTGGAGGCACTGGTACAGACAATGATCAAAGTAATCACCTTCATTTTTGTCACTGGAGTTAGTGGTAATGAACGAGCTGATATATTGGATGGCTTGGCTACAATATCAAAGGGAGCTGTCATGGATCGAAATGACATTCTTCACGCATTGAGAGAGTCTTTCCGAACAGAGAGTTTCAGGGCTGTGAATCCCACTCGCTGACCAGATTGAAAGAGATGGGTGTCAGTATTGGTACAGCCCGAAAAGAACGACATACTAAATATGCAAAGAGATTGTTTAATCAACATCGAACTAGTGTGTTGGACAGCTGGACATTGCTGGATTTGTTGAGGCGGAGATCGGAGCACCTATGGTCGTGTCCGGAGTGATATGATAATCAGCATCATCAGGTGCCTTGTCGGCTGGCGTAGGCGATCATAGATCTCCACAAATCTCTGTCGTTGGTGTTTGCTATCAACTCAGATGTTGACGCTCTATCGTGCCATGAAGTCAGGCTATCCAACATTTTCTCTCTTTGTCTTCCCCTGTCTCGTCTACCCTCGATTTTACCGGTTGTCACAATGTGTTCTAAACCTCCCTCCTCATCACATGCCCGAAAAATGATGACTGCCTCTTTCTTATATTGATGATAAGCTTTCTCTGTGTCTTGATCTCATTCAGCACCTCAACATTAGTCATTTTAGCAGTCCATGGGATTCTCCTCATTCTTCTATAAAACCACATTTCTGTGGCGCTCATAGATTTTTCGATCTGTTCGTTCATTGTCCATGACTCGTATCCGTATGTCAGTATTGGTTCTATGTAGCACTGAATAACTCGCATCTGTATGTCAGTATTGGTTCTATGTAGCACTGGATAACTCACATTCTGATCGGGATTGTGATCTGTTAATAGTCCTCATATAACTGCATCCTGGTTCATTTTCCTCGACTGCCACATGTCCGGGTAACAAAATTAAGACGATTCATCTGTCCTGAAGGCAACACATACTCCAGACGCTGTCTGTATTTACAACCGACGCGGAGTTCATTTAGTCACTAAGAATGCAGGCATGGGTTGGATCTGCTTCACTAGAGAGACCGATACCTTGATCTCGGCAGTACCTTTTATAGTTATGCGACTTGTGGGTATTGCAAAACCCACACTTTCTTCACTAACATATTGTATTCACGGTTTCACTAGGCTAAGGCCTACAATTTAGGCTACAGTAACATTTTAGGATTAGGCCAAAATGTTTAGGTTAAGGTCAACACTCTATGCTTAGACCAAGATTTTAGGCTAAAGCTAAAATTTTAGACCAAAGTCAAAATGTTAGGATGAAGCAAAAATGTAAGGCTAAGCCGAAAAATATAGGATATGACCAACATTTTAGACCAAGCCCAAAATGTTAGGCTGTCGAAAGTTCAAATTTTAGGTTAAAGCTGAAAATTTTGGCTAAATCCAAAATAGTAGACTATGGTCAAATGTTTAGGCTAAGGCCAAAATTTTAGGCTAAGTCCTACATTTTAGGCTATAGTCTAAATGTTAGTATGTTCCACAAATGTAACGTTAGGCTCACAAATGTAAGGCTAAGCTCACAAATTTAGGCTAATGCCAACATTTTATGTTAAGACCAAAATTGTATGCTAAGTCACTCTTCGATATCTGTTGGGGAGACTGAGCCCTTATTGGTCTGCCAGGAGTGCAATGACGTCAGTTTAGTAGCCAATAACCAATGTATGCTAAGTCGAAAGTTTTAGGCATAATTCAAAACTGTAGACTAAGACGAAAATGTTTGGCTAAGACGAAAATGTTTGGCTAAGACCAAAATGTTTGGCTAAGACCAAAATGTTTGGCTAAGACGAAAATGTTTGGCTAAGACGAAAATGTTTGGCTAAGACGAAAATGTTTGGCTAAGACGAAAATGTTTGGCTAAGACGAAAATGTTTGGCTAAGACGAAAATGTTAGACTAAGTCTAAAGTGTTGGTATAATGGTCATTGTTACTGTTGCTTCGAATGGAATTTAGTTCTAAAGGGGTCTAAAGTCGAAGTTTTGACTTCATTGCACCGGGTTTTACCCATATGGCTTTGTCCTCGTCGCAGAAATGGTAGACATCTACCGAGAATATTGCACAAAGCACAAACTCCGTAGCTCTGGCAATAATAATATGTGTCTCTGGAACAAATGCACTCGCAGACAGAATGCACTCGCAGACAGAATGCACTCGCAGACAGAATGCACTCGCAGACAGAATGCACTCGCAGACAGAATGCACTCGCAGACAGAATGCACTCGCAGACAGAATGCACTCGCAGACAGAATGCACTCGCAGACAGAATGCACTCGCAGACAGAATGCACTCGCAGACAGAATGCACTCGCAGACAGAATGCACTCGCAGACAGAATGCACTCGCAGACAGAATGCACTCGCAGACAGAATGCACTCGCAGACAGAATGCACTCGCAGACAGAATGCACTCGCAGACAGAATGCACTCGCAGACAGAATGCACTCGCAGACAGAATGCACTCGCAGACAGAATGCACTCGCAGACAGAATGCACTCGCAGACAGAATGCACTCGCAGACAGAATGCACTCGCAGACAGAATGCACTCGCAGACAGAATGCACTCGCAGACAGAATGCACTCGCAGACAGAATGCACTCGCAGACAGAATGACGTGGTCCTAATTCGAACCCATGACTTTGGGAGAACAAAGAACCTGTTGTATTTCAGCACTTCAAGCACTTCAAGCACTTCAAGCACTTCAAGCACTTCAAGCACTTCAAGCACTTCAAGCACTTCAAGCACTTCAAGCACTTCAAGCACTTCAAGCACTTCAAGCACTTCAAGCACTTCAGTCTAGAAAATTGCCAGGTGTACAGACTCTACTGTCTAAATTGTCCAAGCATCGCAGGGTCGTCTTGCAGTGGATACCCTCTCACTGTTGAATACCAGACCCAATCCTCAACCTGTTGTATTTTTGACTGATGCAAAATCAGCACTTCAAACACTTCAGTCTAGAAAATTGCCAGGTGTACAGACTCTACTGTCTAAATTGTCCAAGCATCGCAGGGTCGTCTTGCAGTGGATACCCTCTCACTGTTGAATACCAGACCCAATCCTCAACCTGTTGTATTTTTGACTGATGCAAAATCAGCACTTCAAACACTTCAGTCTAGAAAATTGCCAGGTGTACAGACTCTACTGTCTAAATTGTCCAAGCATCGCAGGGTCGTCTTGCAGTAGATACCCTCTCACTGTTGAATACCAGACCCAATCCTCAACCTGTTGTATTTTTGACTGATGCAAAATCAGCACTTCAAACACTTCAGTCTAGAAAATTGCCAGGTGTACAGACTCTACTGTCTAAATTGTCCAAGCATCGCAGGGTCGTCTTGCAGTAGATACCCTCTCACTGTTGAATACCAGACCCAATCCTCAACCTGTTGTATTTTTGACTGATGCAAAATCAGCACTTCAAGCACTTCAGTCTAGAAAATTGCCAGGTCTACAGACTCTACTGTCTAAATTGTCCAAGCATCGCAGTGTCGTCTTGCAGTGGATACCCTCTCACTGTTGAATACCAGACCCAATCCTCAACCTGTTGTATTTTTGACTGATGCAAAATCAGTACTTCAAGCACTTCAGTCTAGAAAATTGCCAGGTGTACAGACTCTACTGTCTAAATTGTCCAAGCAGCGCAGGGTCGTCTTGCAGTGGATACCCTCTCACTGTGGAATACCAGGAAATGAAACAGCAGACCGATTGGCCAAGGAAGGTGCTGCAGGAGAGCAACCGGATGTGCCAGTTACCTACCACCAAAAGAAAAGGATGATTAAATCAATGAGAAAGCCACAAATACCAACACAAGACGATTACTATAATATGAGCAGATTGGAACAAGTTGTTATTCTGCGCCTTAGAACAGGACACAATCGGCTCCGCAGCCACATGTATACAAAATTCAAGATTGGCAATTCAGCCATGTGTACATGTGGACAGGCAAACCAGACTGCAGAGCACATACTTCAAGACTGCCCCGAATATGATACACTGAGGCAAACTCACTGGCCTAACGAAACAACACTCGACAGAAAACTACACGGACCTCTGTGTGAGCTACAAAAGACAGTGAAGTTCATACAAGAGACAATATTGAATATATAGACAATATTTCAAGCGAACGAAACGAAGGAAAGATACAAGAGACAACATTGAATATATAGACAATATTTCAAGGGAATGAAAGGAAGGATACAAGAGACAACATTGAATATATAGACACTATTTCAAGCGAACGAAAGGAAGGAAGGATACAAGAGACAACATTGAATATATAGACAATATTTCAAGCGAACGAAAGGAAGGAAGGATAAAAGAGACAACATTGAATATTTAGACAATATTTCAAGCCAACGAAAGGAAGGAAGGATACAAGAGACAACATTGAATATATAGACACTATTTCAAGCCAACGAAAGAAAGGAAGGATACAAGAGACAACATTGAATATATAGACAATATTTCAAGCGAACGAAAGGAAGGATACAAGAGACAACATTGAATATATAGACAATATTTCAAGCGAACGAAAGGAAGGAAGGATACAAGAGACAACATTGAATATATAGACAATATTTCAAGGGAATGAAGGGAAGGAAGGATACAAGAGACAACATTGAATATATAGACAATATTTCAAGCGAACGAAAGGAAGGAAGGATACAAGAGACATTAAATATTTAGACAATATTTCAAGGGATGAAAGGAAGGAAGGATACAAGAGACAACATTGAATATATAGACGATATTTCAAGGACGAAAGGAATGAAGGATACAAAAGACAACATTGAATATATAGACAATATTTCAAGTGAGCGAAAGGAAGGAAGGATACAAGAGACAACATTGAATATATAGACAATATTTCAAGCGAACAAAAGGAAGGAAGGAAGGAACAGCAAATAAAAAAGCTAACCACCTTAGTCACCGAGACTTCCTGTTGCTAGTTCGTCCTAGAAACACTGAAACGAACTTTAAAATGATAAATATTGTACTCAATTCCATAGAAGCGAATGAACGATGTACCCATGATAGAGAGGTGGGGAGAAATTGCTTGCAGCCCCAATGTTACTAATACCGGTACAAGACGAATTCAGTTTTCGGTACTTTAGGACGCAGGCAATAATAGTTATTATAGTTAGTTTGTTCCTTTCGTGCCAAAGGCGGCACATAGGGCAGAGGTTTTAGATCTCCATGTGATACGGTTCTTTGCTAGCAGTTGCAGATCTTGTATGGTTTTACATCCCAATAGTTTACTTTCTTGTTGGATGGTTCTTCGAAGAGTGGTCTTTGGTCTTCCACGTTTTCTTTTCCCAACTGGTGACCACATAGGACTTGTCGATTTAGTCTCTTTTCGTCTGATCTAAGAACATGACCTAAATATTTCCACCTTCGTTTCCTTATAATATTTGATACGGGTTGTTGGTGTGTTCTATCTCTCACTGTGTTGTTAGAAACGAAATCACTCCATTTGACTTTTAATAATTTTCGTAGACATTTATTCTCAAAGCTGTTCAGTTTCTTATCAATTTTCTTTGTTGATTTCCAACTTTCACAACCGTAGGTCAGTACAGGAATCACACATGTCCTAAATAATTTAACTTTTGTGCATATACTAAGGTCTTGACATTGTCAGATATTCGTTAATTTAGTGAAGGCACTAGCTGCTATAGCAATACGAGAGTTTATTTCTTTCATCGTGTCTCCGTTGTTTGACACTTTACTAGGAGGCAATAATAGGTATCTCTCTATCTCTCTCGACCAAGGCCCAGACCGATGTATCAGATCTCCCCATAAATTCTATCTATGTGGAAATCTGATTCATGCAGCTTAGCATTGGTGTGTTTTACGTCACATCTTCAGCACCATTTGTAGCTCTGGTGCTTAACCTTCGGCGATAGCCCGTCTGCCCAGCGTGTTCGTAGTGCGTTGGACTACGGGTGACTATCCCTCTGTGTGTGCGGGTTCAATTCCGCGGGATGGCAGAAAAAGCCACAGATTCCCCAGATTTACGGTGTTCGTGGCACCGAACCGAAGGGTTACGATGTCCATGGCACCGAGCCGAAGAGCTGAAAAGCTCAAGTGCTTCTGGATCGGAAAAAACACCTTCGGCGATGTGTCTGGTTTCAGCCAGCGTTTACTCGGTTCGCTCTCCGTTCTGTAGCATCTAGTGTTTTTTACGGTTTGGGGTAGCTAGCCTCAATACCAACATCCTTAGTCGCCTCCAACGACATGAGTGGCAGGTAAAAGTGGTTCTATTTTTTACACCCAATTTACAGTATTCGGAGATCACATCTCAAGAAAATGACTTGGCTGTACACGCCTGGACATGCTGGAGTGCGGGGTAACGAGCGTGGTGACTCTCTTGCAAACAGTGCCCCGACTCAAGTGGGCAGAAGCATGGACAGAGCCGATATCATCAATGCGGTACGCTCTCAATTGTGTGACATGGGCGGGTCTCAGACGCTGGAACGAGTCCGAGAATTAGGTGTTAAGTTTGGACATGCCAGACCGTGCCGTCTTCGTGGTAGAGAGAGAAGATATAGTAATCAACTTCTCATGGGTACTGTGAGCAAATGGACTTTGGGATGGCTGCTGCAACGGAGGACAGAGCACGAATGGGAATGCCCAATGTGCCATGATGTCGATCGCATAACATAACATAACATAACATAACACCCAATTTGGGCCCCGGTAACCACTTGGACGTAATAGGTATTTGAGTAACGAACAATCGCATTCACTAATTGCTAAGGGACACCACTCTAATATAACATTGCCAGTTTTAGAATAAATAAAGTGTAGAATTGGATTGTATAAGAATAATATATCAATTATGTTATACAGTATTATACTATCAGATAAAATAAAAGAAAGAAATTCGAACATTGGAATATGTTTATTTCACAATATATTCAAGAATCCATAGCCGGAACATATGATTCACAGAAATGCTTTAGTGAGACCATCTGGCATACGTAGAGTCAAGTCTGCATTCACAACCGTTAACAACGGAGATGATGTTAGACTTCCCCCCAGACACCAGAGTAGACAATTGTTGATTGTTTAGTACCAGGAAGTTAAACAGCTTCCATAACGCACCATTATTGACTAACAGTATACGAAATATAGCTACAAGTTCACACAATTTGTGATAGGTGTATATTTTAAATTTAGTTAAAGACTACCTTAGTTTATTTAAAAAGTTCAAACAAAATAAAATTGCTTCATTAGCAACGACGCATTGAAACTGATTTTTGTTTAAGTTGACATTTTTAAAAGTCAATGTAATGTCCCAGCAGCAAAGATTCAAGTTGGACATCTAAAATGATTCTGATGTAGCTTTATAAACATGTTTGTTACTTTTACAGTTTTTAATTCGTAATTATAAATTTCATTTACTCAAAATATACGCGCACGTTCAGTTTTGATCACATAACCGACAACGTAAGTAGAAAGTTATGAAGAAAACAAAGAATTACAAGAAACAGCTTAAAGCGAAAAAGATTATTAAACATACAACCAGTGAGTGTGAGGGAACTGAAAATGTGACATTAATTGACAAAGCCATTTCTGCAAAATCCAGTTCCCTAATAGTGTCTTCACTATACCTGTTTAGCTTGGCAGTAATCATACTTGCTCTTGCTGTGGTTGTTGGACTAGTGTCGTATGTGCTTTCATATAAATCTGAAGGAAAATCCACTGATAGATTCAACTATGTAACTGGGCATGTTAAAGTCAACAATTATATTCAAGATGAGGATGTCGCACAAGAAAACATGGATAGAATCGTTGATGATGGTGTGCTGTCTCATGGTAGTGACTCCAGTCATCATAGTGAACTACAGGAGCAAAAAACTGAATCAGAAATTGAAGAGCAAGTTTCTGATGCAAAACCTGTGATATATTTAGAACACAGAGACCTTTTCAAGACATATACATTTGATTTCCAGAAAGCTCTTCAACGTCGACAGGAGGCTATGAAGAAGTACTCCTACCCATATTCTACTGATGGTGTTGACAAAAGACATAACTTATCACTTCAGGAATTCTATGATGTATACGATGGAAAATGGTAATAATATAAAACTGGCAATGTAACTGGTAGTATCTTTGGTTAGTGCATTGGCCTCCTAGATGGGTGGTCTTGGTTTGAATCACAGCATGGGTGTGGTTGACAATGTTGTTCTTCAGTGTATACCAACCTGAGTTTTACAATGTTCTTCAGTGTATACATGTCCAAGTTTGTCTATGTTATTCTTCACTGTATACATGTTCGAGTTTGTCTATGTTGTTCTTCACTGTATACATGTTTGAGTTTGTCTATGTTATTCTTCACTGTATACATGTTCGAGTTTGTCTATGTTGTTCTTCACTGTATACATGTTCGAGTTTGTCTATGTTGTTCTTCACAGTATACATGTCCGAGTTTGCCTATGTTGTACTACAGTTTATAAATGTCTGAACTGACCATACTATTCTTCACTGTATACATGTCCGAGTTTGTCTATGTTGTGCTTCAGTTTATAAATGTCTGAACTGACCATACTATTCTTCGCTGTATACATGTCCGAGTTTGATTATGTTGTACTTCGGTTTCTACATGTCTGAATTGACCATACTATTCTTCACTGTATACATGTCTATGTTTGTCTATGTTGTACTTCGGTTTCTACATGTCTGAACTAACCGTACTATTCTTCACTGTATACATGTCTGAGTTTGTCTATGTTGTTCTTCGGTTTCTACTTGTCTGAATTGACCATACTATTCTTCACTGTATACATGTCCGAGTTTGCCTATGTTGTTCTTCACTGTATACATGTCTGAGTTTGTTTATGTTGTACTTCGGTTTCTATATGTCTGAATTGACAATACTATTCTTCACTGTATACATTGAGCTCTCTAACACTACACACTTGTATAGCAGTATATTCTATGGATTACCGCTAATTTTGTTTCAAAAGCTGAAAATTTCCATCTCTCTCGCGATCACTGCCCAGACCGATGTACCAGACCTCTGCATAAATTCTATTAATGTGGAAATCTGATTCATGGAGCCTTAGCATCGGTGTGTTTTACATCACATTTTCAGCATCATTTGGAGCTCTGGTGCTTATCCTTCAGCAATGTGTCCGGTTTCAGCCAGCGTTTACTCAGTTCCCTCTCCGTTCTGTAGCATCTAGTGTTTTTTACGGTGTGGGGTAGCTAGCCCCATGCCCACCTTCTTAGTCGCCTCTTACGACATGCGTGGCAGGTAACAGTGGTTCTATTCTTTAAACCCCAGTTTGGGCCCCGGTAACCACTCAGTTAAAAATTTTAATCTAGTAAATTATAATTGGCATGTGATCACCTATGTGTATCATCTATTTAGGTAGCAATTTTGATTGCACAGGAAATGTTAAAAGAGAAATTATGATACGAATTGGCAAAGCAGCATCAGCTTTTAAAAGTAAATAAAATATGGAACTGCAAGTTATATAGTATTAAAACTAAATTACCAATTTTCAATTCAAATGTTGTATCAATCCTAACATATGCTAGCGAGAGTTGGAAAATGACTAAAGATATAGAAAGCAAGTTGAATGCATTTGAAAATAGATGTCTGCGAAAAATAATGAATATAAAATGGAATTAATTCAGAAGTGATGAAATCAGAGATCAACCACTAGTCTGGTCAACCACTAGTGACAACTGTTATAAGAAAGAGAAGATGGAGATATGTTGGGCACACCTTGAGGAGAAATGATCAACGAATATCAAAGCAGGCATTGAAGTGGGATGCAAAGGGTTCAAGAAAGAGGGTCGACCTAAGGAGACCCTGAAACGAACTTTGCTGAGAGAGGCAGGAAATATCGGTCTCAGTTCCATGGAGGAGATTGAGTGAGTTGCCCAGGATAGAGCAGTATGGAGAAATTACTTGCAGGCCCTATGTAGCGTATACGTACGAGAGGATATTATTATTATTATGTGATAGTATCAGTAATGATGACGATATTGTTTATAACTATGGGTCTGTGTGTCGTGATGAGAAGTCAGACCGGGGTTTCTTGGCTTGCATGCTTTATAGAGTTGTTGCAGAGCGGAGCGGGGCATACAGAACAACTATTTTCAATATGAGGATGGAGGTTTATGCTGTTACTGTTTCCCACCAATTGCTCTGTGGGACTTAGTTTATTGTGACCATTGGTGTATCTGACTCTTAGTCGATGCTTCGGAAGGTCCAAGATGGCAAATTGCAGTATGAATGGATGTCATCTATTGAGGTTCCCAACTTCCAGAGACTTACATGGATCAACTGTACTGATCATGCAGGTGTTTGCGAGAGTGAGCAGTCAGGCTTGCATCAACAGCATTGATTGCCAGGAGTTGAGGATGGATATTCTTTGATCTCTTCATAACTGCCTATTGTATGAGCACACTAAAATAGTTGTAGAATCCATCCAGCAATTTAGGTAGTTTGGAATTACACATTGTACAAGTAGAACTGGATGCCTGAGGGACAGAGTGAGGAGTGTGTTTAACTAGCGAGACACAGATACCATCAGTATGCATACCCTTCAACTTCTGTTGTAGGAGACTAAGCACCTATGGGTCTGCTGGAGTAATATGACACTGGTTTAGTAATAAATAACCTGCATCAGACGGTTCTTGAACTATGTATTGCATCAAACAGCTCTATGCCAGTGTCAGCAGCCGGAACAGACACCGGAGCATGTCCTGCAAGACTGTCCTCTCCTGTGTGAGCTGAGAAGCAACATGCAACCACATCTAGTCGACCTGAAAACTAAGCTTTAGGAAACCTGACAGACCTGAAGCTGACTGCCCAGTTTATGGTCCATAGTAAATTAAGCGCATAACCAGAGATTGCTGAAGAAGAAGAACTATGTATTATTTTCTGAGACTTTCACAAGAACATCTGACTCTTCATTTCTTCGCAGGCCTGTCATAATAACTGACGTTATACCATCATGGCCAGCCTTTAACTGGTCGACACAAACTTTACAGCAGAAGTATGGGGAGGCAAGAGTGGCTATGACAACATTTAATATTGTAAGTTTTCTCTGTATTATCTTCTGGATACGTACTCTCTCTACACAATAGATGAATTGTTCACATACAACCAAATGTATACATACTTTCTCTACACAATGTATGAATTGTTCACATACAACCAAATGTATACAAACTTTCTCTACACAATAGATAAATTGTTCACATACAACCAAATGTATACAAACTTTCTCTACACAATAGATAAATTGTTCACATACAACCAAATGTATACATACTTTCTCTACACAATAGATAAATTGTTCACATACAACCAAATGTATACATACTTTCTCTACACAATAGATAAATTGTTCACATACAACCAAATGTATACAAACTTTCTCTACACAATAGATGAATTGTTCACATACAACCAAATGTATACATACTTTCTCTACACAATAGATCAAATGTTTACATACAACCAAATGTATACATACTTTCTCGACACTTTCAATTCCTCAGAAAGGACTTATACATACTTTCTCACACTTTCAATTCCTCAGAAAGGTTAAGACTGTCAAAGGTAGCAAGAAGGGTATTCAGTACCACTAGAATGTTTATGGAGCATTTGAATTACAGCTGAGAAGATTCATGGACATATGTACAAGATGAGGTTTTCTTGCACAGTTTCCGAACTAGAGCTCAAGTTTTGGATACAGTAATTGTCTTTGTTGTTGTTGTTGTTGTTAGGTTTGGTGATGGTTGTAGTGTTGTAGTTGTTGTTGTTGGTTTGATGTTGTTGTTGTTGGTTTGGTGATCATGATATGATAGTTGTAGTGTTGTTGTTAGGTTTGGTGATCTAGATAGTAGTTGTAGTGTTGTTGGTGTTGTTAGGTTTGGTAATGATGGATATGATGACTGTAGTGTTGTTGTTGTTGCTATGTTCTACATTCTTAGAACAGATATGACAACATTCTTTAGGAAAGATGGAACATTAGACTGACATTCTTTAGGAAAGTAGACATTAGACTGACATTCTTAGGAAAGATGGGACATTAGACTGACATTTTTAGGAAAGATGGACATTAGACTGACATTCTTAAGGAAAGATGGAAATTAGACTGAATTCTTTGAAAGATGGGACATTAGACTGACATTCTTTAGAAAAATGGGACATTAGACTGACATTCTTTAGGAAAGATGGGACATTAGACTGACATTCTTTAGGAAAGATGGGACATTAGACTGACATTCTTAAGGAAAGATGGAACATTAGACTGACATTCTTAAGGAAAGATGGAACATTAGACTGACATTCTTTAGGAAAGATGGAACATTAGACTGACATTCTTTAGAAAGATGGAACATTAGACTGACATTCTTAAGGAAAGATGGAACATTAGACTGACATTCTTTAGGAAAGATGGAACATTAGACTGACATTCTTTAGAATAGATATAATAGTATACCTACTTTTACTAATAATTGGGCAGTATTACATTTCTGTTCATGTTACATATTTATTGAACTACAAATATTTGACCTTATGTATGATAAGAAATAATAATAATAATTCCTCTCATACTGTTATACATTACATAGGACCTGCAAGCAAATCCTCCATACCGCTCTGTCCTGGGCAACTCGCTGAATCTCCTCCATGGAACTGAGACCAATATTTCTTGCCTCTCTCAGCAAAGTTATAGAAAAGTACATGAACACATACTATTCCTCTTCCTCGCACCTTCATAATTGTTAATTTGAGGATTATCTTCATCAGACATGTCCATAATTGCTCCGATTGCCTCCCAAGCATGTATCTCAGTTTGTTTAGGCTAACAATCCCCGTTCTGTGTTGATTGATATATCTACTGGGTTTTCTCTCATGGTTTTCCCGTCTTGCCGCACCTATCGGTATGCGCAACCGAGATAGAGAATGCCTGTTATCTTTGTCGTTGAAATCTTCAGAGCGTATGTTTTCTCTGAGAGCGTTGATGATGTCGCTCTGTCCATAGAAGACCCATTCTCAATCTTAGCATTGCCCGCCAGTGTGTCTGCTCTCTCATTGCCCTTCACCCCAGCGTGACCAGGGACAAAGATGAAGGTAAGTATCTGCATTTACAAGTTTTGTATTAATTCCATCCACTGCCTTCGTACATAACTGGCCTTGATCTTCTGTATCATGCTCATAGAGTCGCTGAGCATCATTATCATCAAATAGCTTGTCCTGAGCAGAACTTTACCACCCCAACAGTCCTCCTGAGTTTTTCTCTCTCATAGGCCAGATGTCCTGCCTCTGCAGCCGTCATGTTCAAACCATCAGTTACATCCTGAATCCATCTTTCTCTTCTTCTCTTTGCCGGTATGCCTCCTTCCATGATGGTCTTATCCAGCCCTTCATGTCTTTTATATGTCCAAAATACCACAATTTTCTCTTTCTTATTTGTAGCATCAGCCAGTTTTCTTTGATTTTGAGTTCTTTCTGGATAGATCTATTTGTTCTTTTTTCTGTCCAAGATATACGAATGACTCTTCTATAACACTTATATTCAGAAGCACATATATGTTTTCCACTGCTTTATTAAATGTCCATGCTTCACACCCATACGTTGCCACTGGGAATATGCATGCTCTTAGTATTCTAATCTTTGTTTTCTTATCAGTTCCATCCCATACTGTTTTGAGTTGTTTAATTTTTGTAAAGCCATGTTTGTTCTTCTTTTAATTTCCTTCATCCCATTTCCTCACTTCATCACAATTCATGTGTAAAAACTAAAGAATCATATTTACTTTTCAGATTTATACCAAAGAGGATTTTTTTAATCTGTTCCCCAAACCAATCCGTCCTTGGGACTGTTTATTATTGTGGGGAACAGCTCATTCTAGATCTACATTACATATTGATCCATACAACTGGACAGGTACAAATGCTGTTTTTAGTGGACTGAAGAAATGGAAGGTGAACAAGGCTGATAATTTTTATTATATACCTAGATTCATGCTTTAGGAATGCTAACCGAAATAAATGCTTGCAAACGGATGCACCAGGTCGTAAGGCCATAACATGGTGCAACGTCCCCTCACAATGAGGAATGGGATAACGGATTCTACTGTCGCAATTTGCCTCGGGAGATTTAGCCACGCAGTAAGAATGTCAGACCTATCATTACGCGGGTGGCCAAAACTTACTGCAGGATAAGGTCGGCACAAACGGGAAGCAGAAATCATAGGAATTATATCCTACAGAACTTCCCCAGTATGCAGACTTGAGAATAAAGAAGTGGCCCATATACACCAGCGTCCAAGACAAACTGTATGGTGTGGCTGATAATCTGAGGCAGACTGCTGCCTTTATTAGAGAATTTGAAATCTCAATCTAGTGAGAATGCAGAAGACAAACTGTATGGCGTGGCTGATAATCTGAGGCAGACTGCTGCCTTTATTAGAGAATCTGAAATCCCAATCTAGTGAGAGAACGCAGAAGACAAACTGTATGGCGTGGCTGATAATCTGAGACAGACGGCTGCCTTTATTAGAGAATCGAAATCCCAATCTAGTGAGAACGCAGAAGACAAACTGTATGGTGTGGCTGATAATCTGAGGCAGACGGTTGCCTTTATTAGAGAATCCGAAATCCCAATCTAGTGAGAATGCAGAAGAAGAAGAAGATTCATGATTCATTCTTTGTTGTCTTTCGTTTACTTGAAATATATATGTGTATGTCCTTTTTTCATCTTTACAGATGGTCAATTGGCAAGTGTTTTACTGTGACAACTTCTGAGTTTGGGCTTGTCTATATTGCCTTTCAGCTCATCCCCAAGTCTCTGTTCAAAAGATTCTGCATCTTTGCTTAACCCTTTAGCTGCTAAATACGTATATATATGTTTTCCCCAGTTACTTCTAAAGACGCATTAACACGTCTGTTATTATCTCTCCTCTGTGAGATAAAGACGTGTTACACGTTATACATTGCTACTGTCACTGCTATAGGTGTACATTCACGCTTGTGATCTAGAAACAAAGAGTAGCTATTTTTAGCTCAGCCTTCAGAAAGTATTTAGCAGCGAAAGGGTTAAGGTTGTTTTCCACATAACTCGGTCATCAGCTAGTTTTTCCTATTTGTTGAGACCGATAGAAAAATTCTTTAATGAGGCCTTGCAGACATCCTTATATCTGAGCAGTGGTCTGCCTTGGTGCCTCTTCCCTTCCAAAAGTTCACACAACAACACTTGTTGTAGTATGCAGCTATTATCCATTCTTCTCACATGCCCTAGCCATCTTAGTCTTCTGCTGCTGAGCATGCCCATGATGGAGAGCAAGTTGCCATGTTGCAGTATGTCAGAGTTGGTGTTTGTATATATTTCAATGATGTCTCATGTATTAACGTCACTATCTTTTGTAGCTCATACAGAGGTCTGTGTAGTTTTCTTTCCAGTATTGTTTCAATAGGTCAGCGAGTTTATCTCAGTATATCATATTCAGGTGCACTTCTTCCCTTCTATTGGATGAAGTTCCAGTAATTTATTTGCCCTTGTAATTCTCTTCAACCCTGCATGTCCAGACATGTAAGGAACGCTTCACCCCTGCATGTCCAGACATGTAAGGAACCTTCACCCTGCATGTCCAGACATGTAAGGAACCCTTCACCCATGCATGTCCAGACATGTAAGAATCCTTACCCTGATGTCCAGACATGTAAGGAAGCCTTCACCTCTGCATGTCCAGACATGTAAGAACCTTTACCCCTGCATGTCCAGACATGTAAGGAACCTTCACCCCTGCATTTTCCCGACATGTAAGAAACCCTTACCCCTGCATGTCCAGACATGTAAGAAACCCTTCATCCCTGCATGTCCAGACATGTAAGAACCCTTCACCCTGCATGTCCAGACATGTAAGAAACCCTTCACCCCTGCATGTCCAGACATGTAAGAAACCCTTCACCCCTGCATGTCCAGACATGTAAGGAACCCCTTTCACCCATGCAGTGTCTAGAAAGCTATAGGCTCTTTTACCCATGTGCCAGACATGTAGGAACTTTCACCTGCATGTCAGACTGTACCCATTTCACCCCTGCATGTCCAGACATGTTAAGACTTGTACCCATGCAAAGCCAGGGCTGCTGGAAATCTTCACCTTGCATTCCAACTTGTAGAAATATGCATCCCATGAAAAGGATACTATATACTCTGGCTGTCCAGAATTGTAAGAAGAACCCTTCATCCCTGCATGTCTAGACATAGTTTTGGAAACTTCGATGCATGTCCAGCTGTAAGGAACCTTCACCCTGCAATGCCCTGACACGTAAAATGTTCACCATGCATGCCAGACATGGTGCCCATTCACCCCTCATGAGGGAAAGGATAGACTCTTCACGCATGTCCAGCCTCTGAGAATTTACCCTGCAGTCAGAATGTCAGACAACCTCACCCTGTGCCAATTATGTGAAGAATTGCACACGGCAGTCAGACATGAAGAACCTCGAACTCTCCTGCATGTCCAGAATGTAAGGGCCCACTTCAACCAGCGTAGAAAGACAATATTATGGCTCATATTTGATGAATCTGCTGCAGCGGTGCCTTTACTTAGATTTTTTGAGATCCCTTAATCTAGTTTAGAGAGCTGATGGAAGAAAACAAGGAGAATCCAGGACTGCATGACTACTTAATTATCCATTTAAGGAAGTTGCCTGCAAAATATCAGATCACATGAAAAGTTTAACTTATTTAGAATGAAGGCATTTGTATAGTCCTTGGAAGCTCTAGAGATACTCTTATTGTGAAGAAGAGATATGTGCTTGGCATTCTGTCACTATATTCTCAGCATGCTATCACCCAAGCCAAAGTATATATGCTGGCTACTGTGGATAAGAGGCATCCATGTTACTATGGATAAGAACAGGACAGGAACACATGATTACCCAGGTCAAGAGGAGAAAATTGCGATGGGTCGGGCATACCCTATGGAAGACACAGTCGAGTCTCACTAGACAAGCACTTGAGTGGACCCCGCAAGGAAAATGAGACGCCCTAAACAGACCTGGAGACAGTCTTCTTGAGAAACTGAAGAGTGCTCGACTATCCTGGGAGACCATAAAGAAAACAGCCAGAGACCGAGAAGAGTGGCGAACAACTGTTGAGGTCCTATGCTCCACGAGGAGCGGAGAGAAATAAGTCAAGCCACATATCATCTCTGGAAAGCTAGTCTATAAAATGAATAAATATTTGATGTTTCTGTAAATAGCTGCTTCCACCGGGTCAAGATAAGAAGCTGGCTATATTCCCTGGAGCTGGATGTGGTTTCCCTCTTGAATGTCACAAGTACAACAGGTTAGATGATGCAGCTAGTGTTCTTCTAGAGTTTGACATATTCTTTGCTTATATCTACATGTCTTGCTTGATGTTATGTTTCTTGTATTGTATACTCTCTTCTACTGAATCTTCTTTCAATGTATACCAACTCTCTCTCTTCTTCTTGATGTTATTTCTTTATGTAACTCTCTTTACTACTGAAGTCTTCAATGTATACCACTCTCTCTCTCTCTCGTTACTACTGAAGTCTTCATTCAATGTATACCAACTCTCTCTCTTCTACTGAAGTCTTCATTCAATGTATACCAACTCTCTCTCTCTTCTACTGAAGTCTTCTTTCAATGTATACCAACTCTCTCTCTCTCTTCTACTGAAGTCTTCTTTCAATGTATACCAACTCTCTCTCTCGTTACTACTGAAGTCTTCATTCAATGTATACCAACTCTCTCTCTTCTACTGAAGTCTTCTTTCAATGTATACCAACTCTCTCTCTCTTCTACTGAAGTCTTCATTCAATGTATACCAACTCTCTCTCTCTCTCTCTTCTACTGAAGTCTTCTTTCAATGTATACCAACTCTCTCTCTCGTTACTACTGAAGTCTTCTTTCAATGTATACCAACTCTCTTCTACTGAATCTTCTTTCAATGTATACCAACTCTCTCTCTCTCTTCTACTGAAATCTTCTTTCAATGTATACCAACTCTCTCTCTCTCTCTCTCTCTCTTCTCTCTCTCTCTCTCTCTCTCTCTCTCTTCTACTGAAATCTTCTTTCAATGTATACCAACTCTCTCTCTCTTGCTTGATGTTATGTTTCTTGTATTGTATACTCTCTTCTACTGAATTTTCTTTCAATGTACACCAACTCTCTCTCTCTTCTTTAAATGTATACCAACTCTCTCTATCTCTTCTACTGAGTTGAGTCTGCTTTCAATGTATACAAATTCTCTCTTCTAGTGAGTCTCTCTCTCTCTCTCTTTCTCTCTCTCTCTCTCTACTGTCATAGTTGCATAGTCAAGTGGTTTGGTCTGCTGACTTCACAATCACAAATTCACTTTCTAGCATAGGAATGCTTCAAACAATATTCTTTTCTTTTTCTCCAACTATTCTCTTCTATTACTTTTAGACACTATCTAAACACACTCACTGGCAGCAGGAGAAACATGCACCAACTTTAGAGCAGAGGCAACAGCCCTTCTTGCAGCCATACAGATTCTCAACGACCAGCAAGTGTCCGCAAAAAATATTACAATCTTTAGCGATTCAAGATCCGTTCTCCAGGCTATCTCATGTCCCAGACAAGACAAGCTCATTCAGGACATACGGCAAAATATCACTGCTGTCAAAAAAATCCGAACTGGTCTTACAGTGGATACCAGCTCACTGTGGCATACCAGGAAACGAGAAAGGCTGACAAACTCGCAAAGGCTGGGGGAGGATGTTACCTGTCACGCATGTCGTAGGAGGCGACTAAGGAGGTTGGTAATGGGGCTAGCTACCCCACCCTGCAAAAAGACAGTAGATAGCTACAGAAACAACAAACAGAAAAATTCATAGCTCGCCACCCGAGGAAGAAGAAGGACCCTGCAAGGTAGAGATTCACGAAGATGGCCTTGGATACATGTGCTTGGAAGACCATGGTTGCGGACCTATACCTACCTAGGGGCAAAGGGTGATGAAGCAGAAGAAGAAGCCACTAGAGCAGTGCCATGACACACCCGAGTGGTTACCGGTGCCCAAATTTGGGGTGTAAAGAATAGAACCACTGTTACATGCCACGCATGTCGTAAGAGGCGACTAAGGAGGTTTGGCTGAAATCAGATGCACATGTCCTAAATGTGTAGAAGTCTACGCATTTAGAGGCCTACCAAACCAATGTGCAACGTATACACGTTCTTGGCAAATATAAAACATATCACAGTGTGATTAAAATTGATCGTAAGAACAAGCGAAGAAGAAGAGTGCCCTGACAGAAAACCACGACACTAGGCAACAATCTGGTAACAGTTTGACGACAAAAGAAGAAGAAGATTAATTGTGCTGTTAAAATATTGTATAATGTCTTAGTTACTTGAAGTATGTCACGTACAAGATTTGTCACATATATATCATTTCCAGCAAGTATGATACGTATACACAAAGTGATGAAATTAAACGCAAGTTAAAGAAGATTAAGTATTTGGAAGTTGATCAGATGCCAGGAGAGATCTTGTTTCTACCAACAGGCTGGTTTCATCAGGTCAGAATTGTTATTTAATATTTTTTAACATAATATTGCCATCTTTGTATGAAAATATCATAAAATGTGAATGAGAGCCTGGTAGCGTAGTTGTTAGTGAACTCGTTCTTAGGCTAGCGGTTTGGGTTCAATTCCACAAGTAGGCGTGGAATTTTTTTCTGACCGTAACGGTTCTCATGTCGACCCAGCCTCAATTAGGTACCAGGAAAAGCACTTGGAAGTAAAGGCGGCCGGCATGATGCTGACCACATCACTCATCGTGTGCCGACGGTCAATGAAAAATACAGGCCTAACACCGTATTATCCTATATACCACATGGTATAAAAAAGGTTCCTTTACTTCATTTTATTACTTGCTTAAAATTGTTTTACATTTCAATCTATGTCCCAGAAATGACAGATATCTCATTTCATTTTTATTTTTTTATTTTTGATCCAGAAGATTCTGAAAGCTCTTCGGCTCGGTGTCATGGACATCGTAACCCTTCGGTTCGATGCCACGAATACCGTAAATCTGGGAACCTGTGGATTTCTGCCAGTCTGCGGAATTGAACCGCACTCACAGAGGACTTGTCACCCGTAGTCCAACGCGCTATGAACACCTTGGGCGGGCAGGCTATCTCATTTCATATAGACTTTGACTGACAGTTTTAAAGTTCACAGATTCTGTCTAGATTAGTATAGTTGACAGAATGACAAGTGTCTAGATTGGTATAGTTGACAGTGTCTAGATTGGTAAAGTTGACGGAATGACAAGTGTCTAGATGGGTGTAGTGCATCATTATCACCTTTCAACTCCCAACGGAGCAGATGTCTTGAACAAACTCCTTCCAGCTCTTCCTCTCTCCTGCTAGCCCTTTCAATTCTTTCCATGTTTTACCTATCCTATTAATATCAGCCTCCAGCTCTCTTCTCGGGATAGGTCGTTGACTGTGTCTAAAAACCCAAAAGAGGTCTAAAGCTGAAGGATGGACTTCATTATCCCGGGGTTTTACCTCATATTGCTCAGTCCCTCTCCGCAGAAATGACATGCGATCAGCCGAGAGTATTGCACAAAGCGTGGACTCCATAACTCCGGCAACAATCCTAGGGGTCTCTGAAAACATAAACCTGCGAACAGAACATCGCGGTCAAGATTCGAACCCCTGACCTTCCGAGCGCAAGGGCTTAATCACTTAGCCACCGACACCCCTTGATGTGTGTTTTTGTATAGTACGACTACGTCTATACTGGTATAGTTAAGAGAGTCTAGACAGATATCTATATATCTATAAGAATGAGTTGAATGTAATTGTATATGTGTCTGTCCCATTGTTTCAAAGATATTTGGACATCCTACCGACTTGAAATTTGGCAAGAGGGTAGTTTTCATAGATAGGAAAATGTAAAAATTATAAAACCAAACTATCAGTTAGTCTCTATATATAAATTCCAACTTAACGAAATGGCCATGAAAACTTGAAAACCGTAAAAGGGGAATCCCTGTTTTCAGTTGCCGGTCACATGTTAAAGTGATGATGATGACTCTTATTATAACGTATTTTAAAACATTTGCTAAGAGGAGCATGTTGCTTAATTGATAAGTGCACATTCAACCATGTGGTAGACCATGCTTTCGATTCACACTCGGGCCAAATTTTTGTTTTTGTGTTTTAAAAAACTCATCTGGTCACTGGTTAGTTTATAATCTGAATAAATTCAATTTGCCAATTGTTATTTTAGCCGATTTTGAGGGGTGGTGCATGTTTCTTTAATATGCTCAGTCTCGCACTGTTTGGGACTTAAAAATTTCGGAAATGATACAGTTTCCTAGATCTATCGAAACTAATGAAGCTAGAGATATGCAGTCGGAGAATGATAAGAAAAATTGAAGGCAAGAAACATATAGACAGAGGTGGAAAGATTAGTTATTATTCTTGACTACAAGCATCGGAGGAGTGTAAAGGCGATTGATGAGGAAACTAAAGAGGAACGACTTGGAAGATCAGCGGAAAAGGATAACAAATGTAACTGTAAACTAGATTTAAACTAAATTCCTGTGCGAAGAACGGGTACATCTGCTAGTATTTAATAAACTGACAGTGTCTGAACTATAACCTGGTTCCTTCAACTTTGATATTAATTTATAATTGGTTATTGGTTGCTAAACTGACGTTATCGCACTCCGGGCAGATCCATAGGTGCTCAGTCTCCCCAACAGATATCGAAGAGTATGCATACTGATTGTTTCCGTGACTCACTGATTAAACACACTCCTCACTCTGCCCAAATTCTACTGTATACATAGTATACACTGTATACAAATTCCACTACAACAGAACATAAGGAAAGAAGGCAAGAGAAAGACCACGAAAAAGATGGTTAGATGGCATAACAGAAACCTGTCTCTTCTTCTTCTCGTTCGCTGATGTTCAATGTCTACACAATGAGTCCGGTTCTCTGGATGTATGTTGTTGTATTTGTTAGTTCATCAAGGCTTCTTCTCGTTCGCTGATGTTCAATATCTACACAATGAGTCCAGTTCTCTGGATGTATGTTGTTGTATTTGTTAGTTCATCAAGGCTTCTTCTTCGCTAATGTCCAATGTCCACACAATGAGTCCAGTTCTCTGGATGTATGTTGTAGTATTTGTTAGTTCATCAAGGCTTCTTCTTCTTCTCGTTCGCTGATGTCCAATGTCCACACAATGAGTCCAGTTCTCTGGATGTATGTTGTTGTATTTGTTAGTTCATCAAGGCTTCTTCTTCTTCTTCGCTGATGTTCAATGTCCACACAATGAGTCCAGTTCTCTGGATGTATGTTGTATTTGTTAGTTCATCAAGGCTTCTTCTTCTTCGCTGATGTTCAATGTCTACACAATGAGTCCAGTTCTCTGGATGTATATTGTTGTATTTGTTAGTTCATCAAAGCTTCCAAACAGCTTTGTGTTGATGTCTGTCTCTGTTGACCAGTGTTCTTTCCGCAGTTGATTCATCAGGTGACAATGTTACAGGATGTGTTCAGCTGTCTGTCCACAAGCACATGTGGGTGATGGAACTAGTTTTAGTCTGTGTAAGTGTTTGTTCATTCTGTTGTGTTCAGTTCTGAGTTGAAACAATATCAACTGCCTTGCTCTATCTAGATAGTGGTAATTGTCTCATTGCTGGTCATCTTCTCTAATGGCTTTGATGAGCGTTTTCTTTTCCTGGATAGTGATTATTTGATTCCTTTGCTCCTGTGTTACTCCTTCCTTAGATAATTTGTCTGCTCTCTCGAGACACCTGTCAAAAAGCAAAATGACGATCACCCAAGCAACTCGAGTTGCTATCACCCAATCAAGTAGTAGCATATCCCTTGCCGAAAATCGCAGTCATCATCGCCAATCTTAAAAGCTCTCTGTCTCTTGAAAGTTGTCCTGCCACTTCCAGCGTCATGTTAAAGGTTTCTTTGATGTCCTGCTGCCACTTTTTTCTTGGTAGTCCCCTGCCTCATTTCCCAGGAACCATGCCTTCCGTTACCTTTCTCTCCAGACCACTGTGGCATTTAATGTGGCCAAAATATTTCATCTTCTGGGACATGATGTTATTTATAAGCCAATGCTCTTTGATCCTAACATATGCTAGCGAGAGTTGGAAAATGACTAAAGATATAGAAAGCAAGCTGAATGCATTTGAAAATAGATGTCTGCGAAAAATAATGAACATAAAATGGAATGAATTCAGGAGAAGGGATGAAATCAGAGACATGTCTGTCAACCACTAGTGACAACTGTTATAAGAAAGAGAAGATGGAGATATGTTGGGCACACCTTGAGGAGAAATGATCAACGAATATCAAAGCAGGCATTGAAGTGGGATGCAAAGGGTTCAAGAAGAGAGGTCGACCTAAGGAGACCCTGAAACGAACTTTGCTGAGAAAGGCAGGAAATATCGGTCTCAGTTCCATGGAGGAGATTGAGCGAGTTGCCCAGGATAGAGCGGTATGGAGAAATTACTTTGCAGGCCCTATGTAACGTATGGTATCGAGAGGAATTATTATTATTATTAATGCTCCTTGATATGCAGGTCTTGTAGGATGTCTGTTTTTCTCTTCTCTGTCCAGAATGTTCTAAGAACTTTTCTGTAGCACCTTGTTTCAAAAGCTTCAATTTTGTTTTTAATGTTTGTGTTATGGTCCACGATTCACATCCATATCACCCAATAGCCACTATAAATAAATAGCTATCACCCAAGCAAGACACAAACAGAACACTCGACACAGAGCAACAACTTGGTAACAATGTGATGATAAAAGAAGATAGAAGATTAATGTATCAAGACTTTTGTTACCCACAGACAACCAATATTTCAATTCTTTGTGTGTGTACCTTGCAGGCATATAATGTTGTTCCTACCTTGGCTGTGTCAGGAGAACTAATGAATCGTAATAACTATTTGGCAGTTCTGGAGGAAATTTTCAATGTTGGCACCATTTCTCGATCAATCTTGCCTCATGATGTCGAGAAATTGAGTCCAGAGGAGTTGGTATGCATATAGTTTAATCAACAGTTAAATTATACCGTAGTATAGGTCAAGTACGCAAGTCTTTCTGTAATGTGTGTAATTATGGCGCGGGAAGGGGCGATGAACCAATGTGATGTAAGATGAGCTAGTCAGAACCGGTTTAAATGGTAAATAAACAAAACACAATGCGTAACTGGCAACTTTTGATTTGTCAATTGGGCTACTTTTATCTTGAACACCCTGTATATCAAATTGAAGAAGACAAATGGATGTATTTTCACAAAATATTTACTGTATTAGTAAATATAATTTCAGTGTTAATTATACAGGAAGCATATTAGCATTCATTAAAAATACAACTAAACAAACACAAAACTGAGAATTTTCCAGTCAAATGTGAAGTCTGTGCTGTTCTATGGCTCGGAAACATGGAAGACAACAAATGTGAAGTCAGTGCTGTTCTATGGCTCGAAAACATGGAAGACAACAAATGTGAAGTCTGTGCTGTTCTATGGCTCGGAAACATGGAAGACAACAAAGGAAACTATCATAAAACTGCAGACCTTCGTAAATGGATGTTTATGTAGGATAGAGGGATTGAGATGGTATGATAAGATTACAAACGAGGAACTCAGGAGAGAACAAAGCAGATACCAGTGGAGAGAGCTCAGGAAGAGACGCTGGCGATGGATAGGACATACATTGAGAAGACCGACCAAAGCATTGCAAGACAGGCATTGTTTTGGAACCCGCAGGAAAGAGGAGTAGGGGAAGGCCTAGGCAGACCTGGAGAAGAGAGCTGGAGACGGATATAAAGAGGATAGGCAAAACATGGAAAGAATTGGAAGGGATGGCAAGAGAGAGGAAGAGATGGAAGAAGTTTGTTGAAGACCTGTGCTCCGATGGGAGTTGAAAGGTGATGATGATGAAAAATACAACTGGAAAGTGGGAGAACAAAAATCCAACTTACAAAGGATCTCAATGAACAATAGGTTGAATAAATAAGTCTGACTTCTCTCTTTATATTGGTAATCCATTTATGAATACATAAACATTAAGAAAATTGTGAATGGATGCATTGCTTATTAACTTTTTACAAAGTAGCATCATGACTATTCATGAAAAATCTCTAGTTTTTTTAGTCACAGGATATTATAAAATGAATGGTAAACCTAGTTTGACTTTTACTTCTAGCATTAACCATAATGATATGTATTCATTATCGTTTACACTTCACTTTTAAGTAGTTATCAGTTAATATAAAACTCGGAAAGTAATGGAAAAGCAACATAATATTTCAAATCTTTCAAGCGACGTTGCGTCACTGCGATAAGCCATTTTGATCTTTAAAAAGACATCTCGTACGGAATCAGTTAAACCATTTTTTATATGTTTATAGTTTATTTTTACATGGAAAGTTGAAGAAATAGTGTTGCTTTCATTGTCTTGTTTCTCTCAGGTGACTTATGTCATGTCTAAGATACCATCAGAAGTTCTCTATCTTTCAGGTGACTTATGTCATGTCTAAGGTACCATCAGAAGTTCTCTATCATGGGACAGAGTGGACTAAGAGAACTATTGATAGTTTGTATAATCCAAAGTATGTGCCACTAAACGACGACAATGAATGAGCTAGTATTTCTGTCTGAGTAATCTTGCAGGTATGTTGGTGTGTGTGTTATACCTTAATCTTGCAGGTATGTTGGTTTGTGTGTGTTATACCTTAATCTTGCAGGTATGTAGATGTGTGTTATACCTTAATCTTGTAGGTATGTTGGTGTGTGTGTTATACCTTAATCTTGCAGGTATGTTGGTTTGAGTGTGTTATACCTTAATCTTGCAGGTGTGTGTGTGCTATATCTTCATCTTGCAGGTATGTTGGTGTGTTATACCTTAATCTTGCAGGCATTTAGGTGTGTGTGTGTTATACCTTAATCTTGCAGGTATGTAGGTGTGTGTTATACCTTAATCTTGTAGGTATGTTGGTGTGTGTGTTATACCTTAATCTTGCAGGTATGTAGGTGTGTGTGTGTGTGTTATATCTTAATCTTGCAGGTATGTAGATGGGTGTGTGTTATACCTTAATCTTGCAGGTATGTAGGTGTGTTTGTGTTATACCTTCATCTTGTAGGTATATAGGTGTGTGTAATACCTGTCAGACTCAATGAATATCATATCCAGTGTCATGAATCTTATTGGGGGAATACAAGCACCGAGAGAACTAAGAGACACAAAAGTAACGACGCAGGCAGAAAAAATTTCTGTGTATGCCAAGCCACCCAATGGAAAACAGATACCAGAATCTCGTAATGGGACGGTTTTGCAGAAGCAAAAGAAGCAGTTTTATTCATCAGGCCAAAAGACTGCATAGACAAACTTCAGACCTACCAGAAGTTGGCATTCCCCTAAAGTCTGTGCCAGAGCAAACCCCTTGGAGAGGAGACTGAACCAGAAGTATGTATCCAGACAGAAGTAAAAGGAATACTTGACAAGGATGAGCAGAACAGCATACAAAGCAAGACTGTCACTCTCAGTTTACTTGATGAAGTATACCCACATGATCTCTGGGTCCAGGTATACATGGATGGGTCAGCAGAAAACGCTGTGAAGAGTGGAGGAGCAGGAGTGTACATAGAATACCCAAACAACATTAGGGATACGATTAGTGTACCAACAGGGAAATTCTGTCATAACTATGATGCAGAAATTCAGGCAATCAAGGTGGCAACAGAGAAACTGTTGAACACCAGACTTGATTGACGACCTGTTGTATTTTTAACAGATGTAAAATCAGCACTCCAGTCCCAAAAATTGCCAGATCTACAGACCCTACTGTCTAAACTGTGCAAGCGGCACATGGTCATCTTGCAGTGGATACCATCTCACTGTGGAATACCAGGAAATGAAACAGCAGACCGACTGGCAAAGGAAGGTGCTGCAGAAGAGCAACCGGATGTGCCAGTTACCTACCACGAAAAGAAAAGGATGATTAAATCAATGAGAAAGCCACAAATACCAACACAAGACGATTACTATAATATGAGCAGATTAGAACAAGTTGTCATTCTGCGCCTTAGAACAGGACACAATCGATTCCGCAGCCACATGTTTACAAAATTCAAGATTGGCAATTTAGCCATGTGGACAGGCACATCATACTGCAAAACACACTTCAAGATACCTTGAATATGATACACTGGGCAAACTCACTGGTCTAACGAAACAACACTGGACAGAAAACTACACAGACCTCTGTGTGAGCTACAAAAGACAGTGAAGTTTATACAACAGACAACATTGAATATATAGACAATATTTCAAGCGAACGAAAGGAAGGAAGGATACAAGAGACAACATTGAATATATAGACAATATTTCAAGGGAATGAAAGGAAGGAAGGATACAAGAGACATTGAATATATAGACAATATTTCAAGCAAACGAAAGGAAGGTAGGATACATGAGACAACATTGAATATACACACACCATTTCAAGCGAACGAAAGGAAGGAAGGATACAAGAGACAACATTGAATATGTAGACAATATTTCAAGTGAAAGGAAGGAAGGATACAAGAGACAAGATTGAATATACAGACACCATTTCAAGCGAACGAAAGGAAGGAAGGATACAAGAGACAAGATTGAATATACAGACACCATTTCAGAGTGCGTTAATGCCCTTAGCAGAAGGAAGGAAGGATACAAGAGACAACATTTAATATACAGCCACCATTTCAAGCGAACGAAAGGAAGGAAGGATACAAGAGACAACATTGAATATAGAGACAATATTTCAAGCGAACGAAAGGAAGGACGGATCTTATGTTATACCTTTCTGATATGATGTATTTTTGATATCATCACTATCAGGTGCCATGCCGGCTGGTGTAGGTGATCATGAATCTCTACAAATCTCTGTCTATGGTGTTTGCTATCATCTCAGATGTTGATGCTCTTCCGTGCCATGAAGTCAGGCTATCCAAACTTTTCTCTCTCTGTTTTCCTCTATCTCGTCTCACCTTGATTTTACTGGTTGTCACAATGTGTTCTAAACCTCCCTTTCTCATCACATGCCCGAAAAATGATGATTACCTCTTTCTTATATTGATGATAAGCTTTCTCTGTGTCTTGACTTCATTCAGCATTAGTCATTTTAGCAGTCCATTGGATTCTCATCATTCTTCTGTAAAACCACATCTCTGTTGCCCTCAGATTTTTCGATCTGTTTGTTTATTGTCCATGACTCGCATCCGTATGTCAGTATTGGTTCTATGTGGCACTGGATACTCGCATTCTGATCGCAATTTACAGTGACATGTTGCATATAATGCTTCTCATTTTCTGGAACACCTCTTTGGCCTGCCCTATTCTGCTCTTTATTTCTGATCGGCATCTGCCATCTGATGTTACCAGGACTCCGGGGTATTTAAATTGCTGCACTTGTCTTAGCTCAGTCCCATTTACTGTGATGGTACATTTTGTCAATCTGCTTTTTTGATATGATCATAACTTCTGTCTTCTTAATTTTCAAAATGAGTCCTTTGTTGGTACTTTCTGTCACAACCTTATCAACTAATTTCATTTTGTATATAATAATAATAATAATTCCTCTCGTACCGTTATACGATACATAAGGCCTGCAAGTAATTTCTCCATACTGCTCTATCCTGGGCAACTCGCTCAATCTCCTCCATGGAACTGAGACCGATATTTCCTGCCTCTCTCAGCAAAGTTCGCTTCAGGGTCTCCTTAGGTGGACCTCTCTTTCTTGAACCCTTTGCATTCCACTTCAATGCCTGCTTTGATATTCTTTGATCATTTCTCCTCAAGGTGTGCCCAACATATCTCCATCTTCTCTTTCTTATAACAGTTGTCACTAGTGGTTGACCAGACATGTCTCTGATTTCATCACTTCTCCTGAATATATATATTTATAGCTATAGTATATATAGTGATAGTATATATATATATATATATATTATATATATATATACCTATCTGACATCATCATTCTACCTAACCTGAATATTTAACCTATCTGACATCAACATGTCCTACCTAACCTGAATGTGTTATACCTATCTGACATCACACATGTCCTACCTAACCTGAATGTGTTATACCTATCTGACATCATACATGTCCTACCTAACCTGAATGTGTTATACCTATCTGACATCACATGTCCTATCTAACCTGAATGTGTTATACCTATCTGACATCACATGTCCTATCTAACCTGAATGTGTTATACCTATCTGACATCACACATGTCCTATCTGACTTCACATATGTCCTATCTAACATTAATATTATTTATACATTGCCAGATTGCAAGAACTTGTAGTGAAGATTGGAGTTGTCAGAAAAGGACAACACGAAAAGTATATGAGTAGGCTTGACAATCAACATCAAACTGATATGGCTAGTCACTGGACGCTGTAGGAGATGTTTGAAAGGGATCGAGCACCCATGGATATGTCCGAAGTGCAATGAAGAAATTCCAAACTGAAACTATTATACCTATTTGACATCACAAATGTGTTATACCTTTCTGACATAATGAATGTGTTATACCTATCTGATATCATGAATGTGTTATACCTATCTGACATCATACCTATCTGACATCATACCTATCTGATATCATGAATGTGTTATACCTATCTGACATCATAATTGTATACCTATCTGATATCATGAATGTGTTATACCTATCTGATATCATGAATGTGTTATACCTATCTGACATCATGAATGTGTTATACCTTTCTGACATCATGAATGTATTATACCTATCTGATATCATGAATGTGTTATACCTATCTGACATCATACCTATCTGACATCATACCTATCTGATATCATGAATGTGTTATACCTATCTGACATCATACCTATCTGACATCATGAATGCATTATACCTATCTGACATCATACCTATCTGACATCATGAATGCATTACTGCCATCTGACATCATACATATCTGATATCATGAATTTTATACTTCTGACATCATACCTATCTGACATCATGAATGTGTTATAACTTTCTGACATCATGAATGTGTTATAACTTTCTGACATCATGAATGTGTTATACCTATCTGACTTCATGAATGTGTTATACCTATCTGACTTCATGAATGTGTAATACCTATCTGACATCATGAATGTGTTATACCTATCTGACTTCATGAATGTGTTATACCTTTCTGACATCACACATGCCTTGTCAGATACCATGAATGTATTATACCTAACTGATATCTGACCAATCTTGTTTTAGTTGATGACTGCCGATGGAGATGTTGGTAGAGCTTTCATTTTTAGCTTGTGCCATTTGTTTAGTTTTATCTATGTTCATTATCATATTCTAGTCATTACATATCAACTGGAGTCTGCTATGAACTGGGGTGGCTCAAAAGTAAGAAGAAAAACACCATTACATATGGAGGCAAAAGAGAGAGTGTAGAGGGCAGAGAGAACATCCTATGTATCAGCTCCAGTTTTACCTACAGCAACTGTGGCAAGGAGTGCCACTCCAGAATAGACCATTACAGCCACAAGGAACGCTGTGATTCAGCGCAGAACAAACTGCGTGATGCAAGACCTATTGTCTCCTGAGACAAAGAGGCTGATGATGATGGAGTCTGCTAATGTGTTGTTGTTGTACTTGTTATTCTGCTGATAGTTGCATTGTTTGATTTTCTAGTCTAAGTAGCAATACATTTAAGAGTTTCTCAGGGTTATAATCTGCACCATAGATTTCCAAATGTTTTCAGCCCACCGCCCACTTTGCACAACATAAAGTTTGTAACGCCCCTCCCCATTATAACAGTTTGCCAACGCCCCCTCCCACATACATACATGCTCTATTTTCTCTTTGACATAGAAAATTGATATATATTTCTGTAATACATGGTCAATTTCAAATGATTATATGCATGAAATAGAAAATTGATGAAAAAATGGATCATGGTAAGACTGGCAGAAGATGAATTAAAATGCAGAATTCAAATTTTAAATGATTATTCAATCGCAAAATCATGAACATAATTTATTATAAAATATTTACTATTAATTTCTTCTTTAAGGAGTCACCGACCCCTAATCGCCTGAACACCCCCAAATTCTTCTGAACCCACTATCGCCCCCTCCCCCCTTAGAACGCTTCAGCGCCCACTGGGGACCCCACTTTGGGAAACGCTGATCTACACTGTTGTTAGCTATTTTACAGATTTAATGGATGTGTGGATAAACAACAGTGCTGGTATCATGCATAATCCAATTACTAGGTATATATATGTAAATAGTATGATGTGAAAGGTGGAGGCTGGTTCAGTGTGCAGACAATTACTACAAGCGTCAACAATTTGCAGAATTACACTTATGCTCATTCCACGGCACATGGGTGTCATTGGCAATGAGAGATGTGATTGGCTCTCCCACCATATCGGGGTCAGCTGAGATTCTGAACGCCTCATAGTGGTGTGGCCGCAAAGAGGATTTTCATTTAAACCAATCCACATCAACTGCTGGATAGTAAGAGCTGGGATTGAAGATTGGAGTGACCAGGAAAGAATACACAACAGGTATATGTGTAGGCTCATCAATCAAAGTCGAACTGGAACGGTCAGTCACTGGACACTGTTGGAGATAGTGCGAAGGAGATCGGAGCACCTATGGACATGTCCGAAGTGCAATAAAGATATTCCAAACTGAAACTGAATGTAACTTATTGAATTAATGGATGTCACATTAACTATGATAAGAGTGGATATTATGGATGTCACATTAACTAAGATAAGAGTGGATATTATGAATGTCACATTAACTAAGATAAGATAGGAGTGGATTTTATGTATGTCACATTAACTAAGATAAGATAAGAGTGGATATTATGTATGTCACATCTACTAAGATAAGAGTGGATACTAGAGGTCAGTTAGTGTTTAAGTATGATATGGTTGAATGTTAGCGATTTCATATTACATTTGTTGACTATGATGTGGAGATTTGAAATTGTCAACGATGGTTTCATTAACTAAACAGTAAATTGTCACAATTCCATGAGCGAGATTGTATGAGTTGTCCAGTATAGAACTGTTTGGAGAAATGTCTTGTGGACCCTATGTAACGGGTGGTAGTGGGTACAAATACTGTCTGAAAGTCGGCAAATGACAATACATGTGTCTTGTAATCCTAGCCACCTTGAATATATGTCTTGAATTCTACCCCTTCGCTTCTCTCCTTGAATCCTAGCCCATCTTGATATATGTCCTTGACTCCTAGCCCACCTTGAATATATGTCCTTGACTCCTAGCCCACTTGAATAAATGTCCTTGATCCTAGCCCACCTTGAATATATGTCCTTGACTCCTAGCCCACCTTGAATATATGTCCTTGAATCCTAGCCCACCTTGATATATGTCCTTGACTCCTAGCCACATTGAATATATGTCCTTGACTCCTAGCCCACATTGAATATATGTCCTTGACTCCTAGCCCACCTTGAATATATGTCCTTGACTCCTAGCCCACTTTGAATATATGTCCTTGACTCCTAGCCCACCTTGAATATATGTCCTTGACTCCTAGCCCACCTTGAATATATGTCCTTGACTCCTAGCCCACATTGAATATATGTCCTTGAATCCTAGCCCACATTGAATATATGTCCTTGACTCCTAGCCCACATTGAATATATGTCCTTGATCCTAGCCCACTTTAATATATGTCCTTGACTCTAGCCCACTTGAATATATGTCCTTGACTCCTAGCCACTTTGAATATATGTCCTGACTCTAGCCCACCTTGAATATATGTCCTTGAATCCTAGCCCACATTGAATATATGCCCATAAACATATGCTGTTAGATGTGGCATTAATCTTCTTGCGTTAGTCTTTACGATCACTTTTAATTACTCTTTGTGATATGTTTGATCTTTGTCAAGAATGTGTATACGTTGCACATTGGTTTGGTAGGCTCCTAACGCAGACTTCTACGTTTAGACATGTGTATCAGATTTCAGCAAAGGCATTGAATCATTCCACTTTAGGACCTTCCAAATGTTCGCTTTAAGCCGACACTGCGCCATAGAGTTGCTTCCCTTGTAAGAAGTCTTTCTAGTTTTACTTCTACTATTTTACTTCTACTACTTTTTAACCTTGTTATTCTATTGGGTTGTCAGTTTTCTTCAATTTAGTATATAGTAATATATATATGTTTATTTATGTGAGTAGTTGGGATCGTAATTAAAAAATTTTTTTTTCTTCCCTTGAATTAACTGCTTAAAATTGAGGAAATAAATGGGCGTGGAAAGAGTTAATAAAGATATATCAATTCCCATTATTCCATGGAATCTCTCTATCCAACATGTTTCACAGCCTCATTTCCCAGTATTCCATACAGCCTCACTTCCCAGTATTCCATACAGCCTCACTTCCCAGTATTCCATACAACCTCACTTCCCAACATTCCATAAGCCTCACTTCCCAGTATTATATTCAGTCTCTCAACTATTTCATCAGCCTCACTTCCCACTATTCCATACAGCCTCACTTCCCACTATTTCATACAGTCTCACTTCCCAACATTCCATAAGCCTCACTTTCCAACATTCCATAAGCCTCACTTCCCAACATTCCATAAGCCTCACTTCCCAACATTCCATAAGCCTCACTTCCCAACATTCCATAATCCTCACTTCACAACATTCCATACAGTCTCACTTCCCAACATTCCATAAGCCTCACTTCACAACATTCCATACAGCCTCACTTTCCAGTATTCCATACAGCCTCACTTCCCACTATTCCATACAGCCTCACTTCCCAACATTCCATAAGCCTCACTTCCCAACATTCCATACAGCCTCACTTCCCAACATTCTATAAGCCTCACTTCAGTATTCCATCAGCCTCACTTCCCAACATTCTATAAGCCTCACTTCCACTATTCCATACAGCCTCACTTCACAACATTCCATACAGCCTCACTTCACAACATTCCATACAGCCTCACTTCACAACATTCCATACAGCTTCACTTCCTACTATTCCATACAGCTTCACTTCCTACTATTCCATACAGCCTCACTTCCTACTACTCCATACAGCCTCACTTCCTACTATTCCATACAGCTTCACTTCCTACTACTCCATACAGCCTCACTTCCTACTACTCCATACAGCCTCACTTCCTACTACTCCATACAGCCTCACTTCCCTATTCATACAGCTCACTTCCTACTATTCTCTCTCTCTCTCTCGATCCCATCCTAGACTGATGAACCAACTTTTTTCATGAATTTTACCGTGTTTTTAAGGGACTCCGTTCCTCTGTACAGCTTCTCCATGCTCTGTGTTTGGGCCAGGTTTCTTTTCTTATACCTGCTATCAGTTGACAATCTTGCAGAACGTGTTCTGCAGTCATGTCCGCCTTTTGCAGGGCACAGGCTAGTTGTGCCAATTTTTAATTTGTGAAACATGTGGGTGCGGAGTTTGTTGTGGCCGGTAATGAGGCAAAGTATGGCAACTTGTTGTGTGGCAACACTACGAGACAGACCATAGTATTCATCGCTGTTGTTAGCCTGAGGATGGCCTTTTGTCCATTTGTCTCTGTAGTGCCAGCCAATGGTTGTTCTGGCTTCCTCATAACTGATCTCAGATCAGTCTGAGTAGTCGCCCCCTTCTTTAGCTAACTTGTCGGCATCTTCATTTCTGCTTATATTGCAGTGTGATGGGATCCACTGAATGACGGTGTGTTTGAGAGAGCGCGCTAGTTCATCGAGGGTCGCTTTGAGCTAATTCAGCTCTGTTTTGCTTATGCATTTGAGTGCCTTGATGACCGATAGAGCATCAGTGAATATAACGACTTTGTTGTGAAAGGTGCTCTTCTCTCTAGGATCTCCTACCTATTCCATCACCTCACTTCCCACTATTCACTTCCTACTATCATCACTTCCTACTATTCCATGCAGCCCTCTACTTCCTACTTTCTGTACAGCCTCACTTCCTACTATTCCACGCCATCACTTCTTCCTACTATTCCATACAGCCCTCACTTCCTACTGTTTTCTACAGCTCACTTCCTACTATTCCATACAGCCTCACTTCCTACTTTCTGTACAGCCTCACTTCCTACCTACTTCCACTTACAGCCTCACTTCTTACTATCTCCTTTACTATCATGCTCACTTCCTACTATTCCATACAGCTCACTTCCTACTATTCCATACAGCCTCACTTCCTACTATTCCATACAGCCTCACTTCCTACTATTCCATACAGCCTCACTTCCTACTATCCATACACCTCACTTCCACTTGTCACTTCCTACTATTCCATACAGCCTCACTTCCTACTGTTCTGTACAGCCTCACTTTCCAGTATTCCATACAGCCTCACTTCCTACTATTCCATACAGTGTCACGTCCTACTATTCCATACAGCCTCACTTCCCTACTACTCCATACAGCCTCACTTCTTACTATTCCATACAGTGTCACGTCCTACTATTCCATACAGCCTCACTTCCTACTACTCCATACAGCCTCACTTCTTACTATTCCATACAGTGTCACATCCTACTATTCCATACAGCCTCACTTCATTCACAGCCATCCGATCATGTTCCTCCGATGATGAGTCAATTCGCCCTGGAGAACCGTTTTATTTCATTCTATGGCACTTTCACCTCTTGACTCAAGCATTACATTCCTATGCTTCTTAGTACTGTCTTATCTCAGGCCTTTTATCTATATGTGTGTTTGCTCCATATATGTGTCATTTATCCACTATATTGTTTATTGTTCCTCTCCTTTTCCACTTTCGGTTTTTGTGTTGTGTTGCACTCATTTCGTTGTTCGTTTTTATTCCCAGATTTTCATTAGATAGGTTTATGTTTCCACATGTAATCGTCCATTTGTAGTGTTCCTCAAATTCGTCATTCTTGTTGTATTGTTTGCTTGATAAAGGCCTTTTGGTGAAACGTTGCTGTTTATCGTCACTGTTTATGTATTTTGTAAAACTGTAGTACTTTGTTTTACGTGTTTACCTATTTTCCAAGTTTTACTGCAGTCTCCACCCTTTTTCGATACTACTCCATACAGCCTCACTTTCTATTGTTCTGTACAGCCTCACTTCCCAACATTCCATACAGCCTCACTTCCTACTATTCCATACAGCCTAGCCTTCCTAGTCACATAATAGATTGCTTTACATACGACATGGTAAAGACATTGCATAGCTCTGATCTATCATGATATTTCTGTATTACGATATGAGAAGGTTATGGATCTGAGTACAAGGATGGGGAACATCAAGAGTGGAGTTATAGAAAAGCAGAAATTTTCTTTTTCACTTTTCAACTCCCAACGGAGCACAGATCTTCAACAAACTCCTTCCTTCTCTTTCTCTCTCTTGCCATCCCTTCCGATTCTTTCCATGTTTTACCTATCCTTTTAATATCAGCCTCCAGCTCTCTTCTCCAGGTCTGTCTAGGCCTTCCCTACTCCTCTTTCCATGCAGGTTCCAAAACAGTGCCTTTCTTGCACTGCTTCCGGTTGGTCTTTACAATGCGTGTCCTATCCATTGCCAACGTCTCTTTCTTATCTCTTTCTCCACTGGTATCTGCTTAGTTCTTTCTCAGAGTTTCTTGTTTATAATCTTATACCATCATGTGAAAGTTACCAACAACACCAGAAAAGACAGAATCATCAGCATAAGAAAGAAAGTTGGCACAAAACCTTGCTTGAATTACATTGAGAAACAAAGAATGAAGTGGTTTGGCCACTTAATAAGAATGCATCCAAACTCCACAGTATACAAAGTCTACTACAACAGAACATCAGGAAAGAAGGCGAGAGGAAGACCACGAAAAAATGGTTAGATGGCATAGCAGAATCCTGTCAAAGAGCAAAAATAACAATCACCCAAGCCACCAGAACAGCGCAAGATAAAAACAGAAAACCACAACACTGGGCAACAACCCGGTAGCAGTGTGATGACAAAAGAAGAAGAAGAATCTTATACCATCTCAGTCCCTCTATTATATGTAAACATCCATTTATGAAGGTCCGCAGTATTCTGGTGGTTTCTATACATTTTCTACAGAGAGATTAAGAGCTGAATGCCAGAAGAGACATATCAGGGATCCGAGGTGACAATGTCCCTGGAATCCCATGCAACAATTGTGGAAGACTTCTCCTAGCAGAGATTTGTCTTGCTGGTCATATGAAGGCTGAACTTGTAATTAAGCAGCTGATAGAAAATAATGCAAGTGATTATGATGTTGTATATACTGATGGGTCTGTGCATTGTGGAGGGAAGTCAGGCTGGGGTTTCTTGGCTAGCTCACATGGTAGGGTTGTTGCAGAGCAAAATGGAGCATACAGGACTACTACTTCCAGTATGAGGATGGAAGTTGAGGCCATTACTGCTGCCTTCCATTGGCTCTCTCGGACTCTGTTTACTGTGGCCGTTGTTGTTTCTGACCTTCAGTCTATTTTTTTCGGAAGATCCAGAATGGCAGGCTGTGGTATGATTAGATGTCGTCTATAGTGATTTCCAACTTCGAGAGACTCGCATGGATCTACTGTCCTGGTCATGCGGCTGTTTGGGGTAATGAGATAGCGTATATGCTTGCATTGAAAACATCTATTGTTCAGGAGTTCAGGATAGATAAGGGGGATGTTCTTTAGTCTCTTGGCAACCTACTGTTGGATGAGGACACTAAAATTGATGTTGAATCAATCTGATTGACAGAGTTTAACTGATTCAGTACCAGGTTTTTTTCACCTCTGGACGGAATTATTTTTAGTTTCAAAAATATTGCACACATACTTTAGTTAAATTAAAATATTGTTTCTAAATATGATTTAAAGTTGAACTTATTATATATCAAATTAAAGATAGATGATTGTACTTTCATAAAATATTTATTGTATGCGAAAATATAATGTTGTGTTGACTGTGCATGACAAATATTAGCATGTAATAAAAAATTAATTGAAATTGTGAGAACAAAAATCCAACTTACCAAGGGCCTTGAGGAACAATATGGTGAATAAGTCAGTTAACTGCTCTCTTTATATAAGTAATCCATTTATGAATACACAAAAATTAAGAAAATATTGATGGAATATATGGTTTACTAACTGTTCACAAATTAGCAACACGACCATCTTTGAAGAAATTTCCATTAAAAATTGTCAAATTGAAGATTTCACATACTAAACATTCATGTCTCATAATATATAATCACATACAGTGGAAATTATAGCAATATTTACAGGAATAAAGAACTAAAGTATATGAATAATAGTCCTAACATAGCAACTATATAACTTCTCTCCAAGTAGACTGTGTAGGTTCTGTCTGAATCCTTCTTCTTTTGTTGCAATCCTACTGGAACCTGACTGGGCAACGCCCCTCTCGCAGCTGGTTGGGAAACACTACTAGTATTATTTAAATTATTAATAATCGCGTATTTAAATCACAAACTTCTGTGTCATCAGAAGCTTCACTATCTTCACTATCAGTATCTACATCTTCATGCAACAAATCTCGCGCTTCTGCAGCTGTAAACGTGCAGAACGAGCTGATAACAAACCATTTCTAGACTCTGAATTGTTAGACATTATTTTTAATCACAGGGTAACTTGAAAACGAAAATTAAACTTGGTTTCACTTCTGATTCTAGTCAAAACCCCGATGTTGTGATTTGGTTATCGTTAGTACTTCCTTTCTACTTAGTTTCCGGTTGATATAAAACTACAATCGGAGTGAAAATTAATAAAAACTCAACGAAATAGTAGCCGTCTTTTAAAAGACGCTTGGGACACGCAGATAAGAAATATGTGCACTACAGTGTTCCACGGGACTGAATCAGTTAAAATCACATGTTGTACAAGCTGGATGCTTGAGGAACAGAGTAAGGAGTGTTTAACCAGCAAGTCACAGAAACCATCAGTATGCATACCCTTCGACATCTGTTGGGAGAGGCTGAGTACCTATGGATCTGCTCAGAGTGTTGTGACATCAGTTCAGTAACTAAAAACCAATGAGTAATTGTTATGAATTGCAGTTGTTGTCTCGGTGTAGCATAACTTACACATTCTACCATCTACAGAGTTCAGACCTTATCAAAAATAACATTATTTGCTAATACATATACTTTGCTTTAGTTCTGGTTGAATGTAGTCAGACAGAGAATCAAATGGTTGAAATCACACCATACATACAACATATTATCATCAAATAGCTTGTCCTGAGCAGAACTTTGCTACCCCAACAGTCCTCCTGAATTTCTCTCTCTCATAGGCCAGATGTCCTGCCTCTGCCATGTTCAAACCATCAGTTACATCCTGAATCCATCTTCTCCGTGGTCTTCCTCTTCTTCTCTTTACTGGTATGTACAACACATGTAGATAAGACAAGAGAATAACATATGACCAACGAAGACTGCCCCTTCTTCCAAACCTGAGCAGTTCTATGAATGACCTACATATCATTGAAGCTATTGGGGCTGTGATCTAATGACTGACAGAAAAATGACAGACGTACTCATTTTTTAGTACTATGTTTAGTTAATTAAGTATTCTTTGCATTTTTGTTCTTGATAAAGGTCTAGTACCGAAACGTCGTGTGTTGTTTATTTTCTATTTTATCATTCATTTTCCACTACTTATTTAATACTGTACATATCTGTCTTTGTTGAATCGCGCATTTACTCAGTATTACCGCAACCACCCACACCATTTTCTCCAGATCTGATCTGATCCCTCTCTCTCACGATCACCTAAAAGACAGATGTACAAGATTTCTCCAGAAATTCATTCATGTTGAAATCTGATTCAGGCAGCCTTAGCATGGGTGGGTTTCATCACATCTTCAGCGCCATTTGGAGCTCTGGTGCTTATTCTTCGGCGATGTGTCTGGATTCAGCCAGCGTTTACTGAGTTCACTCTCCGTTAGCCTTTGGCTGTCCCCAGCCATCCTGCAAGGCAGCAGGTTGACCTACACATTTAGGACACGTACATCCGACTTCAGCCAAACCTCCTTAGTTGCCTCATACGACCTCCGTGGCAGGTAACAGTGGTTCTATTCTTTACCCCCCAAATTTGGGCCCGATAACCACTCAGGTGTGATCTGATCCTGTCTGACCACCTCAGATTTGTAGATTTTTGTACATTTCATTTTTTAAAACAAATTTAATATTAATTTTTACAATTTGAATTATTGCTAGTTGTTTTTTATGAATTGTGCTGAAACCATGTTGTCATAATGTTGAAGTGCCAGGTTGATTTGCCATACATTTCTTTATTCTCATGATCTTAGAAGAGTAATAACTGCGCAGCTTTAACCACACTTTTGTCTTCTTCAAGATAAGCACACTTGAATAAAGTTTGTTTGTTATATTTGAAATTTTGTACATTTGTTGTTTTATATATGTCATTGATCACCATTTTGTGTTGGAATAATCACCATTTTCATCAAATAACTTCTCCCTTATCTTGGAAATTTCTCTCTCATAGACCAGATGTCCTGCCTCTGCAGCCGTCATGTTCAAACCGTCAGTAAGGAAATATTGCCATAAATACGATGTTTCAGGGACAGACATCTCTTCTCTATCATCACTCCTCATCACGTATTTAACGACGATTTGCGCACGGAACCTGCATTACCTTGAATTTGCATCTCAAGGGGGCGGCGGCTGATGGCGAGCAGCAACTGAATAAATTTCCTAATTGATCTCGACCAAAGGGTGATAATATTGGTATATATTGCATATTGGTATAGGCAACTTATAATAAACCAATTCCGAACAACCTTCTTTCGAAAGGATGACATCGCTCTTAGTTTTTACACTTTAACCGTAACTGGATCCACCCTCTGTGACACTGTAGGGTAAGGACCAAATATCGAAAAATATAATGGGCATTTTAATTAAATCTCTTTAAAAATATCAATGCCCGTCTGCCCAGCGTGTTCGTAGCGCGTTGGACTACGGGTGACTATCCCTCTGTGTTTGTGGGTTCAATTCCTCGGGATGGCAGAAAAAGTCACAGATTCCCCAGATTTACGGTGTCGTGGCACCGAACCGAAGGGTTACGATGTCCATGGCACCGAGCCGAAAAGCTCAAGTGCTTCTGGATCGAAAAAAAAAAAATAGCGAAATGCTTGATCGTCAAACGCACTGGGAGTATATTATATAAGGTTATGAAGAGCTTTGTTTGTTTAGTAAAGCCTCTTTAAGCCGAGGCACGCCCTTTCAACCTAAGGCGAACCTTTTATTGGTTATATCAGAGCGTGTAGGCCAACAAATATGAAAAATAAGAATTAACTCCTTTCGGAGAATCCAAGTTATTAATTAAGTATGAAGAGCTTAAAGACGTGCTCGTATCTTATAATACTCGACGTCTGTCAGTGCTAGAAGTTGCCAGAAAAGCGTAGTATTTTGCATAAAAATAGCAAACTTTTAAAACATATTTCTCCTTCGTTATTATCCATAAATAAATTTTGCTAGCAATTTAGCAGCTATAATTATATATATAATAATAAGTCTTCAAAATACTTTCAGATAATTATGTAAGCTTATTTTTTCTTTGTTTCTTGTATTTGATTAACAACTCTGCACACTACGAAATCTGGTTTGCCATATCAAAGATGGCTGCTAATAGAAGTACCTCTTGATAGTCTAATTGTTTTCTTGTTTTGTTAGTGGAATTAAACAAAAGTACATACACGTATTCAACTGAACATAACGGAAATAGTTGAGTAGCACTTCTGTTGTTCTAATCCATATATTATTGTTAGACGAACTAGGTTGTCGAGGAAATGAATAAGATCGAACCGCGAGAAAGAGAGTTGAGATCTCACTCAGACTGAGTCTGAGAGTACTCAGTACTGAGACTGACTCCAGAGGAGAGATATATCATGATTATTCTTTTGATTCTGATCCTCGATTAGATGACTGCTATTGTAATATTCAACAAAATGATTGCTTTCTCTTGTCTGATTTTATGTTATTTAGCTACCAAATTCTACTTATTGACTTTCAATTTTTCTTTTCATAATGAAAAGCGGAATATATATCATTATAATATTGATATTAACTAACTTCAATATTGAATATTGAAGTTAGTTAATCTAATCTGTTTAAGATTTATATTTTTTTAAATCTTTATATATTGATTTTATTATTTTATTGAATATCTGAATATAAACTGATGGATTAATTCACATTCGCAGATATATGCAATATTATGCGAAATAGTAACAAATAGCTTTGGCAGTCAAACGTTACACTGGGAAGCATTAGATTAGCATGTAACTAGTGACTACTAACTACATATTGATATTATCATTAACTTAACAAAAGTAATAATTATTATATTAATATTTGATTGTAATGTTCAATGTTTCTTTACTCATGTAACGGTCTCTTAGTCCTCCTGCCTCATATTCTGAGAACCCTGCACTGATACCTACAGAGCACTCTATCATAATTATTATAATAATATATTGCTCTCACTCACTGACATTTATTTAATGGATCAAAACCTTTTAATTTTCAAGACATGATATTACTTAAAGAGACAATGTTTCTCGATGATCAAGTCTTGTAGGATGTCTATTACTTTGTCACAGAGCTCTCTCTCTAGCCTGTGACACCTCTGTCGCTTAGCACAGCAACAAACCCACCATTGTTCTTGACCTTAGCCTGTATTGTGTTCCAGCTGTGATTCATTCCTTTCAGTTGTTCTACTATTCTCATTTAGATCGTTTTGGGTCTTCCACATTTTTGTTTACACTCTGATGTCCATCTCAGGTTTGACAATTTTCATGACAGAATTAGTCTCCATGCGTATCACATGTCTGATCCATCTATTTTGGATGATGGTGCCCATTTTGTCCAAAGGGTGTTCCATAGCTTATTAGTGTACATTGTTAAAAAAATGGTATTTATAATTTTCTCTTTAGATATAACAATTAAATTTAGAATAGAATTAATATTGTTATATCTACCACAGATTCTGTGATTTGTCAGTCAAAATAACTCTTTAAACTTACAGATGGATGCTTTCTTTCGGTGAAACTTTATCAACACATCTACTTTCATAAGGTGAGCGTAATTTACTCATTGGGGATCAACAATGTGGACAATTTTACATGAAAATCATGGATTGCCTTACATATTTTAAGACTGAGTAGATTGGAGAGTGTGTCGTTGCTCCACAAGATGACACAAGGAGTAATGATCACTAACTCATTGATTGGTCTCTGGTCAAAGATATCAGACAAAAATATAGTTAGATAAGAATTCTTCTTTACCCTGTCACCTCCTAGGAGGCATAGGTCCACAACCAAGGCCTTGCAAGCTTCTCATACCCTTGGCCATGGTTATTAAAAGATAATGATTCTACTAGCCTCAAAATAGCAGTGATTAGTGCATTTACTTTGTTGATGTGGGGTTCCAGGGGGTTCTGTGAGACTCAAAATAGCAGTGATTAGTGCATTTACTTTGTTGATGTGGGGTTCCAGGAGGTTCTGTGAGACTCAAAATAGCAGTGATTAGTGCATTTACTTTGTTGATGTGGGGTTCCAGGAGGTTCTGTGAGACTCAAAATAGCAGTGATTAGTACATTTACTTTGTTGATGTGGGGTTCCAGGGGGGGTTCTGTGAGACTCAAAATAGCAGTGATTAGTACATTTACTTTGTTGATGTGGGGTTCCAGGGGGTTCTGTGAGACTCAAAATAGCAGTGATTAGTGCATTTACTTTGTTGATGTGGGGTTCCAGGAGGTTCTGTGAGACTCAAAATAGCAGTGATTAGTACATTTACTTTGTTGATGTGGGGTTCCAGGGGTTCTGTAGACTAAAAATAGCATAGTGATTAGTACATTTACTTTGTTGATGTGGGGTTCCAGGAGGTTCTGTGAGACTCAAAATAGCAGTGATTAGTGCATTTACTTTGTTGATGTGGGGCTCCAGGGGGTTCTGTGAGACTCAAAATAGCAGTGATTAGTACATTTACTTTGTTGATGTGGGGTTCCAGGGGGGGTTCTGTGAGACTCAAAATAGCAGTGATTAGTACATTTACTTTGTTGATGTGGGGTTCCAGGAGGTTCTGTGAGACTCAAAATAGCAGTTATTAGTGCATTTACTTTGTTGATGTGGGGTTCCAGGAGGTTCTGTGAGACTCAAAATAGCAGTGATTAGTACATTTACTTTGTTGATGTGGGGCTCCAGGAGGTTCTGTGAGACTCAAAATAGCAGTGATTAGTACATTTACTATGTTGATGTGGGGCTCCAGGGGTTCTGTGAGACTCAAAATAGCATAGTGATTAGTGCATTTACTTTGTTGATGTGGGGTTCCAGGAGGTTCTGTGAGACTCAAAATAGCAGTGATTAGTACATTTACTTTGTTGATGTGGGGTTCAGGGGTTCTGTGAGACTCAAAATAGCAGTGATTAGTGCATTTACTTTGTTGATGTGGGGTCCAGGGGTTCTGTGAGACTCAAAATAGCAGTGATTAGTACATTTACTTTGTTGATGTGGGGTTCCAGGAGGTTCTGTGAGACTCAAAATAGCAGTGATTAGTGCATTTACTTTGTTGATGTGGGGCTCCAGGAGGTTCTGTGAGACTCAAAATAGCAGTGATTAGTACATTTACTTTGTTGATGTGGGGTTCCAGGGGGGGTTCTGTGAGACTCAAAATAGCAGTGATTAGTACATTTACTATGTTGATGTGGGATTCCAGGATATTTAGTCTTTATAATTTTCGTCTTGTCTATAGTTCTGGATTCTTGATTAGGCATCATATTCTTCTTCGAACGCTCCATATCGACCACTTGTTAACCGCTCTGTGTAATTTGTATGTGATCTGAGACTAAGAGCGATTGTACCAGCTATGCGCCTACAAGTAGGACAGTATATCTTTCTGCGATGCTTTTTTTTTTACTAGGGTAGCTTCCCTAGGTCCTACATCAGTCGCCTCTTACGACATGCCTTGTAGGTCGCAGTGGTACTATTCTTTGCTTCCCTTGTGGGCCCCGGCACCACACGGGCGAGGCATCCTATAAGGATTGTGTTAATATTAGACCTGTGGGAGTCAGCGATATCGGAGTTGATACCACACTGCACCAGTGACCACATGCAGTAAACATTCTGGGGTTAGAGGTCAACTTGGGTCCACAATTCTTGGTTTGCACATGGGTACATGGTTGGACTACGGGAAACCCTGATCCTTTACTTGGAAATCTAAATGACAAGTACCTCAGAAGTCGGAGTTTAGCTTGTCTGAATGGTGAAGGACACGAAGGACACCAGCAAGCCTTCATGCAAAAATTAGTCAGGTGCAATATTAGGCACGATAACTTCTCCTGAATTCATAGCGGGTGAACTGGGGAAAAAATATTTGTATCATATTTGTCAGTGATGTATATATATTCTCCTACCAACACTTTGTTACCAGTGCCAAACTTGGTCTCTTACAGCAACATATCACAGAAAGCATGTGAAATGAAATGCTTGAGGAAGGCAGTGGGGTCACCAGAAAAGATAGACTACGAAATGAGGATATCAGAAGCAGAGTGGGCATAATTTCATGCACCGAATACATCGAAAGACAACAAATGCAGTGGTTTGGACATTTAATGAGAATGAAATACAACCAACCACCAATAACAGCATACAATAAAAAGAGATTGGGTACTAGAGCTAAGGGAAGACCAAGAAAAAGATGGATAGGCAATATCAAGACCATACTACATAAACACGGATACAACACAACAAGGGTGACTCATCTAGCCCTAGAACGCAAATTAAAGCTCCCATCCCTACGCTAACGGCAAGAGTGGACAGCCAACTACATCTTTCACCTGGGAATAGACAATTTACAATAGTATATATATTCTGCATTGATTGACGCAGGAGCAGTTGTTCTCATTGTTTTGTCTTTTCTATTTAGCTGTCTTGATTTCTGAATACTGATGGAGCTTGGTGTGAGGGTTGTTAGAGGACCTGCTTGGAAATGGGGAAATCAGGACAGTGGGGAAGGACATGTTGGAACAGTGGTTGAAATTGGTCGACCTGGCAGTCAGACCTCTCCAGATAAAACTGTTGTTGTGCAATGGGACTCTGGCGCTCGAACAAACTATCGTGTGGGATACCAGGGCGCTTATGATCTCCGCACATTTGACAATGCAACAGTTGGTGAGTTATAAGTATTATCAGCAAATTATTTTACTTCTTGTTTGTTTCTGTTTTCTTCTTTTCCTGTACAGGGCAGACAAAGTGGTCTTGTGGCATCTTTAAAATCTTTCCATCATGCTCGGATAGTGGCCATCCTTTGCAGACCGCTCCATTACTGACTCACACTATATTTCTTCCTATATTGTTCACTGCTAAGCAGTGAAAGGAGTAATTGGTTATTGATTACTAAACTGACGTCATTGCACTCCGGGCAGACCCATAGGTGCTCAGTCTCTCCCAACAGATATCGAATAGTATGCATACTGACGGTTCCCATGTCTCGCTGATTAAACACACCTCTCACTCTGCCTCTCAGGCATCCAGTTCTACTTGTGCAACGGGTAACTCCAAACTGTCTAAATCGCTTGATCGATTCAACATCGATTTTAGTGTCCTCATCCAACAGACAGTCGCGAAGAGACAGAAGAATATCCCCTTATCCATCTTCAACTCCCCAACAATTGATGCTGTTGATGCAAGCCTGTCCACTCTTTCATTACCATAAACATCCGCATGCCCAGGACAGTATATCCATGTACGCCTCTGGAGGTTAGAAACTTCTATAGATGACATCCACTCATATTTGACAAGGATGAACAGAACAGCATACAACGTATGACAGTCACTGTTTTCTTAATGAAGAATACCGACAAGATTTTTAGGTCTGGTATACATGGATGTGTGAGCAGTATGAATGGAGAATCAGGAATGTATGTAGAATACCCAAACAACATTAGAGATATGATTAAAGTATCAATGGGGAAATTCTGTCATAGCTAGGAAGCAGAATCTGAGCATTCAAGATGGCAACCGAGAAACGGTTGAACACTGGGCTTGATTCACAACCTGTTATATTTTTGACAGATGCATAATCAGAACTCTAGTCCAGAAAATTGCCAGGTTTACAGAGCCTACTGTCTAAACTGTACAAGCAGTGTAACCAAGTTCGTCTTACAGTGGATACCATCTCACTGTGGAATACCAGATATTGAAACAACAGGCCAACTGGCCAAGGAAAGTGCCGCAGAAGATTAATAGGATGTACCAGTTACCTATCACCTAAAGAAAAGAATGATTAAGTCAATCAGAAAGCCATCTGTCCGAGTGGTTACCGGGCCCAAATTTGGGGTGTAAAGAATAGAACTACTGTTACCTGCCATGCATGTCGTAGGAGGCAACTAAGGAGGTTTGGCTGAAACCGGATGCACGTGTCCTAAATGTGTAGAAGTCAACCTGCTGCCTTCCAAGACGCCTAGGGATAGCCAAAGGCTGATGGAGAGCAAACCTAGTAAACGATAACTGAATCTGGACATATCGCCGAAGGATTAGCACCAGAGCTCCAAATGATGCTGAAGATGTGACGAAACCCACCCATGCTAAGGCTGCGTGAATCAATTTCCACATGAATGAATTTATGGAGAAATCTGGTACATCGGTCTTTTAGGTGATCGCGAGAGGGAGAGAGAAACCTAGTATGCTATGGAGCTACCTAATTACTTATGACCGGTTACCTCACCTCCAAATGTTCAGTCCTAGTCTGCTATGGAGCTACCTAATTACTTATGACTGGTTACCTACCTCAAATGTTCAGACCTAGTGTGTTTGGGTTACCTAATACTTATGACTGTTACCTCACCTCCAAATGTTCAGACCTAGTGTGCTTTGGAGTTACCTAATTACTTATAACTGGTTACCTCACCTCCAAATTTTCAGTCCTAGTGTGCTATGGAGTTACTTTCACATCACTAATTTGTCTTCATATTTCCAGGTATAAAACATACAAATATTATATGTGATGCCTGCCGCACCCAAGGTGTGCAAGGAATACGCTGGAAGTGCACCAAATGTCATGACTTTGATCTGTGCACTCTGTGTTATATGAATGACAAACATGATGCCAACCACTCGTTTCTGAGATTTGACACACCTTCATCGAAGGGGTAAGTTATTAATAGAGAATAGAGCAAGGCCTAATTATAATAATAACAGCCGTCCATCAGAGCGATGATAACAACCTCAGACGTGTGCAGCTGCACCTCTCTGGTGTGTGCAGAGGTGATTGTAGAGTCCAATCCTAGAACACAGTCCCCTACCACAGGACAAGGTTAGACTTGTGGGTGTTGTGTGTTCTGTCATTTTGCGCAGCTCATTTTCTCGGTGCCACAACGACACGATGATTTGTCAGCTATGCGGGTTCCACTTGTGTTGTTACAATTTGGCGATTTTGCACCAGGGATTCCCAGTATGTGGTGTCTATATCGAAGCATTTCAGAGACACTTTTAAGTGTCTTTAAAGCGTTTTTCTGTCTGCCAGTAGAACATTTGTTCCCTTCAAGCTCACCATACTTCAACTGTTTTGGGATGCGTTTATCAGACATCTGAGGAACATGGCCAGCCCATCTTACTTGAGCAAGGCCTAATCTAGGCACAAGTCTATAACATTAGATAAGACATGATTGATAAAATCATGTCACTGCATCTTCACTGCACTTTGGTGAATAACCACGTGTACTTTGATCTCTCTCTTATACAGAAAGGTCTCAGAAACAGTGCACACACTTCGCAGAGCCGCCGCAGGTCACTGATGTAATTCGCATCATTCTTCTGTAAAACCACATCTCTGTGGCCCGCAGAGATTTTTCAATCTATTTGTTCATTGTCGTGACTCGCAGCTGTATGTCAGTATTGGTTCTATGTAGCATTGTATAACTCGCATTGTGATTGCAACTGACAATGACTTGTTGCATATAGTGCTTCTCATTTTCTGAAACGTTGCTTTCGTCTGTCTTATTCTGCTCTTTATTTCCAAATTGTCATTGTTGTGTAGTACAGTTCTGAATCTGCTCTGTAGATGGTGTCTGTCTCTTGTGTTTTTTTTTTGGTAACTGTTTACCTGGAGATCTGATGTTCAATCTGTCTTGATCTTCCTGAGAATGCTAATTAGATCACTAAGAATGCATACATAGTGAAAGTCTGTGACTCTAGCCAGGTATATTAGGTCACTGAGAATGCTTACATAGTGAAAGCCTGTGACTAGCCAGGTATGTTAGATCACTGAGAATGCTACATAGTGAAGCCTGTGACTAGCCAGGTATGTTAGATCACTGAGAATGCATACATAGTGAAAGTCTGTGACTAGTCAGGTATATTAGGTCACTGAGAGTGCATACATAATGAAAGTCTGCGACTCTAGTCAGGTATATTAGGTCACTGAGAATGCATACACAGTGACAGCCTGTGACTCTAGCCAAGTAATGTGTTAAATTACTGTCATGACCTTCATAGTCAAACAACTTGCAGTCATGGCAGATTTATGTAACAGATAGTATCATTCTGCTGCGTCCTTCAGAAAATATTTACCTGGTTTCACCTGAAGCACGGATGATAGACATTATTTTAAATTTGTGGGTTCCTGATCTCATTTTCATAGAGTAGTAGATTTGTTTATAACAAAAATATAAATTATTTTATTTCAGTGTCAAGGTGCCGAAACGTGTCAACAGTCAAGGACAAAAGTGCCAAGCTGTTGGCATATTTTCAGGGGCAAGGGTCACCAGAGGTCCTGACTGGGACTGGGGCAACCAGGATGGTAGGTGAATTTTACATCCTAATATAGCAAGATGAGCGTCTATAACTTAAGCACCGGTAGTAAGCTTGATCACAAGCTAATCGTACCTGGTTCAAATTCCGCGCGGGGAGTTTGGAAGCAAATTTGCTTCTGTGGAATTTTACCATAGGTAAAAATAGACATCACCTTTCAGAAAGCAGTGGCAAAACTACTGAGCGTATAAGGTGCGCCCATGTCTTACCTATCCTTTTAATATCTTTTTCCAATTATCTTCTCTGGGTATTTCTAGGCCTTCCCCATCTCCTATTTCCCTGTGGGTTCCAAAGCAATGCCTGTTTTGCAGTGGTTCTGTTTGGTCTTTTCAATGTGTGTCATCCATCGCCAGCACCTCTTCATTAACTCTTTTTCCACTGGTATCTGCTTATTTCTGTCTCTGAGTTCATCATTCTTAATCATATATACCATCTGTCTCTCTATTCTACGTAAACATCCATTTATGAAGGTCTATAGTGGTTTCTTTTGTTGTCTTCCATGTTTCCGAGCCATGTATAACAACACTGACTTTATTTTTGATTGAAAGATTCTCAGCTTCGTGTTTGTTTTGATCTTCTTTGACTTTTATATCTTACTCAAAGCAATAAAGTTTCCCGTGCTTTTGTGTTCTTATCTTGGCATCTTTGTTTGTTCCTCATTCTGTGTCTATGTTGCTACCAAGGTATGTGTATGATTCTACATCTTGTAGAGCTATTTCCTCCAGCATAATCTGGTTCACATTTACTGCATTTATTCTCATGACCTTGGTCTTTTCAAACCTAGTTGCTGTGACATATTATTTAGAATGTTCATCTTTAATTCTGTGCGTAATTGTGGGACTGCATTGCCAAATTGTCTGCAAAATCCAGGTCCTCTAGTTGTTTCATAAGTGTCCATTGTATTCCCCATCTGTTATCTGTTGTTGCTGATTTCATGATCCAATCTATGGCCAGCAAGAACAGGAATGGTGATAAGAGACATCCCTGTTGCACCCCATTCTTTCATATTGATATTCTGAGAGTTAAACAATGGTAATGCTATTCTGAGAGTTGTACAGGGGTAATGATATCTGGAGTTACATCATGTGACATCATCAAACAATGTATGTATAATGTATTAATTTCCATTTCCAGGAGGGGAAGGCAAGGTGGGTAAAGTGTCTGACATCCGAGGCTGGGATTCTGAATCTGGTCGCAGCGTTGCCCATGTCACTTGGTCATCTGGCTCCACAAATGTTTACCGGATGGGACACAAAGGAAAAGTTGACCTCAAATATATTCATGCCACAAGTGGTGGGCCTTATTATAGGGATCATCTCTCAGTTCTAGGTTTGTCGTACATTTTACTTTGCAGCTTCATTTCATATATCTGTCTTGAAACAAATATGTTTGGTTTCTCATCTGTTTTGTTTACTAAATCATCAGGTCGCCCGAGTGGTTACCTGGGCTCAAATTTTGGGAGCAAAGAATAGAACCACTGTTACCTACCATGCATATCGTAAGAGGCGACTAAGGAGGTTTGGCTGAAATCTGTTGCATGTGTCCTAAACGTGTAGAAGTCTATGTGTTTAGGGGCCTACCAAACCAATGTGCAACGTATACACGTTCTTGGCAAAGATCAAACATATCACAAAGAGTGATTAAAATTGTTAAGTAAAGAATGAGCGCAAAGAAGAAGAAGATCATCATCAGGTGCCATGCCGGGTGGTGTAGGCGATCAAGGATCTCCACAAATCTCTGCTTTTGGTGTTTGCTATCATCTCAGATGTTGATACTCTGCTGTACCATGAAGTCAGGCTATCCAAAAGTGTTTGACGAAGATCATCTGATATCATGCTACAGTTTAACTCTAGATGTGGTACTTCTAAATGCGATTTAAAAAAAATAAAATCTAAAGTTACCTGTCTACACAATTTTGTATCCTGTTAAATAATATACATACATTTTGACTGTGCCTGTCCTACATGCCGTAGAAGTATAACTGGACAGCAATGTAGTCACGTTATCAGCACAAACCACATAGCTCACAAAGATTGGTTAACTTTGTTGAAAAAGGATGAATGCAAAGAAATCTTATTTTTATACATACATTGTGATCTGTCGGAGGAGACTAGGTACATATAAGGTACAGTTGCCCGCCTGCCCAGTGTGTTCGTAGCGCGTTCGACGGAGGGTGACAAGCTCCCTGTCATTATTTTAAGCCGAAGGATTGACTTCATTGCACCGGGTTTTACCCCATATGGCTCGGTCCCTCTCCCAGAAATGACACGCCACCTGCCGAGATATTGCACAAACTCCATAGCTCCTGCAACAATCCTAGGGACTCTGGAAAAAACTGCACTGATGAACAGAAGACCACGGTCTGGATTCAAACCCACGACCTTCGACTCGCAAGGCAAAGGGCTTAACCACTCAGCCACAGAGACCTCCCTATCAGTGCTGTTCAATTCCGCGGGCTGGCAGAAAAGCCACAGGTTCTCCAGATTTATGGTTTTCGTGACACGACCGAAGGTTCACGATGTCCATGGCACGAAGCCGAAGAGCTGAAAGTTCAAGTGCTTCTGGATCGGAAAGAAAAGAAAAATAAGGTCTGGTCCAATTACTATATGGTCTATTTAATAAGTTTAGTATAAGACTTCTGTAAAATAATCATTTTCTACTGGTGTTTGACAGGTGAGTTCACGGAGACTGAAGGCCCTGGTACACCATGTCAATTCAAAGTTGGAGACAAGGTTCGTTGTGATCTAGAAGTGGAAATCCTCAAACAAATGCAAGAAGGTCATGGGGGATGGAATCCACGGATGTCGGAGGTGATTCTTTTCTATTTTTATTGTCATTAGAATTTGATGCCATGCTTGTGCTGAGTGATGTGAATGCCAAGGTCGTGAACTTTATACTGAATGATTTGAATGTCGGGGACAAGATCTTTTCTAGTTTGTTTTTTTTCTGCAACTTTCTGGAATCTATTTTTCTCTCTCTTGTTCCATTCCAATTCTAGTGAATTGCTATTCGTTTTACCTCTCACATCTCCACTTCTTGTGTCAACTTTCTTGACATTACTATCACCATAAACCTATCCACTATCACTACATCAGTATATTATAAGCCTACTGATGCACATAGTTTCTCCTTTATACTTCTTCCCATACCCAGGCTTGTGATTCTTTGTTATTCTCCCTACTCTTGTGCCTTCATCGCCTTTGTTAGATGATTGATTTCTTCACAAGTGCCTATACCCAGAGAAGGTACTTGTATTTGCTATGCATCGAGATCAGAAAATTACTAGCCAGCAGGCTCTTACCAACCAGCATAGGACTGCTAACTCTGACAGGGTAAAACTTATCTTAACTTTCCACCCCATAGTTCACTGGTGAAAAATATTTTATTCCGTCATCTGTCTATCCTTAGATCAGATCCTGAGACCCGTTCTGTCTTCCCCAACTACCCTTTGGTGACTTACAGGCGGGACAGAAGTCTTAAGGATATGTTGGTACACAGTCACCTTAAGTCTAATATCCAGACTCATTTTGGCACTGTCCAGTGTGGCCGTCGGCGTTGCAATATGTGTGCTTATGTGATACAGACTCGTACTGTATCTTTTCCTTTACCACGTTTGTTATTGAAGATGGTTTCACATGCGAGTCCCGAAATATAATCTATGCTATCACTTGCAAGCGGTGTGCTAAGGCATATATCGGCGAAACAGGCAAAATGCTCAGTGACCGTTTCAGCCAACACTTACGCGATATACGCCAATGCTCTGTGGCCACTCATTTCAATGGAACTGACCATTTTGGATGCTCGTGAGCGTCAGGTCACTGCCATCCGATCATGTTCATCTGATGATTGTAGTCGATTTGCTCTGGAGAATCGCTTTATTTCTTTATATGGTACCTTGCGACCTCATGGACTCAACGCTCTACATTCCTATGCTTCTTAGTACTTTCTCTTCTCATGCTCTATATTTTATATGTGTAGATGTTAAATGTATATGAGTCATATATTTACTTGATTTTTATTGTTTCTCTTATTTTTCCACTTCTAGTTCTGTATTTATTTCATTTTTAGTCACATATTTTCATTCATTTTTAACCGTTGTAATATCTTTGTCAGAGTCTATATGTTGTGGTCTGTGACATTCGTCACTTTTGTTGTATCGTTTGCTTGATAAAGGCCTTTTTGATCGAAACGTTGCTGTCTATGTTCAACGATCGAATCTTTGTATTTTGTACAACTACAGTACTTTTTGTATTACATGTTTCGCCATTCTACATAGTTTTACTGCAGTCTCCATTCTACATAGTTTTACTGCAGTCTCCATCTATATTGACAATGTTATTTTTGGGCGATTTTCGTAAGTAAACAAAGATTTTTAAATGGGTGCGTAGCTGATGAATAGTGATGTCCAAAATGACTCTTATTTTGACTTTTTAGCCAGTGATAGTGATAAAATGGACTCTGAATGCAATACAAATGTGAACTTTGATTCACATGACGATGTTTATTCCGAGTGGTACAGGAGTAGGTGATGCACACCCACCTCAGCGGGGCATATCATACTGTGGATAGGTATGCGCCCAGCACCATATCAGTTACAGCAATAGCTTGTGGATTATAAAGAATATACACAACATATAGACAGGTTAGTAGTTCACTAATATATGAACACTATTCCATAGTTTAAAAGTCCTAAGTTTATTTTTATGATTTTTGAAATTGTCACCCTGAAAACTGATCATACCCAAAAAATAGTGTGGTAGTGAGACAGACTTGGTTGAAAAATGAGTGGCAGCGAAAGTGTTAAAGCTTGCTTTTTTCAATTTTGAACTGACGGGTTATTTTAGTGCTCAAATTGAACACAAGACTTATGTTTTATCGCACGTCTCCGATAGGACTAGAAACTCGATCGCACATCTTTTTCAATTGGAATAAATTGTGTCTGTTGTTCTAATTCTAGTACCTAAAGAAAATTGGCTCAGTACATAGGATAACAGACAGAGGAGATGTGAGAGTCCAGTATGAAGGTTGTGTTAATAGATGGACTTTCCATCCTGATGCTCTTACTAAGGTAAGGCAACACATTTGCAGTCACAACTTTTAGTTCATATGCAACAGTTCATATTGCAGTCGCAACTTTTATGTCATGTACAACAGTTCATATTGCAGTCGCAGCTTTTATTTCATATACAACAGTTCATATTGCAGTCGCAACTTTTATGTCATGTACAACAGTTCATATTGCAGTCGCAACTTTTATTTCATGTACAGCAGTTCATATTGCAGTCTCAACTTTTATGTCATGTACAGCAGTTCATATTGCAGTCGCAGCTTTTATGTCATGTACAACAGTTCATATTGCAGTCGCAACTTTTATGTCATGTACAACAGTTCATATTGCAGTCGCAACTTTTATGTCATGTACAACAGTTCATATTGCAGTCGCAACTTTTATGTCATGTACAACAGTTCATATTGCAGTCGCAACTTTTATGTCATGTACAACAGTTCATATTGCAGTCGCAACTTTTATGTCATGTACAACAGTTCATATTGCAGTCGCAACTTTTATGTCATGTACAACAGTTCATATTGCAGTCGCAACTTTTATGTCATGTACAACAGTTCATATTGCAGTCGCAACTTTTATTTCATGTACAGCAGTTCATATTGCAGTCTCAACTTTTATGTCATGTACAGCAGTTCATATTGCAGTCGCAGCTTTTATGTCATGTACAACAGTTCATATTGCAGTCTCAACTTTTATGTCATGTACAACAGTTCATATTGCAGTCGCAACTTTTATGTCATGTATAACAGTTCATATTGCAGTCTCAACTTTTATGTCATGTACAACAGTTCATATTGCAGTCTCAACTTTTATGTCATGTACAACAGTTCATATTGCAGTCTCAACTTTTATGTCATGTACAACAGTTCATATTGCAGTCTCAACTTTTATGTCATGTACAACAGTTCATATTGCAGTCTCAACTTTTATGTCATGTACAACAGTTCATATTGCAGTCTCAACTTTTATGTCATGTACAACAGTTCATATTGCAGTCTCAACTTTTATGTCATGTACAACAGTTCATATTGCAGTCTCAACTTTTATGTCATGTACAACAGTTCATATTGCAGTCTCAACTTTTATGTCATGTACAACAGTTCATATTGCAGTCTCAACTTTTATGTCATGTACAACAGTTCATATTGCAGTCTCAACTTTTATGTCATGTACAACAGTTCATATTGCAGTCTCAACTTTATGTCATTACAACAGTTCTATGGAGTGCAGTTTATGTCACTACTAGCAGGCATATCATCAGCTGTTGATGAGGTCATGCGCCGCAGCTATTCATGTACAGTTACATGCAATTCAGCTTTATTATGAAGAGTATATGCACAACTATATGACAGGTTATGTAGTTCACTAATATATGAAAACATTCATAGTTAAAGTCTAAGTTTATTTTTATGACTTTCAAATTGTCACCCTGAAAACTGATCATAAAACAGTTGGTAGTGAGACAGACTTGGTTATGAGTAGCAAAGTGTTAAGCTTGCTTTTTTCAATTTTGAACTGTCAATTGAGTTAATTTTATGCTCAATTGAACACAAGCTTATGTTTATCGCAGTCTCAATGGACTAAGAAATTCGATCGCAACTTTTCAATTCCATGACAGCAAATTGAGTCTGTTTTTATTTCAGTACCTAAGAAAATTGAGCTCAGTACATGATGACAGCAGAGAGTGCAGTCAGTTTAGGTTGTAGTTCATAGAGTGGACTTTCATCCATGTAGCTTCTTTACTAAGTATCAGTACACAGTCATTTGCAGTCAGCAACTTTTATTCATATGCAACAGTTCATATTGCAGTCTCAACTTTTATGTCATGTACAACAGTTCATATTGCAGTCTCAACTTTTATTTCATGTACACAGTTCATATTGCAGTCGCACTTTTATTCATGTACAACAGTTCATATTGCAGTCGCAATTTTATTCCAATGTACAGCAGTTCATATTGCAGTCTCAACTTTTATGTCATGTACAACAGTTCATATTGCAGTCGCAACTTTTATTCCATGTACAGCAGTTCATATTGCAGTCTCAACTTTTATTTCATGTACAGCAGTTCATATTGCAGTCTCAACTTTTATGTCATGTACAGCAGTTCATATTGCAGTCACAGCTTTTATGTCATGTACAACAGTTCATATTAAGATTGTTGTAAATGGGAGGGAATTAATATAGCACAAATTAGCATATTCATTTAATGAGAATGGAAATACAACCAATAACAGCACACAATAAAAAGAAATTAGGTACTAGAGCCAAGAAAAAACCAAGAAAAAGGTGGATAGACAATATCAAGACCACACTAAATAAACACAGATATAACAGAACAAGGGTGACTCATCTGACCCTGGAATGCAAATTAAAGCTCTACGCTTAATGGCAAGAGTGGACAACCAATTCCATCAAATTCCTGGGGAAAGACAATAGCCTAGACATGGATATTAAAAGAAAACGATTGGTTACTGAACTGATGTCACAACACTCCAGGCAGACCCATAGGTGCTCAGTCTTCCCAACAGATGTCGAAGGGTATGCATACTGATGGTTCTTGTGGCTAGCTGGGTATACACACTCCTCTCTCTGCCCCTCAAGCTCTACTTGTACGCCGTGTAATTCCAAACACCTTAAATTGTTGCATTGATTCAGTGTCAATTTTCATGTCCTCATGCAACAGTAGGTCGCCAAGACACCGAAGAAAATCCCCCTTATCCATCCTAAACTGCCTAACAATTGATGTTTTCAATGCAATCCTCTTCGCTCTCTCGTTGCCGTGAACACCCCCATGCAATCCACATGAGCCTCTGTAGCTTAGAAGATTCAATAGGCGGCATCCACTCACAGAGATAGAGCCATCGGTATAGACATCATCATCATCACTTGCATTTTCTTCTATCAGATGCTTAACTGCAAGTTCAGCCTTCATATTGCCCCACTCTCTACATTCTCTTCCAAGAGTATCAGTTATATGAGGAATCATCATAGCACTCTGGACATGTCCATGAGTGCTCTGATCTCCACCTCAGCAAATCTAGCAGTGTCCAGCGGCCAACCACACCAGTTCAATGTTGATTAATCAATTTCTTTGCATATTTAGTATGTCATTCTTTGCGGGCTGCACCAATATTGACACCATCTCTCTCAATCTTGTCAGTGAGTGGGATTCACAGTCCTAAAACTCCTCTGTTTGGAAAGATTCTCTCAATGTGTGAAGAATGTCATTTCGATCCAGTGCAGCTCTCTCTGATATTGTAGCCAAGCCAGCCAATCTATCAGAACGTTCATTACTCCTAACTCTTGCGTGCCCAGGGACAAAAATGGTGATTTCCAAGAGTAATGATAAAGTTTGGGTAGTTGAATATGCTAACATCTATTGGGATCCATTCTTCCAATAGAAAACAGTATTCAGTGAAGTGATAGCAAAGATTAAGCTACAGACTAGACTGCCCACATTCTTGGCACAAACCACACAGATAACTGAGTTACCTGTTGTGCAGGTCGAAAGGCAGAGTGAGAGGTGTGTTTAATCAGCGAGCCACAGGAACCATCCAAACTAAATGCAATCTAGTGAAATTTCTGTGTGAACACCATGTGACGGATGGAGATGGGCCAAGCAGTGTAGAGAGATTCTGCTACTTACATAACAAGAAGTGTCCTTTTCTGGAACCCACATGGAGAAAGAAGGGGAGGCCGAGAAATACTTGGAGGCAGAGGTCAACAATATAAAGAAGAGCTGAAGGGAGCTGCAGGAGATAGCTAGAGATAGGAAGACTTGGCATGAGTTGGTTGAAGGCCTATGCCGCAATCTGGGTTAAAAGGCGAGAGAGACAGAGAGCACAAAACATCACCAGGCTTATCATCCACTGACTGTTCTATCGGTCTGTGGTCAGGGAGATCAGGCTTATCAGCCACTGACTGTTCTATCGGTCTGTGGTCAGGGAAATCAGGCATCGACTGACTTTCATCGGTCTGTGGTCAGTGATCAGCATCAGCCCTGACTGTTCTATCGGTCTGTGGTCAGGAGATCAGGTTTATCAGCCACAGACTGTTCTATCAGTCTGTGGTCAGGGAGATCAGGCTTATCAGCCACTGACTGTTCTATCGGTCTGTGGTCAGGGAGATCAGGCTTATCAGCCACTGACTGTTCTATCGGTCTGTGGTCAGGGAGATCAGGCTTATCAGTCACTGACTGTTCTATCGGTCTGTGGTCAGGGAGATCAGGCTTATCAGCCACTGACTGTTCTATCGGTCTGTGGTTAGGGAGATATCAGAAAGAAACATGTATCTTTCTAAACTTTTTTGTTGTTGATAAGTTCTAATATTTATTTGTACAGGTTCGTACATTCCATGTAGAAGACTTTGTGAGAATATCTGAGAACCTAATGCAAGTGAAGGAATGGCAGGCTGGACATGGCGAGTGGACAGATGTTATGAAAAATGTGAGTCCTCTTTGTGGTATGTTTTAGTTTTATGAGCTGCATAGCGGTAAACGCTCACAGGGGGCAGAAGAATGCTGCTCAAGACAGATCAGTCTGGCGCACCCTACTTCGACACGGTTCTTCGGCCTGCGAGGCAGGTAGAACAGCACGGATGGAGCAAAAAACGTCAAAACAGAAAGGCAGTAAAACTTCCCACAAGTGGAAGTATACCTTGCCCACACTGTACAAGAACATTTCAAGCCCGTATCGGGTTCACTAGTCATCTATGAGCACACAGACAAACATAACGCAGCTACATTCCCTTGGATGAAAATGTGTGTGGTCATCATCACCCGTGATGGGCAGGCATCATGTTTTAGTTTGTACGGGTCCACTTTATGGTATGTTTTAGTTTGGTACGGGTACACTTTGGGGTATGTTTTAGTCTGGTAAGGGTACACTTTGTGGTATGATTTAGTCTGGTAAGGGTACACTTTGTGGTATGTTTTAGTCTGGTATGGGTACACTTTGTGGTATGTTTTAGTCTGGTAAGGGTCTCCTTTGTGGTATGTTTTAGTCTGGTAAGGGTACACTTTGTAATATGTTTTAGTCTGGTAAGGGTACACTTTGTGGTATGTTTTAGTTTGGTAAGGGTCCACTTTGTGATATGTTTTAGTCTGGTAAGGGTCTCCTTTGTAATGTTTAGTCTTAGGGTCCACTTTGTGTATTTGTCTGGTAAGGAAACTTTGTGATATGTTTAGTCTGGTAAGGGTCCACTTTGTGGTATGTTTTAGTCTGGTAAGGGTACACTTTGTGGTATGTTTTAGTCTGGTAGGTACTTGTGGTATGTTAGTCTGGTAGGGTCTCCTTTGTGGTATGTTTTAGTCTGGTAAGGGTACACTTTGTGGTATGTTTTAGTCTGGTAAGGGTACACTTTGTGGTATGTTTTAGTTTGGTAGGGTACCACTTTGTGATATGTTTTAGTCTGGTAAGGGTACACTTTGTGGTATGTTTTAGTCTGGTAAGGGTACACTTTGTGATATGTTTTAGTCTGGTAAGGGTACACTTTGTGGTATGTTTTAGTCTGGTAAGGGTACACTTTGTGATATGTTTTAGTCTGGTAAGGGTACACTTTGTGATATGTTTTAGTCTAGTAAGGGTACACTTTGTGGTATGTTTTAGTTTGGTAAGGGTCCACTTTGTGATATGTTTTAGTCTGGTAAGGGTACACTTTGTGGTATGTTTTAGTCTGGTAAGGGTACACTTTGTGATATGTTTTAGTCTGGTAAGGGTCTCCTTTGTGGTATGTTTTAGTCTGGAAATGGGTACATTTGTGATATGATTTAGTTTGGTAGGGTACACTTTGTGATATGTTTTATTATACGGAACTACATTATTGGATGTTTTAGTTTAGTAAGGGTTACATTTGATATGTTTTAGTTTGGTAAGGGTACACTTTGTGATATGTTTTAGTCTGGTAAGGGTACACTTTGTGGTATGTTTTAGTCTGGTAAGGGTACACTTTGTGGTATGTTTTAGTCTGGTAAGGGTCTCCTTTGTGGTATGTTTAGTCTGGTAAGGTACACTTTGTAATATGTTTTAGTCTGGTAAGAGTACACTTTGTGGTATGTTTTAGTTTGGTAAGGGTCCACTTTGTGATATGTTTTAGTCTGGTAAGGGTCTCCTTTGTGGTATGTTTTAGTCTGATAAGGGTACACTTTGTGGTATGTTTTAGTCTGGTAAGGGTACACTTTGTGGTATGTTTTAGTTTGGTAAGGGTACACTTTGTGATATGTTTTAGTCTGGTAAGGGTACACTTTGTGATATGTTTTAGTCTGGTAAGGGTACACTTTGTGGTATGTTTTAGTCTGGTAAGGGTACACTTTGTGATATGTTTTAGTCTGGTAAGGGTCTCCTTTGTGGTATGTTTTAGTTTGGTAAGGGTACACTTTGTGGTATGTTTAGTTTGGTAGGGTACACTTTGTGGTATGTTTTAGTCTGGTAAGGGTACACTTTGTGGTATGTTTTAGTTTGGTAAGGGTACACTTTGTGGTATGTTTTAGTTTGGTAAGGGTACACTTTGTGGTATGTTTTAGGTAAGGAAATGTTGGTAACAAAATGTAGGAACACAAACATTACAGAAGATACCTATGGTGGTGTTCGTGTGATTGGTTATTTTTTACGGAACTGACATAGTAATCTGGCGAAACCCACAGGTGCTCAGTCTCCCCCAGCAGATGTCGAGTCGAAGGGTATACATACTGATGGTTTACCAAACAACTTTTCTATTCTTTGTGACTAGAATTATTTGCAATTTGTAGAAAAAATATATTTTTAGCATCACAAAAATTAGGTCACTGATATCACATATTACATCACACTGATATTAAAACCGCATATCTTGATAGCCCATTCAATTAGCAATCCAACCATATGTTGGTTTTTGTTTTACTGATCCAGAAGCATTTGATCTTTCAGCTCTTGACACGGTGCCACGAACACCATAAATTTGGAGAACCTGTGGCTTTTCTGTCAGTCCGCGGAATTGAACCCACACTCACAGGAAGTTTTCACCCGTCGTCCAACGCGATACGAACACGCTGGGCAGGCGAGCCCAACCATATGTAACATGCATATTTCCAATGCAAGGAATATAAATGGACTGAGCCGATATCACCAATGCGGTACGCTCTCAATTGTGTGACATGGGCGGGTCTCAAACACTGGAACGAGTTCGAGAATTAGGTGTTAAGTTTGGACATGCCAGACAGTGTCGTCTTCATGGTGGAGAGAGAGAAGATATAGTAATCAACTTCTCATGGGTACTGTGAGCAAATGGACTTTGGGATGGCTGCTGCAACGGAGGACAGAGCACGAATGGGAATGCCCAATGTGCCATGGCGTCGATCGCATAACATAACATAACATAAATGACTTAAGTAATAGAGCAGGTCATCGAAAATAACAAAAATCTTGTAAAAACCGTGAATGTTTAAGAGTTAAAGTGTCTCTAAAATTCTTTGATATAGTCTCCACATGCTGGGAATTCCGTGCCACATGTGTCACTATAACAACATAAGAGAATTTGCATATCTGAGAATCATATTACTGCTGAGGTGCAGTGATAACAAGCTGTGCGAAAAGATAGAACACACTACACCTACATGTCCAACCGTGATCCTGAATGCCTCACATGTGGTGGGGGGTTGTGTTTCAGGATTTGACTTGTGAGTCGAAGGTTGTGGGTTCGAATCCGGACCACACAGCTCTGTTCGCGAGTGCAATTTTAATTCCAGAGACCCCTAGGATTGTTGTTGGAGCTACGGAGTTTGTGCAATACTCTCGGCAGGTTGTGTGCCATTTCTGAGGAGAGGGACCGAGTCATATGGGTAAAACCCGGTGCAATGAAGTCAATCCTTTGGTTTTAAAACCCTTTTTAAACTTTAGTCACCTTCACACACACCAGAGAGATGCAGCAGCACACGCCTGAGGCTATTGACAGACCAGTAGTCTAAATAAAAAAAAGATTATCTTTCTCCTTGATAATATTCAGATGATATTCAGAATATCAGAACAATCATTATTAATCTTATTCTTCTTTGCGTTCGTTCTTTACAACCAATTTTAATCACACTTTGTGATATGTTTGATCTTTGCCAAGAATGTGTATACGTTGCACATTGGTTTGGTAGGCCCCTTAACGCATAGACTTGTACACATTTAGGACACATGCATCCGATTTCAGCCAAACCTCCTTAGGTTTGACAAACACTGTCTTACGACATGTGTGGCAGGTGACATTGGTTCTATTCTTTACACCCTAATTTTGGGCTCCGGTAAACACTCGGGCGATCATTATTAATGAATTATATTTGTTTAAAAATAGACTTTAGGTAAGACAGGTGTTGTGAAAAAAGTCTACGCTGATGGAGATCTGAGAGTATTGGTTGCAAACCAAGAATGGACATTCAACCCCCTATGTTGTACTCTCGTTCCACACGGAGCAGAAGATATGAACAACACCCTTGGGTCAACTCATGATCAGAGGACTGCAATGCGTGAGTACATCTTCTCTTTCATTGTGTATGTGCCTGGCCAACAGTTGATTTATTTTCTGTTATCTCGATCTGTGTTTGATATTATGTTAAGCGATCAACGTCATGGCACATTGGGTATTCCCATTCGTGCTCTGTCCTCCGCTGCAGCAGCCATCCCAAAGTCCATTTGCTCACTGTACCCATGAGAAGTTGATCTGTGTTTGATATACGTAACTGCTCTGTGACCAGTGTAGCCACTCATATCAATGGAACGGACCATTAGGGAGCTTGCGATATCCAGGACACAGCCATCCGATCATGTTCCTCTGATGATCAAAGTCGATTTGCTCTAGAGAATCGTTTTATATCTTTGTATGGTACCTTTCGACCACATGGACTCAACACACTACATTCATATGCTTCTTAGTACTTTCTCTTCTCATGCTCCATATTCTATATGTGAAATGTATATGTTATATATATATATATATATATATATATATATATTGATTTTGATTGTTTATCTTCTTTTTCCACTTCTAGTTTTTGCATTTATTTCGTTATTAGTTTTTAGTCACAGATTTTCATTTAGGCTTGTTGGGAATTATTTTGTATTCTATTTGTAGTGTGCTGTGAAAGAAGTGAATCTTCACTTGTTGTATCCTTTGTGATAAAGGCCTTTAAAGCATTGCTGTGTATTGTTTTTATTTTGTAAAACTACAGTACTGTTTTACCTGTGATCTCAACCTGTGACAACGATTGTGTATGAACTTGTATTTGGATAGATAGTTAGTCAGAGAATCAAATCTACATTATTGATGTTCGCGCAGTGGTTGCGGGACCCATATTTGAGGTGTAAAGAATAGAACCACTGTTACCTGCCACATGTTGTAAGAAGCGACCAAGGAGATTTGGCTGAAATCGAATGTGTCCGCTAGAGAATGCTAACCCGAAACAAATGCTTGCAGAAAGCGGATGCACCAGGCCGTAGGCGCATAACATGGTGCAACGACCCCTCACAGTGAGAAATGGGATAACGGATTCTACGGCCGCCAATCTGCCTCGGAGATTTAGTCACGCAGTAAGAATGTCAGACCTGCCATCATGAGGGTAGCCAAAAGTTACTGCGGGAAGAGGTCGGCACAAACGGAGGAGCAGAAATCATAGGAATTATATCCTACAGAACTGTCCTCAGTATGCAGACTTGAGAAGAAAGAAAGAGGTGGCCCACTTACACTAGCGTCCAAGACAAACTGTATGGCATGGCTGATAATCTGAGGCAGACGGCTGCCTTTATTAGAGAATCCGAAATCACAATCTAGTGAGAACACAGAAGACAAACTGTATGGCATGGCTGATAATCTGAGGCAGACGGCTGCCTTTATTAGAGAATCCGAAATCCCAATCTAGTGAGAGCAGAAGACAAACTGTATGGCATGGCTGATAATCTGAGGCAGATGGCTGCCTTTATTAGAGAATCCGAATCTAGTGAGAGCATGAAGACAAACTGTATGGCATGGCTGATAATCTGAGGCAGACGGCTGGCTTTATTAGAGAATCGAAATCCCAATCTAGTGAGAAGCCAGAAGACAAACTGTATGGCATGGCTGATAATCTGAGGCTGATGACTGCCTTTATTAGAGAATCCGAAATCCCAATCTAGTGAGAACACAGAAGGCGAACTGTATGGCATGGCTGATAATCTGAGGCTGGACTGCCTTTATTAGAGAATCGAAATCCCAATCTAGTGAGAATGCAGAAGACAAACTGTATGGCATGGCTGATAATCTGAGGCAGATGGCTGCCTTTATTAGAGAATCCCAATCTAGTGAGAGCGCAGAAGACAAACTGTATGGCATGGCTGATAATCTGAGGCAGACGGCTGGCTTTATTAGAGAATCGAAATCCCAATCTAGTGAGAACGCAGAAGACAAACTGTATGGCATGGCTGATAATCTGAGGCTGACGACTGCCTTTATTAGAGAATCCGAAATCCCAATCTAGTGAGAACACAGAAGGCGAACTGTATGGCATGGCTGATAATCTGAGGCTGCGACTGCCTTTATTAGAGAATCGAAATCCCAATCTAGTGAGAACGCAGAAGAACTTGTATTTGGATAGATAGTCAGAGAATCAAATCAGTATTGTTGTTGTTGGAATATGTTTTGATATCTCTCTCTCTGGGTGTCTAGTAAGAAACTAGTTTTGTTGTTCTGAGGCTTACAGCTCTATTTGTTATTCTTGTCCTCCATCTGTTTCTACGTGAAATCACAGTGTGTGTGAATATTTGACATCACTGTGCGTGTGTGGGAATATTTGACATTATCACTGTGTGTGTGTGTGTGTGAATATTTGACATTATCACTGTGTGTGTGTGAATATTTGACATTATCACTGTGTGTGTGTGAATATTTAACATTATCACAGTGTGTGTGTGTGTGAATATTTGACATTATCACAGTGTGTGTGTGAATATTTAACATCACAGTGTGTGTGTGTGAATATTTAACATTATCACAGTGTGTGTGTGTGAATATTTGACATTATCACAGTGTGTGTGTGTGAATATTTGACATTATCACAGTGTGTGTGTGTGTGAATATTTGACATTATCACAGTGTGTGTGTGTGTGTGAATATTTGACAATCTTGCAGGATGTGATTGTGAATATTTGACAATCTTGCAGGATGTATATTTTGAAATATTTCTTGTTGACAGCTGCGTTCACATCCATACTGGAACAACTTGCTGAGCTACGATCATCACATGGTCAGGAAACTGGACCAGACAGATTGGTCAGGGAGGCTGCACAGGGGCACATAGAAGTTGTCAAGGATATTCTGGTGAAATATCCAGATAGGGTGATTAAATTTTGGTGTTTATGTCTGTGTGAAATCTTCACACTTTTTTTTTTCCGATCCAGAAGCACTTGAGCTGAAAGCTCTTTGGCTCGGTGCCATGGACATCGCAACCATTTTGGTTTGGTGCCATGAGAACCGTAAATCTGGGGAACCTGTGGCTTTTCTGCCAATCTGCGGGAGTAAACCCTCATGCAAAAGACTTGTCACCCGTAGCCCAACATGCTACGAACACGCTGGGCAGGCAGGCAGGCAATCTTCTGACATATGGTAGGTTAACTTGACACTAACAGTGTGGTAGATCAAGGTGACACTCGGCCATTTATTGCCAGGGTCTGCAAGGGGAGAAAAGTATAGTAACACTGCAACTTACATAGCATGTCACAAGAGACGACTGAGGTAGGGGCCTAGGGAAGCTACCCTAGTAAATAAAAAATATTGCAGAAATCGGATGTGATGGTCTACTTGTAGGTGTGTAACTATCACAATGTACAATCGCTCTTAGGCTCAGATCACATACAAATCACACAGAGTGGTTAACAAATGGTTGATATAGAGCGTTCAAAGAAAAAGAAGGGTGACACTGACAATTTTGGTAGGTCAGGGTGATCTTAACCCTTTAGCTGCTAAGGACGTATATCGAAATAGGGGGAAGACTGCAGTAAAACTTGGTAAATAGCGAAACACGTACAAACAAAGTACTATAGTTTTACAAAATACAGAAACAGTGACAATAAACAGCAACGTTTCAACCAACAAGGCCTTTATCAAGCAAAGGAACAAACAGGAGTGACAAATTAAAATGAAACACAAATGGACGACCAAATACCAACATATCTAAGGAAAATCTGGAATAAAAACGAATAACGAAATAAATGTAACACAAAAACACACATAAAAACTAGAAATAGGACGGAAAAGAAACAATGAAACATCTAGTAAATATATAACTTGAATACATGCAACATATACCCATATAGATTACAAAGCATGGGAAGAGAAAGTACTAAGAAGCATAAGAATGTAATACATGCAACATATACCCATATAGATTACAAAGCATGGGAAGAGAAAGTACTAAGAAGCATAAGAATGTAATACGTTGAGCCGCGTGGTCGCAAGGTACCATACAAAGAAATCAACCGATTCTCCAGAGCAAATCGACTACGATCATCAGAGGAACATGATCGGATGGCTGTGACCTGGACATCGCAAGCTCCTGAATGGCCAGTATCATTGAAATGGGTAGCTACAGGGTCACAGAGCATTGGCGTATATCGCGCAAGTGTTGGGCGAATCGGTCACTGAGTCTCCTGCCGGTTTCCCCAATATAGGCCTTGTTGCACCGCTTTCAGATAATGGCATAGATAATATTACGGGACTCGCACGTGAAACTGTCTTCAACAACGAACATGGGTTTTGGAAAAGACACCGTGCGGGTCTGTATTACATAAGCACAAGTGTTGCAGCGCCGCCGGCCACACTGGATGGTGCCAAAATGACTCTGGATATTAGGCTTGAGGCGACTGTGAACCAACATATCCTTAAGGCTTCTGTCCCGTCTGTACGCCACCAAAGGATAGTGTTTTGGAAGATTGAACGTGTCTCAGGATCAGACTGAAGAATGGAGAGATGACGGAATAAGACTTTCTTCACAAGGGAACTATGAGGGTGGAAAGTTAAGACAAGTTTCACCCTGTCAGAATTGGAAGTTCTATGCTGGTTAGAGAGAGCCTCCTGGCGAGACGTATATATACGTTTTACCATTCACTTCTAAAGGTGCATTAACATGTCTGTTATTATCTCTCCTCTGTGGGCTAAAACGTGTTAACACGTTATACATTGCTACTGTCACTGCTATAGGTGTACATTCACATTTGTGACCTAGAAACAAAGAGTAGCTATTTTTAGCTCAACCTTCAGAAAGTATGTAGCAGCGAAAGGGTTAACAGTGTAGTGGGTCAGGTTGACATTAACAGTGTGGCAGATCAGTGTGATGCTAACAGTGTGGCAGATCAGGGTGACGCTAACAGTGTGGCAGATCAGGGTGACGCTAAGAGTGTGGCAGATCAGGGTGATGCTAACAGTGTGGCAGATCAGTGTGACGCTAACAGTGTGGCAGATCAGTGTGGCGCTAACAGTGTGGGGATCCGTGTGCGCTAACATTGTGGCAGATCAGTGTGATGCTAACATTGTGGCAGATCAGTGTGATGCTAACATTGTGGCAGATCAGTGTGACGCTAACATTGTGGCAGATCAGTGTGGCGCTAACAGTTTGGCAGATCAGTGTGATGCTAACAGTGTGGCAGATCAGTGTGATGCTAATAGTGTGGCAGATCAGTGTGATGCTAACATTGTGGCAGATCATTGTGATGCTAACAGTGTGGCAGATCAGTGTGATGCTAACAGTGTGGCAGATCAGTGTGGCGCTAACATTGTGGCAGATCAGTGTGGCGCTAACATTGTTGCAGATCAGTGTGAGCGCTAACATTGTGGCAGATCAGTGTGACGCTAACAGTGTGGCAGATCAGTGTGGCGCTAACAGTGTGGCAGATCAGTGTGATGCCTAACAGTGTGGCAGATCAGGGTGATGCTAACAGTGTGGCAGATCAGTGTGATGCTAACAGTGTGGCAGATCAGTGTGATGCTAACATTGTGGCAGATCAGGGTGATGCAAACATTGTGGCAGATAGTGTGACGCTAACAGTGTGGCAGATCAGTGTGATGCTAGCATTGTGGCAGATCAGTGTGATGCTAACATTGTGGCAGATCAGGGTGATGCAAACATGTGGCAGATCAGTGTGGCGCTAACAGTGTGGCAGATCAGTGTGCGCTAACATTGTGCGCTAACAGTGTGGCAGATCAGTGTGATGCTAACAGTGTGGCAGATCAGTGTGATGCTAACAGTGTGGCAGATCAGTGTGACTCTAACAGTGTGGCAGATCAGTGTGACGCTAACATTTTGGCAGATCAGTGTGACGCTAACATTGTGGCAGATCAGGGTGATGGTAACAGTGTGGCAGATCAGTGTGACGCTAACAGTGTGGCAGATCCGTGTGATGCTAACAGTGTGGCAGATCAATGTGACGCTAACAGTGGGGCAGATCAGGATGATGCTAACAGTGTGGGAGATAAGTTTGACGCTAACAGTGTGGCAGATCAGGATGATGCTAACAGTGTGGCAGATCAGTGTGATGCTAACATTGTGGCAGATCAGTATGATGCTAACATTGTGGCAGATCAGTGTGATGCTAACATTGTGTCAGATCAGTGTGACGCTAACATTGTGATGCTAACAGTGTGTCAGATCAGGGTGATGCTAACAGTGTGGCAGATCAGTGTGACGCTAACATTGTGGCAGATCAGTGTGCGCTAACATTGTGGCAGATCAGGGTGATGCTAACATTGTGGCAGATCAGTGTGACGCTAACATTGTGGCAGATCAGGGTGATGCAAACATTGTGACAGATCAGTGTGATGCTAACAGTGTGGCAGATCAGTGTGATGCTAACATTGTGGCAGATCAGTGTGACGCTAACATTGTGGCAGATCAGTGTGATGCTAACAGTGTGGCAGATCAGTGTGATGCTAATAGTGTGGCAGATCAGTGTGACGCTAACATTGTGGCAGATCAGTGTGGCGCTAACAGTGTGGCAGATCAGTGTGATGCTAACAGTGTGGCAGATCAGTGTGAGGCTAACAGTGTGGCAGATCAGGGTGATGCTAACATTGTGGCAGATCAGTGTGACACTAACATTGTGGCAGATCAGGGTGATGCTAACAGTGTGGCAGATCAGTGTGATGCTAACAGTGTGGCAGATCAGTGTGATGCTAACATTGTGGCAGATCAGGGTGATGCAAACAGTGTGGCAGATCAGTGTGATGCTAACATTGTGGCAGATCAGGGTGATGCTAACATTGTGGCAGATCAGGGTGATGCAAACATTGTGGCAGATCAGTGTGACGCTAACAGTGTGGCAGATCAGTGTGGCGTAACATTGTGGCGCTAACAGTGTGGCAATCAGTGTGATGCTAACAGTGTGGCAGATCAGTGTGATGCTAACAGTGTGGCAGATCAGTGTGACTCTAACAGTGTGGCAGATCAGTGTGACGCTAACATTGTGGTAGATCAGTGTGACGCTAACATTGTGGCAGATCAGGGTGATGGTAACAGTGTGGCAGATCCGTGTGATGCTAACAGTGTGGCAGATCAATGTGACGCTAACAGTGGGGCAGATCAGGATGATGCTAACAGTGTGGGAGATAAGTTTGACGCTAACAGTGTGGCAGATCAGGATGATGCTAACAGTGTGGTAGATCAGTGTGATGCTAACATTGTGGCAGATCAGTATGATGCTAACATTGTGGCAGATCAGTGTGATGCTAACATTGTGTCAGATCAGTGTGACGCTAACATTGTGATGCTAACAGTGTGTCAGATCAGGGTGATGCTAACAGTGTGGCAGATCAGGGGTGACGCCTAACATTGTGGCAGATCAGTGTGCGCTAACAGTGTGGCAATCATGTGATGCTACATGTGGTGATCAGTGGCGCTAACAGTGTGGCGATCAGTGTGGCGCTAACTGTGGCAGATCAGTGTGACGCTAACAGTGTGGCAGATCAGGTGATGTAACAGTGACAGATCAGTGTGGCGCTAACAGTGTGGCAGATCAGGGTGATGCTAACATTGGCAGATCAGTTGACACTCATTGTGGGATCAGGGATGCTAACAGTGTGGCGATCAGTGGATGCTAACAGTGTGGCAGATCAGGGTGATGCTAACATTGTGGCAGATCAGGGTGATGCAAACATTGTGGCAGATAGTGTGACGCTAACAGTGTGGCAGATCAGTGTGATGCTAGCATTGTGGCAGATCAGGGTGACGCTAACATTGTGGCAGATCAGTGTGATGCTAACAGTGTGGCAGATCAGTGTGATGCTAACATTGTGGCAGATCAGGGTGATGCAAACATTGTGGCAGATCAGTGTGACGCTAACAGTGTGGCAGATCAGTGTGACGCTAACATTGTGCGCTAACAGTGTGGCAGATCAGTGTGATGCTAACAGTGTGGCAGATCAGTGTGATGCTAACAGTGTGGCAGATCAGTGTGACGCTAACATTGTGGCAGATCAGTGTGACGCTAACATTGTGCCAGATCAGGGTGATGGTAACAGTGTGGCAGATCAGTGTGGCGCTAACAGGTGGCAGATCCGTGTGATGCTAACAGTGTGGCAGATCAATGTGACGCTAACAGTGGGGCAGATCAGGATGATGCTAACAGTGTGGGAGATAAGTTTGATGCTAACAGTGTGGCAGATTAGTGTGATGCTAACAGTGTGGCAGATCAGTGTGACGCTAACAGTGTGGCAGATCAGTGTGACGCTAACATTGTGGCAGATCAGTGTGATGCTAATTGTGTGGCAGATCAGTGTGACGCTAACAGTGTGGCAGATCAGTGTGACGCTAACATTGTGGCAGATCAGTGTGCGCTAACAGTGTGGCAGATCAGTGTGGCGCTAACAGTGTGGAGATCAGTGTGCGCTAACAATGTGGGAGATCAGTTAGCGTAACATTGTGGCAGAACAGTGTGCGCTAACAGTGTGGCAGATCAGTGTGACGCTAACAGTGTGGCAGATCAGTGTGATGCTAACAGTGTGGCAGATCAGTGTGACGCTAACATTGTGGCAGATCAGTGTGACGCTAACATTGTGGCAGATCAGTGTGATGCTAACATTGTGGCAGATCAGGATGATGCTAACAGTGTGGCAGATCAGTGTGACGCTAACAGTGTGGCAGATCAGTGTGACGCTAACATTGTGACGCTAACATTGTGGCAGATCAGTGTGACGCTAACATTGTGGCAGATCAGGGTGATGCTAACAGTGTGGCAGATCAGTGTGACGCTAACAGTGTGGCAGATGCGTGGGAGATCAGTGTGACGCTAACATTGTGGCAGATCAGGGTGATGCTAACAGTGTGGCAGATCAGTGTGATGCTAACAGTGTGGCAGATCAGTGTGAGGCTAACATTGTGGCAGATCAGTGTGAGCCTAACAGTGTGGCAGATCAGGTGATGCTACGTGTGGCAGATCTGTGAGCGCTAACAGTGTGCAGATCAGGGTGATGCTAACATGTGGCAGATCAGTGTGACCTAACATTGTGGCAGATCAGGTGATGCTAACATGTGGCAGATCAGTGTGATGCTAACAGTGTGGCAGATCAGTGTGATGCTAACATTGTGGCAGATCAGGGTGATGCAAACAGTGTGGCAGATCAGTGTGATGCTAACATTGTGGCAGATCAGGGTGATGCTAACATTGTGGCAGATCAGGGTGATGCAAACATTGTGGCAGATCAGTGTGACGCTAACAGTGTGGCAGATCAGTGTGACGCTAACATTGTGCGCTAACAGTGTGGCAGATCAGTGTGATGCTAACAGTGTGGCAGATCAGTGTGATGCTAACAGTGTGGCAGATCAGTGTGACCCAACAGTGTGGCAGATCAGTGTGAGCGCTAACATTGTGGTAGATCAGTGTGGCCTAACATTGTGGCAGATCAGGGTGATGGTAACAGTGTGGCAGATCAGTGTGATGCTAACAGTGTGGCAGATCAATGTGGCGCTAACAGGTGGGCAGATCAGGTGATGCTAACAGTGTGGAGATAGTTTGGCTAACATGTGGCAGATCAGGATGATGCTAACAGTGTGGTAGATCAGTGTGATGCTAACATTGTGGCAGATCAGTATGATGCTAACATTGTGGCAGATCAGTGTGATGCTAACATTGTGTCAGATCAGTGTGACGCTAACATTGTGATGCTAACAGTGTGTCAGATCAGGGTGATGCTAACAGTGTGGCAGATCAGTGTGACGCTAACATTGTGGCAGATCAGTGTGGCGCTAACAGTGTGGCAGATCAGTGTGATGCTAACATTGTGGCTGATCAGTGTGACGCTAACAGTGTGGCAGATCAGTGTGGCGGCTAACATGTGGCAGATCAGTGTGGCCTAACAGTGTGGCAGATCAGGGTGATGCTAACAGTGTGACAGATCAGTGTGACGCTAACAGTGTGGCAGATCAGGGTGATGCTAACATTGTGGCAGATCAGTGTGACACTAACATTGTGGCAGATCAGGGTGATGCTAACAGTGTGGCAGATCAGTGTGATGCTAACAGTGTGGCAGATCCGTGTGATGCTAACATTGTGGCAGATCGAGGTGATGCAAACATTGTGGCAGATAGGTGTGCCTAACAGTGTGGCAGATCAGTGTGATGCTAGCATTGTGGCAGATCAGGGTGGCTAACATTTTGGCAGATCAGTGTGATGCTAACAGTGTGGCAGATCAGTGTGATGCTAACATTGTGGCAGATCAGGGTGATGCAAACATTGTGGCAGATCAGTGTGACGCTAACAGTGTGAGCGAATCAGTGTGCGCTAACATGTGACGCTAACAGTGTGGCAGATCAGTGTGATGCTAACAGTGTGGCAGATCAGTGTGATGCTAACAGTGTGGCAGATCAGTGTGGGCTAACATTGTGGCAGATCAGTGTGCGCTAACATTGTGCCAGATCAGGGTGATGGAACAGTGTGGCAGATCAGTGTGACGCTAACAGTGTGGCAGATCCGTGTGATGCTAACAGTGTGGCAGATCAATGTGACGCTAACAGTGGGGCAGATCAGGATGATGCTAACAGTGTGGGAGATAAGTTTGATGCTAACAGTGTGGCAGATTAGTGTGATGCTAACAGTGTGGCAGATCAGTGTGACGCTAACAGTGTGGCAGATCAGTGTGACGCTAACATTGTGGCAGATCAGTGTGATGCTAATAGTGTGGCAGATCAGGGGTGACGCTAACAGTGTGGCAGATCAGTGTGAGCACTAACATTGTGGCAGATCAGGTGTGAGCGCTAACAGTGTGGCAGATCAGTGTGACGCTAACAATGTGGGAGATCAGTGTGACGCTAACAATGTGGGAGATCAGTGTGCGCTAACATGTGGCAGAACAGTGTGCGCTAACATGTGGCAGATCAGTGTGGCGCTAACAGTGTGGCAGATCAGTGTGATGCTAACAGTGTGGCAGATCAGTGTGGCGCTAACAGTGTGGCAGATCAGTGTGGCGCTAACATTGTGGCAGATCAGTGTGATGCTAACATTGTGGCAGATCAGGGTGATGCTAACAGTGTGGCAGATCAGTGTGACTCTAACAGTGTGGCAGATCAGTGTGACGCTAACATTGTGGCAGATCAGTGTGCGCTAACATTGTGGCAGATCAGGGTGATGCTAACAGTGTGGCAGATCAGTGTGAAGCTAACAGTGTGGCGATGCGTGGGAGATCAGTGTGCGCTAACAGTGTGGCAGATCAGGATGATGCTAACAGTGTGGGAGATAAGTCTGACGCTAACAGTGTGGCAGATCAGGATGATGCTAACAGTGTGGCAGATCAGTGTGATGCTAACATTGTGGCAGATCAGTATGATGCTAACATTGTGGCAGATCAGTGTGATGCTAACATTGTGTCAGATCAGTGTGACGCTATCATTGTGATGCTAACAGTGTGTCAGATCAGGGTGATGCTAACAGTGTGGCAGATCAGTGTGACGCTAACATTGTGGCAGATCAGTGTGGCGCTAACATTGTGGCAGATCAGTGTGACGCTAACATTGTAGCGATCAGTGGGTACATTGTGGATCAGGGTGAGCTAACATTGTGGCAGATCAGTGTGGCGCTAACATTGTGGCAGATCAGGTGATGCAAACATTGTGACAGATAGTGTGATGCTAACAGTGTGGCAGATCAGTGTGATCCAGTTGTGGATCGTGTGGCTAACATTGTGGCAGATCAGTGTGATGCTAACATTGTGGCAGATCAGGGTGATGCAAACATTGTGACAGATCAGTGTGACGCTAACAGTGTGGCAGATCAGTGTGAGCGCTACAGTGGGCAGATCAGTGTGGCGCTAAAGTGGGTAGATCAGGGTGATGCTAACATTGTGGCAGATCAGTGTGAGCTAACATTGTGCAGATCAGTGTGGCGCTAACAGTGTGGCAGTCGGGGTGATGCTAACATTGGCAGATCAGTGTGATGCTAACATTGTGGCAGATCAGTGTGATGCTAACATTGTGGCAGATCAGGGTGATGCTAACATTGTGGCAGATCAGTGTGATGCTAACAGTGTGGCAGATCAGTGTGATGCTAACATTGTGGCAGATCAGTGTGACGCTAACATTGTGGCAGATCAGTGTGGCGCTAACAGTGTGGCAGATCAGTGTGAGGCTAACAGTGTGGCAGATCAGTGTGGCACTAAAGTGTGGTAGATCAGGTAATGCTAACATTGTGGCAGATCAGTGTGACGCTAACATTGTGGCAGATCAGTGTGATGCTAACATGTACAGATCAGTGGGCGCTAACGGTGCAGATCAGTTGATGCTAACAGTGTGGCAGATCAGTGTGATGCTAACATTGTGGCAGATCAGTGTGACGCTAACATTGTGGCAGATCAGTGTGATGCTAACATTGTGGCAGATCAGTGTGATGCAAACATTGTGACAGATCAGTGTGACGCTAACAGTGTGGCAGATCAGTGTGCGCTAATATGTGTGGTAGATCAGGTGTGCTAACATGTGGCAGATCAGTGTAGCGCTAACATTGTGGCAGATCAGTGTGGCGCTAACAGTGTGGCAGATCAGGGTGATGCTAAGTGTGGTAGATCTGGGTGACACAGTGTGGGAGGTCAGGTGATGCTAACAGTGCTAATATCTTGATCATGTGCCCACCTGTATAGGGATTGTGTTCAGATTGCTCTTAGTCACATCGCTCACACAAGTGTGCAGCAGCAATCTAGCTGTGCATCACGCTAGCATGTGGCTATGTATATATTAACAGGGGGTAGGGCAGGTGACACTAAAAGTTTGGAGGTCAGGGTGACTAACAGTTGTAGTGGTCAGGTGATCATAACAGTGTAGTGGGTCAGTTGACTTAACAGTGTGGCAGATCAGTGTGATGCTAACAGTGTGGCAATCATTGTGCGCTAACATTGTGGCAGATCAGGTGACGCTAACAGTGTGGCAGATCGGGTGATGCTAACAGTGTGGCAGATCAGTGTGGCGCTAACAGTGTGGCGAAGTGTGCGTAACGTGGCAGATCAGTGTAGCGCTAACAGTGTGGCAGATCAGATGCGCTAACATGTGGGCAGATCAGTGTGCGCTAACATTGTGGCAGATCAGTGTGATGCTAACAGTTTGGCAGATCAGTGTGATGCTAACAGTGTGCAGATCAGTTGATGCTAATATGTGGCAGATCAGTGTGACGCTAACATTGTGGCAGATCATTGTGATGCTAACAGTGTGGCAGATCAGTGTGACGCTAACAGTGTGGCAGATCAGTGTGACGCTAACAGTGTGGCAGATCAGTGTGACGCTAACATTGTGCAGATCAGTGTGGCGCTAACATTGTGGCAGATCAGTGTGCGCTAACAGTGTGGCAGATCAGTGTGATGCTAACAGTGTGGCAGATCAGTGTGATGCTAATGTGTGACAGATCAGTGTGACGCTAACAGTGTGGCAGATCAGTGTGATGCTAACAGTGTGGCAGATCAGTGTGACGCTAACAGTTTGGCAGATCAGGGTGATGCTAACAGTGTGGCAGATCAGTGTGATGCTAACATTGTGGCTGATCAGTGTGACGCTAACAGTGTGGCAGATCAGTGTGACGCTAACATTGTGGCAGATCAGTGTGGCGCTAAAGTGTGGCAGATCAGGGTGATGCTAACAGTGTGACAGATCAGTGTGACGCTAACAGTGTGGCAGATCAGGGTGATGCTAACATTGTGGCAGTTCAGTGTGACACTAACATTGTGGCAGATCAGGGTGATGCTAACAGTGTGGCAGATCAGTGTGATGCTAACAGTGTGGCAGATCAGGGTGATGCTAACATTGTGGCAGATCAGGGTGATGCAAACATTGTGGCAGATAGTGTGACGCTAACAGTGTGGCAGATCAGTGTGATGCTAGCATTGTGGCAGATCAGTGTGACGCTAACATTGTGGCAGATCAGTGTGATGCTAACAGTGTGGCAGATCAGTGTGATGCTAACATTGTGGCAGATCAGGGTGATGCAAACATTGTGGCAGATCAGTGTGCGCTAACATGTGGCAGATCAGTGTGATGCTAACAGTGTGGCGATCAGTGTGATGCTAACAGTGTGCGAATCAGTGGCCTAACATTGTGGCAGATCAGGTGTGATGCCTAACATTGGTCCAGATCAGGGTGATGGTAACAGTGTGGCAGATCAGTGTGACGCTAACAGTGTGGCAGATCCGTGTGATGCTAACATTGTGGCAGATCATGTGGCGCTAACAGTGGGGCAGATCAGGATGATGCTAACAGTGTGGGAGATAGTTTGGCGCTAACAGGGGGCGATCGGATGATCAACGGGCGATCGGTGATGCTAACAGTGTGGCGATCAGTGTGCGCTAACAGTGTGGCAGATCAGTGTGAGCGCTAACATTGTGGCAGATCAGTGTGATGCTAAGTGTGGCAGATCAGGTGAGCAACAGTGTGGCGCGTGAGGCTAATTGTGGCAGATCAGTGTAGCTATCAGTGTGACAGATGTTGCCGCTAACAGTGTGGCAGATCAGTGTGCGCTAACAATGGGGAGATCAGTGGACACTTTTAAAATTGTGGCAGAACGTGTGCGCAACAGTGTGGCGATCAGTGTGCGCTAACGTGTGGCAGATCAGTGTGATGCTAACAGTGTGGCAGATCAGTGTGACGCTAACATTGTGGCAGATCAGGTGGCGTAACAGTGGGCAGATCAGTGTATGCTACATTGGGCAGATCGGTGATGCTAACAGTGGTGGCGATCAGGGGTGACTCTAACAGGTGGCAGAAACAGGTGTGGCTAACAGTGTGGCAGATCAGGTGGCTGCTAACATTGTGGCAGATCAGGGTGATGCTAACAGTGTGACAGATCAGTGTGAGCTAACAGTGTGGCAGATGCGTGGGAGAATCAGTGTGGCGCTAACAGTGTGGCAGATCAGGATGTGCTAACAGTGTGGAGATAAGTCTGGCGCTAACAGTTGGCAGATCAGGATGATGCTAACAGTGTGGCAGATCAGTGTGATGATAACATTGGCAGATCAGTTGATGCTAACATTGTGGCAGATCAGTGTGATGCTAACATTGTGTCAGATCAGTGTGACGCTAACATTGTGTGCAACAGTGTGCAGATCAGGTGATGCTAACAGTGTGGCAGATCAGTGTGCGCTAACATTGTGGCAGATCAGTGTGGCGCTAACATTGTGGCAGATCAGTGTGCGCTAACATTGTAGCAGATCAGTGTGACGCTAACATTGTGGCAGATCAGGGTGATGCTAACATTGTGGCAGATCAGTGTGAGCCTAACATGTGGCAGATCAGGGTGATGCAAACTTGTGACAGATCAGTGTGATGCTAACAGTGTGGCAGATCAGTGTGATGCTAACATTGTGGCAGATCAGTGTGGCGCTAACATTGTTGGCAGATCAGTGTGATGCTAACATTGTGGCAGATCAGGGTGATGCAAACATTGTGACAGATCAGTGTGACGCTAACAGTGTGGCAGATCAGTGTGGCGCTAACAGTGTGGCAGATCAGTGTGGCGCTAACAGTGTGGTAGATCAGGGTGATGCTAACATGTGGCAGATCAGTGTGAGCGCTAACATTGTGGCAGATCAGGGGTGGCTAACAGTGTGGCAGATCAGTGTGATGCTAACATTGTGGCAGATCAGTGTGATGCTAACATTGTGGCAGATCAGGGTGATGCTAACATTGTGGCAGATCAGGGTGATGCTAACATTGTGGCAGATCAGTGTGATGCTAACAGTGTGGCAGATCAGTGTGATGCTAACATTGTGCAGATCATGTGGCGCTAACCTGTGGAGATCAGTGTGGCCTAACATTGTGGCAGATCAGGGTGATGCTAACAGTGTGGCAGATCAGTGTGACGCTAACAGTGGGCAGATCGTGGGAGATCAGTGTGACGCTAACAGTTTTGGCAGATCAGGATGATGCTAACAGTGTGGGAGATAAGTCTGACGCTAACAGTGTGGCAGATCAGGATGATGCTAACATTATGGCAGATCAGTATGATGCTAACATTGTGGCAGATCAGTGTGATGCTAACATTGTGTCGAGATCAGTGTGGCGCTAACATATGTGATGCTAACAGTGTGTCAGATCAGGGTGATGCTAACATGTGGCAGATCAGTGTGCTAACATTGTGGCAGATCAGTGTGAGCTAACATTGTGCAGATCAGTGTGGCGCTAACATTGTAGCAGATCGTGTCAGCTAACATTGTCAGATCAGGGTGATGCTAACATTGTGGCAGATCAGTGTGACGCTAACATTGTGGCAGATCAGGGTGATGCAAACATTGTGACAGATCAGTGTGATGCTAACAGTGTGGCAGATCAGTGTGATGCTAACATTGTGGCAGATCAGTGTGACGCTAACATTGTGGCAGATCAGTGTGATGCTAACATTGTGGCAGATCAGGGTGATGCAAACAGTGTGACAGATCAGTGTGCGCTAACAGTGTGGCAGATCAGTGTGAGCTAACATGTGGCAGATCAGTGTGGCGCTAATGTGTGGTAGATCGGTGATGCTAACATGTGGCAGATCAGTGTGGCTAACATTGTGGCAGATCAGGTAGCGCTAACAGTGTGGCAGATCAGTGTGATGCTAACATTTTGGCAGATCGGTGTGATGCTAACATTGTGGCAGATCAGGGTGATGCTAACATTGTGGCAGATCAGGGTGATGCTAACATTGTGGCAGATCAGTGTGATGCTAACAGTGGCAATCAGTGTGATGCTAACATTGTGGCAGAAACAGTGTGAGCTAACATTGTGGCAGATCAGTGTGAGCTAACAGTGTGGCAGATCAGTGTGCGCTAACAGTGTGGCAGATCAGTGTAGCGCTAATAGTGTGGTAGATCAGGTGATGGCTAACATGTGGCAGATCAGTGTGGCGCTAACATTGTGGCAGATCAGTGTGATGCTAACATTGTGACAGATCAATGTGGCGCTAACAGTGGGGCAGATCAGGTGATGCTAATAGTGTGGCAGATCAGTGTGATGCTAACAGTGTGGCAGATCAGTGTGGCGCTAACATTGTGGCAGATCAGTGTGATGCTAACATTGTGGCAGATCAGGGTGATGCAAACATTGTGACAGATCAGTGTGATGCTAACAGTGTGGCAGATCAGTGTGGCGCTAATAGTGTGGTAGATCAGGGTGATGCTAACATTGTGGCAGATCAGTGTAGCGCTAACATTGTGCAGATCAGTGTGCGCTAACAGTGTGGCAGATCAGGGTGATGCTAACATGTGGTAGATCTGGAGTGACAGTGTGGTAGGTCAAGGTGATGCTAACAGTGCTAATATCTTGATCTTTTGCCACCTGTGATAGGGATTGTGTTCTAGATTGGACTCTTCAGTCACATGCCACAGAGAGTGTGCAGCACACATCTGAGCTGTTGTCATCATCGCTGATGGGCGCTTTTATATTAACATGTGGTAGGCAGGGGCACTAAAGTTGGTAGGTCAGTGACACAACAGTGAGTAATCAGGTGTCATGTAACAGTTGTAGGTCAGGGTGACAAGTGTGGTAGATCAGGGTATCTTAACAGTGTGGTGAGGTCAGGGTGACTACATCAATGGCCTCTTACTCGGGCAATAGGTTTTGCCGACAAGTAATACACGTTCATGGCAAAAATCAAACATGAGAGTGATTAAAATTGGTCGTAAGAGCAGAGCGTGAAGAAGAAGCGGGCATAGTTTGTCCAGTACTGAATCATCTCTGTTGGTGTATGTAATGTTTCTAACAGGGTGACATTAAGTTTCCTACGTCATATTAAACACATTCATTTAGCATTATTCTAAGCTCAAATTTCAGAAATAAACAATATTCTCTTTTCTTCAGAATCAACTAATCAAATTCTCTGTCCTTTTGTAGAAGGCATGCAGATCCTCCAACCTCAGTGGTGCGCTAGCAGGCCAGACAGGTAGTTTAGATAGGTTGGTAGATATGAAATTAGTTGACTGTAGTGTTTGCGCACCAAATCTACACGTTAATAGCAGATAGCAACACTAGAACGAGACATTTACGTAGTGAAACTAGTTGACGTAGAATTGTGTAGTGACTCATAGCAACGTTAGAAAACATAAAGAGACCAACATAAACATTGGATAGGAGAGGACGTGTTTGCCTACATGAGAATACCATCATTAAGCATGTAATGTTTTTTTTTTCTTTCGTCCGCTTTCAACTCAGACGAAGTTTCATCTCTGAAACTGATTTTTGCGTGAAAATCCGTTTTCCAATTTCTTACAATGGCAGCAGCGTGCACATTGTAAATTACTTGACACTGGCAGACGTGTGCTCAATGTACTCGTAATTAGTATTCCTCGCCATACAGGCAGATTTTCTCCGACTTCAGAGGTACTCACGTTATCGTCCTGAGTAAGACCAGGGACTCGAACAAATGCCGGACAGTAGGTTCGAACCCGAGCTATGAGGCGTCTCACAGCTAGCAGGTCGAGCTACTATCAACTACTCTAGGCAGTCCCCCGCATGTAATGTTAACTCCAATAAACATGTTATACACTCTCAAGATTGAGTTCGCACAGTGTTTACCATCTTGTATGCAAGTATTAACCATGGATTGAAAGCCACCATCAACCAGCAAAATCTAAATCTCCAAATCATGAGTCAAACTACAACACTTTTCTGCCATTTGATCACTGTTGTGATATATAACCACTGCAAGAAAGTTTTTACATTGTTGACCAATTATGTTTCCATGTGACTAGGCCAGCACATCTGTTTTAGCTAGCATTTTATTTACAGAGTAGCTTGCCAGATTGTGAATTCTCTAACGATCGTTGTTTTGTCCATGTTTATGATGGAACATACATTGTACAGTCTCTGGGCTGAGTGGTTGAGCCTTTGTCTTGTTAGTGAGGTCGTAGGTTCGAATCTAGACAGCGCGTTCTGTTACTAGAGCAGTTTTTCCAGAGACCCTGGGATTGTTGTTGAGCCAGGGTTTGTGGCTTTGTCAATCTCTGGCAGAGTGGACGATGCCATTCCTAGCGAAGAGGATCGAGTTCAATGATAAACCCGCAATGAAGTCAATCTGTTCTTTAAACCTTTTTTAAAGACTCATTATACAGTTGGATTTGCTTTTATTTTGTTGATGTTAGACAGATCTTCTCTATGTTGACCTCAGGTTGACAGCAGAGAACTCAGGTAAAACACACTACAGGTGTCCAGTCATCAGTCATAGGATTTGTAGCAGCTTTTGTTGTCGCCTGACAGTCTAGAGGTTAAAGATGAAGATGTGGACACAGCGTTGCATTATTCTGCTTTTGGTGAGTCTCCATCCTAGATTATTTACTTTGGGTGAGTCTCCATCTAGATTAGTTTACTTTTGGCTGAGTCTCCATCTAGATTAGTTTACTTTTGGGTGAGTCTCCATCTAGATTAGTTTACTTTTGGCTGAGTCTCCATCTAGATTATTTTACTTTTGGGTGAGTCTCCATCTAGATTAGTTTACTTTTGGCTGAGTCTCCATCTAGATTAGTCTACTTTTGGGTGAGTCTCCATCTAGATTAGTTTACTTTTTAGGTGAGTCTCCATCTAGATTAGTTACTTTTGTGAGTCTCCATCTAGATGTTACTACCATCTAGATTAGTTTACTTTTGGTGAGTCTCCATCTAGATTAGTTTACTTTTGGCTGAGTCTCCATCTAGATTAGTAGTTTCACTTTATTTGGCTGAGTCTCCATCTAGATTAGTTTACTTTGGCTGAGTCTCCATCTAGATTAGTTTACTTTTGGCTGAGTCTCCATCTAGATTGTTTACTTGGCTGAGTCTCCATCTAGATTAGTTATTTTGGCTGAGTCTCCATCTAGATTAGTTTACTTTTGGCTGAGTCTCCATCTAGATTAGTTTACTTTTGGCTGAGTCTCCATCTAGATTAGTTTACTTTTGGCTGAGTCTCCATCTAGATTAGTTTACTTTTGGGTGAGTCTCCATCTAGATTAGTCTACTTTTGGGGTGAGTCTCCATCTAGATTAGTTTACTTTTGGCTGAGTCTCCATCTAGATTAGTTTACTTTTGGGTGAGTCTCCATCTAGATTAGTTTACTTTTGGCTGAGTCTCCATCTAGATTAGTTTACTTTTGGCTGAGTCTCCATCTAGATTAGTTTACTTTTGGGTGAGTCTCCATCTAGATTAGTTTACTTTTGGCTGAGTCTCCATCTAGATTAGTTTACTTTTGGCTGAGTCTCCATCTAGATTACTTTACTTTTGGGTGAGTCTCCATCTAGATTAGTCTACTTTTGGGTGAGTCTCCATCTAGATTATTTTACTTTTGGGTGAGTTTCCATCTAGATTAGTTTACTTTTGGCTGAGTCTCCATCTAGATTAGTTTACTTTTGGCTGAGTCTCCATCTAGATTAGTTTACTTTTGGGTGAGTCTCCATCTAGATTAGTTTACTTTTGGCTGAGTCTCCATCTAGATTAGTTTACTTTTGTCTGAGTCTCCATCTAGATTAGTTTACTTTTGGCTGAGTCTCCATCTAGATTAGTTTACTTTTGGGTGAGTCTCCATCTAGATTAGTCTACTTTTGGGTGAGTCTCCATCTAGATTAGTTTACTTTTGGCTGATTCTCCATCTAGATTAGTTTACTTTTGGGTGAGTCTCCATCTAGATTAGTTTACTTTTGGCTGAGTCTCAATCTAGATTAGTTTACTTTTGGCTGAGTCTCCATCTAGATTAGTTTACTTTTGGGTGAGTCTCCATCTAGATTAGTTTACTTTTGGCTGAGTCTCCATCTAGATTAGTTTACTTTTGGCTGAGTCTCCATCTAGATTAGTTTACTTTTGGCTGAGTCTCCATCTAGATTAGTTTACTTTTGGGTGAGTCTCCATCTAGATTAGTCTACTTTTGGGGTGAGTCTCCATCTAGATTAGTTTACTTTTGGCTGAGTCTCCATCTAGATTAGTTTACTTTTGGGTGAGTCTCCATCTAGATTAGTTTACTTTTGGGTGAGTCTCCATCTAGATTAGTTTACTTTTGGGTGAGTCTCCATCTAGATTAGTTTACTTTTGGGTGAGTCTCCATCTAGATTAGTTTACTTTTGGCTGAGTCTCCATCTAGATTAGTTTACTTTTGGCTGAGTCTCCATCTAGATTACTTTACTTTTGGGTGAGTCTCCATCTAGATTAGTCTACTTTTGGGTGAGTCTCCATCTAGATTATTTTACTTTTGGGTGAGTTTCCATCTAGATTAGTTTACTTTTGGCTGAGTCTCCATCTAGATTAGTTTACTTTTGGCTGAGTCTCCATCTAGATTAGTTTACTTTTGGGTGAGTCTCCATCTAGATTAGTTTACTTTTGGCTGAGTCTCCATCTAGATTAGTTTACTTTTGTCTGAGTCTCCATCTAGATTAGTTTACTTTTGGCTGAGTCTCCATCTAGATTAGTTTACTTTTGGGTGAGTCTCCATCTAGATTAGTTTACTTTTGGCTGAGTCTCAATCTAGATTAGTTTACTTTTGGCTGAGTCTCCATCTAGATTAGTTTACTTTTGGCTGAGTCTCCATCTAGATTAGTTTACTTTTGGGTGAGTCTCCATCTAGATTAGTTTACTTTTGGCTGAGTCTCCATCTAGATTAGTTCTACTTTCTACTGGTGAGTCTCCATCTAGATTAGTTTACTTTTGGCTGAGTCTCCATCTAGATTAGTTTACTTTTGGGTGAGTCTCCATCTAGATTAGTTTACTTTTGGCTGAGTCTCCATCTAGATTAGTTTACTTTTGTCTGAGTCTCCATCTAGATTAGTTTACTTTTGGCTGAGTCTCCATCTAGATTAGTTTACTTTTGGGTGAGTCTCCATCTAGATTAGTTTACTTTTGGGTGAGTCTCCATCTAGATTAGTTTACTTTTGGCTGATTCTCCATCTAGATTAGTTTACTTTTGGGTGAGTCTCCATCTAGATTAGTTTACTTTTGACTGAGTCTCAATCTAGATTAGTTTACTTTTGGCTGAGTCTCCATCTAGATTAGTTTACTTTCGGGTGAGTCTCCATCTAGATTAGTTTACTTTTGGCTGAGTCTCCATCTAGATTAGTTTACTTTTGGCTGAGTTTCCATCTAGATTAGTCTACTTTTGGCTGAGTCTCCATCTAGATTAGTTTACTTTTGGGTGAGTCTCCATCTAGATTAGTTTACTTTTTAGGTGAGTCTCCATCTAGATTAGTTTACTTTTGGGTGAGTCTCCATCTAGATTAGTTTACTTTTGGGTGAGTCTCCATCTAGATTAGTTTACTTTTGGCTGAGTCTCCATCTAGATTAGTTTACTTTTGGCTGAGTCTCCATCTAGATTAGTTTACTTTTGGGTGAGTCTCCATCTAGATTAGTTTGATTTTTGGTGAATTGTTTTTGAATGTGTCTTTGGCTGAATGAGATGTGTTTAGTTAAGTTTTGAGATGAGAGTTGAATGTGTCTTTGGCTGAATGAGATGTGTTTAGTTAAGTTTTGATATGAGAGTTGGATGTGTCTTTGGTTGAATGAGATGTGTTTAGTTAAGTTTTGATATGAGAGTTGGATGTGTCTTTGGTTGAATGAGATGTGTTTTCTTCTGGTTAAGTTTTGAACTTAATATCACTACATATAGAATACAACAATAAGTTCCTAACGGACATAAAATGAAAATCTGTGACTAAAAATGAATGATGAAATAAATACAAAAAACTAGAAGTGGAACAAAGAAGACACAAACAATAAAAATCAAATATATATATATATCTTCTTCTTCAGCAATCTCTGGTCATGCGCTTAATTTACTGGGTGTGGCCATGTGTTGCTTCTCAGCTCACCCAGGAGAGGACAGTCTTGCAGGATATGCTCTGGTGTCTGTTCCGCCTGCTGACACTGGCAGAGAGCTGTTTGACTTATTCCTAGTCTATATAAGTGTTTATTGAGTCTGCAGTATCCAGTGCGTAGTGTCGAAATATAATGACCTGGTCTGTTCTGCTTAGGTCTTTGAGGGAGTCTTTTTCCATAATCATATCCAGTGTTTGTCTTCCAGTCTACTGCAGATTCCCTCTGTACAAGGGTTTTGACCTCTTGAAAAGACAGGGGCTGGTAAATTTGCTCTTTGGCACTGCCCTCCTTAGCTAAGACATCGGCACTCTCATTGCCTGCAATGCAACAGTGAGATGGAATCCACTGTAAGTGAATTTCTGCCTTTTCTGAAAGCTGAGCAAGTTCTCTTTTAGGTTTTGTACTGTGCTGTCAGCGGATTTAGTCTCCAGGGTTTGTATAGCTGACAGTGAGTCTGTAAGAAATACCATCTTGTCTGCAGGTGAAAGGTGGGAATGACCTGGAATAAACTAAGCTGGCTTGCTCAAGACACATCTGGTTGGAGGAAATTTGTTGGTGCCTTATGCTTCAAGGGAAGTTTACAGAAGTTAAAGAAGAAATGTCAGCAGGGAACTTTCTCTTGGCCATCTAATTGTATTGTGTTCCAGCTGTGATTTATTTCTCTTAGTTCCTGTTCTACTATTCTGCCCGAGTGGTTACCGGGCCCAAATTTGTGGTGTAAAGAATAGAACCACTGTTACCTGCCACGCATGTCGTAAGAGGTGACTAAGGAGGTTTGGCTGAAATCAGATGCATGTGTCCGCTAGGAATGCTAACCCGAAACAAATGCTTGCAGAAAACGGATGCACCAGGCCATAAGGCGCATAACATGGCGCAACGACCCCTCACAATGAGGAACGGGATAACAGATTCTACGGTCACCAATCTGCTTCGGAGATTTATCCACGCAGTAAGAATGTCAGACCTACCATCACGTGGGTGTCCAAAACTGACTGCAGGAAGAGGTCGGCACAAACGAGGAAGCAGAAATCATTGGAATTATACCCTGCAGAACTGAACCCAGTATGCAGACTTGAGAAGAAAGAGGTGGACCACTTACACCCGCATCCAAGACAAACTGTATCTCTCTCTCGCGATCGTCAAGACAAACTGTATGGCGTGGCTGATAATCTGAGGCAGACGGCTGCCTTTATTAGAGAATCCGAAATCCCAATCTAGTGAGAATGCAGAAGGAGAAGAAGTTCCACCATTCTCCAGGTCTTTTTTGTCTTCCATGTTTTTATTTACCTTCTGTTGTCAATACCAGTTATTATATTGTACATTTTCTGAGATCTGAACCTAGACCTATTATAGAGAGGTAATCCTATCTTCTATTTGATATTAGTAACCAGCCAGAGGTGATGCACCAACTGCTACTGAAAGGAGCTAAGATTGATTCTCTAAACAATGGGGGCTGCAGTACACTACATGTGGCAGTTAACAAACAGCATCAGGAGTGTGTCAAGGTGTTGCTGTCATGGGGATGTAATGTTAATATTCAGGTGAGTTCTGTCTCCTGTATTGACATGTCATGTTAACACACGTAATAACAAAGTACTGTAGTTTTACAAAAACAATGACAAAATACAGCAACGTTTCAACCAACAAGGCCTTTATCAAGCAAACGAACAACAGGAGTGACGAATTTTAAAAACACTAACACTGTACGGATCACTACATACAGAGACATTCAAATGTTTCTAATGAAAATCTGGGAATAAAAACAAATAACGAAATAAATGTAACACAAAAACACACATAAAAACTAGAAATACAAAAGAAGAGAAACAATAAAAAATTAAGTAAATATATAGCTTGAATACATGCAACAGATGCACATATAGATTACAAGGCATGAGAAGAGAAAGTACTAAGAAGCATAGGAATGTAATACATTGAGCCCACATGATCACACGGTACCATACAATGAAATCAACCGATTCTCCTGAGCAAATCGACTGCGATCATCCGGGGAACATGATCGGATGGCTGTGATCTGGACATATGCACAGATAAGAAAACTATTAGTGTGTCATGTTAACACAGATACAAAAAAACTATTATCGTGTCATGTTAACACACAGATAAGAAAACTATTAGCATGTCATGTTAACACACACAGATAAGAAAACTATTAGCGTGTCATGTTAACACACACATAAGAAAACTATTAGCATGTCATGTTAACACACACAGATAAGAAAACTATTAGTGTGTCATGTTAACACACAGATAAGAAAACTATTAGCGTGTCATGTTAACACACACAGATAAGAAAACTATTGTCATGTTAACACACAGATAAGAAAACTATTAGCATGTCATGTTAACACACAGATAAGAAAACTATTAGCATGTCATGTTAACACACACAGATGAGAAAACTATTAGCATGTCATGTTAACACACACAGATAAGAAAACTATTAGCATGTCATGTTAACACACACAGATAAGAAAACTATTAGTGTGTCATGTTAACACACAGATAAGAAAACTATTAGCGTGTCATGTTAACACACACAGATAAGAAAACTATTAGCATGTCATGTTAACACACACAGATAAGAAAACTATTATCATGTCATGTTAACACACAGATAAGAAAACTATTAGCATGTCATGTTAACACACACAGATAAGAAAACTATTATCGTGTCATGTTAACACACAGATGAGAAAACTATTAGCATGTCATGTTAACACACAGATAAGAAAACTATTAGCATGTCATGTTAACACACACAGATAAGAAAACTATTAGCATGTCATGTTAACACACACAGATAAGAAAACTATTAGCATGTCATGTTAACACACACAGATAAGAAAACTATTAGCATGTCATGTTAACACACAGATAAGAAAACTATTGTCATGTCATGTTAACACACACAGATAAGAAAACTATTATCGTGTCATGTTAACACACACAGATGAGAAAACTATTGTCATGTTAACACACAGATAAGAAAACTATTGTCATGTTAACGCAAGATACAAAAAATATTAGCGTGTCATGTTAACACACAGATAAAAAAAACTATGAACGCAAAAAGAGCAATGTTCAACACAAACTTTCTCCCCACATTATGTTACCAGTGCCAAACCTGGACACTGACAACAAATGATAGAAGAAAACTAGTCACGACAGAGATGAAGTGTCTATGCAGAATGCTGGGTGTAACAAGAAGAGACCGGTTGAGAAATGAAGACATCAGGAAAAAGTGGGTACAACGTCAGTACTGAACTTTATCAAGAAACAACAAATTAAATGGTTCGCCACGTAAGCAGATTACCAACAGACAGTGCACCTCAAAGAGTAATGCTGCTCCGATACAATGGGCGCAAAGCAAAAGGCCGGCCACGCAAAAGATGGACCTCAGAGATAACAGAAGCGACGAAAGACACTATCTACGAAGCGCATACAGGGGCCTGTTTTAGAAATCTCTTCTTGACCTGACACTGTGAGGCAAACAAGATTGGAGAAAAGTAAAAGCAAGAGAGAAAAGAAATCTATTAGCATATCCTCTCAGTTGATGCTTCACAAGATCCAGAAGGGCAGGTTTTGATATGAGTGGATGTTGTATATATAAGTTTCTAACCTCCAGATGCTTAAGTGGATACACTGTCCTGGGCATGCGGGTGTTTACACTGAGAGAATGAACAGGCTTGCATCGATTGTTGGGGAGTTAAAGATGGATAATGGGGGATGTTCTCTGGTCTCTTTACGACTGTCTGTTGGATGAGAACACAAAAATGAATCGATCCAGGGATTTAAGCAGTTTGTAGTTACCCGTTGTACTAGTAGAACTGGATGACTGAGGGGCAGAGTGAGGATTGTGTTTAATCAGCGAGCCACGGGAACCATCAGTATACATACTCTTCTATATCTGTTGGGGAACCATCAGTATACATACTCTTCGATATCTGTTGGGGAGACTGAGCACCTATGGATCTGCCCAGAGTGCAATGACGCCAGTTTAGTAACCAATAACCAAAGCGTGTCCTGTTAATACTCGGATAAAACTATTAGCGTGTCATATTACATATTATAAAAAGTAATGTGACAGTCTGAACAAATTAATACCTTCCATTTCTGTCAATGAAAATACTTGTTGTGTATATACATCAATGACAATGGTTCGGATAGAATGTGAAATTATTAATTCCACAGGATTCCCGGTTTGCACTGGCGCGGAATTGCATGTGGAGCACGCAAATGCGTAATTATAAGAAAACTTGACTATTGTACCGTTAAACTTCTACACGTATACCTAATCAACATCGCTGTTATTTTACTAATAACATATAATGAAATCCTACAGCACTAAAGGTTTTGTGGGCAAAAAATACTTTAGGAAGGTCACCACTGTTACCTATATAAAAATGTAAAATCAAGAATTTCTGTCAAGTGGATGATTTTATATCGGTCGTTAAAGATGTTCACGAATTTTAGAACGAACTATAACACTTTAGTGAAAAGACTACATTAGGATGTTAATCTTAACACTTTAGTGAGATGAAACCTGGTGGAGGTACTGGTACAGACATGGATCAGAGAAATCACCTTCATTTTAGTCCCTATGCACGCAGGAGTCAGTGGTAATGAACGAGCTGATAGATTGGCTGGCTTGGCTGCGATATCAGAGGGAGCTGCCATGGACTGAAACGACATTCTTAACGTATTGAGAGTCTTACCAAACAGAGGAGTTTCATAGTTGTGAATCTTACTCGCTGATCAGATTGAGTAAGATGGATGTCCATATTGGTGCAGCCTGAGATTCAGATACAACAATGGCTCCAGTAAACAGAGCCCAAGAGAGCCAATGTAGGACAGCAGTAACGACCTCAACCTCCATCCTCATACTAGAAGTAATTGTCCACGCCACTTTGTTCACATGTGATATGTGAACTATTGAATTGATGCACCTTCTTTCCTCTGTTGTGAAGGTATGCAAAATTCAATGGTTCTTTCTTTCTCGAATCCTGTATGCCTCACAGCGTCAGGTCAGGAAGAGATTTCTAAAACGGGCCCTAGGATGCGCTTCGTAGATAGTCTCTTTTGTCGCCTCTGTTATCTCTGAGGTCCATCTTTTGCGTGGCCGGCCTTTTGCTTTGTACCCATTGTATCGGAGCAGCATTGCTCTTTGAGGTGCACTGTCTGATGGTAATCTGCTTACGTGACCGAACCATTTAATTTGTTGTTTCTTGATGAAGTCTAGTACTGATGTACCCACTTTTTTCCTGATGTCTTCATTTCTCAACCGGTCTCTTCTTGTTACACCCAGCATTCTGCGTAGACACTTCATCTCCGTTGTGACTAGTTTTCTTCTATCGCTTGTTGTCAGCGTCCAGGTTTGGCACTGGTAACATAATGTGGGGAGAAAGATTGTGTTGAACATTGCTCTTTTTGTGTTCATGGTGACGTGTTTGCATCTTAAAATTGGCGCCATTTGCCCTATCATTTGATTTGCTTTGTTGCATCTGTGTTGAATTTCATTAGTTATTCTTCCATTTGCTGAAAAATGCTCCCTAGGTATGTGAAATCTTTTACTTGATTTAGTAGATGATTATCGATGGAGATGTTGGTAGTGTTTTCCTCTGGCAATGTCATTACTTCTGTTTTGTCGATGTTAATTCTCATGTTGTATTCGTTACATGCTAACTGGAGTCTGTTGATGTGTTGTTGTAGCTGTTCTTCTGTTGTTGATATGATTGCCTGATCGTCCTGCAAAAAGAAATTCATTTAAGAGTTCTCCGAGGTTGTTTCCTTCGGTGGTGTTAGCTATTTTACAAATGTGGTCAATGTACGTGATGAATAGCAGTGGGGATAGTACGCAACCTTGTCTTACTCCTGACCCTACGTGAAACTTTTCTGATAATCCTGTATTTGTTCTAATCGATACTGGCTGTCAGTATAAATGTTCTTGCAAAGGTTGATTAGGTGTTCATTAACCCCATAGGTTGTTAGTATTTTCCACAACTTGTGCCTATCTACGCGGTGAACGCTTTTCCTGGTCTACAAATGCAACGTGTAAATGTTTGTCGGATTCGATAGTCCTTTCTACTAACTGTCTGAGGGCGAATATTGCGTCTGTACAGCTTTTGTTCTTCCTGAATCCCATTTGGAAGTCATTAAGCTGTGGCTCACTTGTCTGCGAAAAATCTTACGCGTGTACTGGCCGACTACTATCTCGAATCAAGAATTGCTTGCACGATGCCAACAAGAGAATATGGGCACTATCATCCGAAGACGACGCTGGAGATGGATTGGACATGTGATGCGCATGGAGCCTGGCTCCGACACGAAAACTGCACTGAGATGGACTCCAGAGGGTAGGCAAAGCGTGGAAGACCCAAGATGACCTGGAGGAGAACGATAGAGCAAGAGCTGAAGGAAATGAATCATAGCTGGAACACAATACAGAGGAAGGCCATGAACAGGGAAGAATGGTGTACGTTTGTTGCTGCCCTAACGCCAAAGGCGTAACAGGCTAAAGAGAAGCTGTGGCTCGATGATGTGGCGGAGCCTTTTCTCAAGTACTTTGCAGAATATTTTCCCAGTGTGGCTCAGTAGCGCTATGCCTCTATACTTTGTACAGTCCCTCTTACTACCTTTCTTCTTCCAGATGGGAACAATTGTAGCATTCCTCCAATCTTCTGGTGTTTCTTGTGTGATCCAGACTTGGTTGAATAGTCTATGGAGCCAGCTGATTCCTACCTCTTTAGTTGCTTTGATTAGGTCGGCCGGATATTGTCTGGGCCTGGTGTTTTATTAGGTGGGGCCATATTTACAGCATTTCTGATCTCTGATAGTGTTATGCTTGGTTCTACTTCTGAAGTTACATTTACTGTGTGTTCTTGAGTGTTCGGTTGGTCCTCTTGTTGTAGGTTGAGAAGTTCACTAAAGTATTGTCGCCATCTGTTCATTATCATTTTTGGATCATTAAGAGCTTGGCCGGTTTCATCGTTAATAATTTCAGTTGGGTCATTTTGTTCTTGTCTTTCCCGCATAGCTTTAATTTTCTTGTAAAAATGTCTTGTTGAATTTTTGTAGTCTGAATTTAATGTTTCGCCATAATCTTGCCATGCTTGTATTTTAGACTTCTTTATTATCTCATCGGTCAGATGATAACAGATGATGACAGATGTATAACTGAAATTAAAAGAGAATAGGAATGGCCAAGGATAATTTCAATAGTATGAGAAAGTTACTGACATCCAAACAAATCACAAACAGGCTAAAAATTAGAATGATCAAATGCTATATATATCCTATATTAATGTATGGCTCGAAACATGGACAATGAACAAGCAGTTAGAAGACAGAATTGATGCATTTGAGATGTGGATATATAGAAGAATAAGCAGAGTTTCATGGACAGAAAAACAGACAAATAAACAAGTTTTAGGAAAACTAGGCATGAAGAAACAATTATTAAGAGAAATAAAATTCAGACAAGTAAAGTATTTTGGGACATAAAAGGCATGACACCATGATAAAACATTTACTAGAGGGGAAGTTGAGGGAGGAAGAGCAAGAGGAAGACCGAGAGATAAGTGGGAGGGAAACTTTAAGAAATGGACAGGTTACAGTCTGGCAGTGTGCAACACCAAGGCGAAAGACAGAGGATGCTGAGATTCATTGCAGCCAACCTTCGATGTGGAGACGGCACCTGATGATGATGATGATTATCTCCTTGGCTTGTTTTCTAGCTGTTCTATACTCAGTGAGGTCGTTTTGATGTTTGTTTTTGCCCATAAGTTGTATCTGTGTTTTTTCTCCTTTACCGCTAGTTTTACTTGTCATTCCACCAAGTTGTGATTTTTGGTCGGGTACCTCTGTATTTTACTGTTCCGATGTTTCTTTGGCTGCTTCTAATAAAGTTCTCTTAAATACTGTCCATTCTTCTTCTACTGACTTGCTTTCTTCAGTTAGTTTAGCAAAATTATCTGTGACTCTTTGAAGATATGACTCTTGTGTGTTGACATCTGTTAATTTATTGATTTTGATTATTTCTTTTGTAGTCGTGTGTTGCCCTCTGGTACTCTTCTTGTGTGTTCTGATAGTCATAACTACCGCTTGGTGGTCCGTGTCTATGCATAAATTTGGTATAGCCCTAGCGTCTACCACTGACCTTCTTTTGATCTTTGACTAGAATGAAATCTATTTGGCTCTTGCAGTCTAAGTTGCTCCATTTGTACCAAGTATAAATGTGTGATTGCCGGTGTTGAAATTGTGTGTTGGTAATAATTAATAGCCGTCCATCGCAAGCGATGATGACAACAATCTCAGACGTGTACTGTTGCACCTCTCTGGTGTGTGCGGAGGTGACTGTAGAGTCCAATCCTAGAACAGAATCCCGACCACAGGTGGGGCATACATGATCAAGGTTAGACATGTGCGTGTTGTGTGCTCTGTCTTTTCGCTGCTCGTTTCCTCTGTGACTCAACAATACGATGATTCTCAGCTATTCGGTTCCTCTTTTGTTGTTACAGCGCCACATTTGGCGATCTTGCAAGGGATTCAAAGCACGTATTGTCTATATCGAAGCATTTCAGAGACACTTTAAGAGTGTCTTTAAAGCGTTTTTTCTGTCCACCTGCTAAACGTCTGCCCCTTCAAGCTCGCCATACATCAACTGTTTTGGGATGCGTTTATCAGGCATTCGAGCAACGTGACCGACCCATCTCAGTTGGGCCTTCTGCAACAGGGTGTTGACGCTTGGGATCTTTGCTCTTGTGAGGACTTCGCTGTCTGGAATTTTGTCCTGCCAGTTTATTTTTAGTATTCTCCGTAGACAGCTTGTGTGGAAATGGTTTAATTTTCTTGCGTGTCTGCTATACACTGTCCATGTCTCGCTTGCGTACAGCAGCGTTGTTAGCACTATGGCCTGGTAAACTTTCAGCTTTGTGACTATGCTTATCCCCTTCCGTTCCCACACAGTGACACGTAACCTTCCGAACGCAGCACTGGCTTGGATATCCTATTGTGGACCTCAGAATCTATGTTTGCCGATCTGGATAGGAGGCTGCCAAGATAAGCAAAGTTGTCCGTTGACTGGAGACGCTGGTGTTTAATGTTGATGATTGGATCGTAATACTGTTCTCTAGGGTCGGGCTGGAACATGACCTCTGTTTTTTGGTGTTAATGGTGAGGCCAAACCTATCACAGGCCATTGAGAACTTGTCCATGTAAGTCTGCATTTCTTCCTCAGAGTTGGTAGCGAGGGCACAGTCGTCAGCAAACAACAGGTTGGAGATAGTTGATTCTTTTACCTTATGGTAATAATTAGGTCATGCTGGTTACACAATTCCAGAAGTCTTATGCGTTTCCATTTCTCTGACTAGTGTTGTCTCCGAAGTGTCCTAGATATGACTCAACTCCTGTCCTATCAGAACCTAAATGTGCATTAAAATCACCCAATAGAAAGTAGTCTCCCCTGATTTGATTCTATTTATAGTATCGCTAATGACGTCATAAAATTCATCGCATTCTTCTATATTGTCAGCACTATTACACGTCGCGTAAATTTGAATGTAGGTCGTGTCCATGTCGTTCTCCCGTATTGTGATTGTCATTATTCTTTCTGAGATGTAACCTATGTGTAGTATTGACTTAGCTAGATCTGGGTCAATGATGAATCCGACGCCATGTTTAGCTCTTGCATTGATTTCTACACCTGAGTATGCGTATGTGTAATCTAGATGTAACTTCTTGCAGCCTTGTCCTTTGGTGCGTGTGTCTGCTAGTCCTAATATTGCTATTTTACGTTTTTTCATTTGTTCTACGATGTCTTGAAATTTTCCTCGTGCTCCACAGATATTAATAGTGCATATCTTGATGTTATTTCTTGGTTTCCCCCTTGTGTCCCTGCTTACCGTTTTCAAATCTCTTCATAATTCTACGAGCACAAATTGGATTATACCACTGCCGGCTTGCTAGGCCTGTCCCAGTGGCTTCAGAATTCCCTAGATGGGTCACACGGTGCACTAGACTATCACATTCAGGCTAGAATACACAAATTCCATCCAAAGAAAACTGAAAATCGACTTCGGTTAGAGGCCGCCAGAAATTCACAACCAGCTTGCCGCGCCATCTTGACCGGAAACCCCGGATTCAATGGTTATGATCTCAAAATGCACAACGGTAGGCATAGGATCTCTGTAATAGAGACAATTGCCGCCTGAGTGGTTGCTGGGGCCCAAATTTAAGGTGTAAAGAATAGAACTATTGTTACCTGCCACACATTTCATAAGAGGCGACTAAGGAGATTTGGCTGAAATCGGATGCACATGTCCTACATGTGTAGATGTCCCTATACCTTCAGGGACCTACCAAACCAATGTGCAACGTATACACGTTCTTGGCAGAGATCAAACATATCACAAAGAGTGATTAAAATTGATCGTAGAAGAATGAACACAAAGAAGAAGAATGTATGTCAGCAAGTGTTTCAGTAATATTTCTCTTGTTATCAGGATGCTTATGGGGACACAGCTCTTCATGATGCTATAGGTAAAGAAAACCACAACATCATTGAGTTGCTAGTCAACTATAACAGCATTGATTTCACCCACAAGAACAAGAGAGGCTTCAATGTCCTTCATCATGCTGCACTCAAGGGAAATGTTTTGTAAGTTCATTTTTATCTTTCTTCTTCTGTTGTCGTCACACTGCTAACAGGTTGTTGCCCGGTGCTGTAGTTTTCTGTTTTTGTCTTGTGCTGTTCTAGTGTTTTCTTCTTCTTCTGTTGTCGTCACACTTCTACCAGGTTGTTGCCCAGTGTCGTAGTTTTCTGTTTTTGTCTTGTGCTGTTCTAGTGTTTTCTTCTTCTTCTGTTGTCGTCACACTTCTACCTGGTTGTTGCCCAGTGTCGTAGTTTTCTGTTTTTGTCTTGTGCTGTTCTAGTGTTTTCTTCTTCTTCTGTTGTCGTCACACTTCTACCTGGTTGTTGCCCAGTGTCGTAGTTTTCTGTTTTTGTCGTTCTAGTGTCTTCTTCTGTTGTCGTCACACTGCTACCAAGTTGTTGCTCAGTGTCGTGGTTTTCTGTTTTTGTCTTGTGCTGTTCTAGTGTTTTCTTCTTCTGTTGTCGTCACACTGGTACCAAGTTGTTGCTCAGTGTCGTAGTTTTCTGTTTTTGTCTTGCGCTGTTCTCGTGGCTTGGGTGATTGTTATTTTTGCTCTTTGACAGGATTCTGCTATGCCATCTAACAATCTTTTTCTGTGGTCTTCCTCTTGCCTTCTTTCCCGATGTTCTGTTGTAGAAGACTCTGTATGCTGTGGAGTTTGGATGCATTCTTATTAAGTGACCAAACCACTTCGTTCTTTGTTTCTCAATGTAATTCAAGCAAGGTTCTGTGCCAACTTTCTTTCTTATGCTGATGTTAGTGACTCTGGATTTTCTGGTGTTGTTGGTAACTTTTCGCAGGCAGTGCATTTCACATGTAATTATTTTTTGTGATTGTAATTTTGTAAATTGTCATATCTAACAAATCTAATTGACTTCTGTTACAGTTTTCTTCATTTATTTTTTGATTTCAGTGCCACAGAGAAAATTCTGCAGAAATGTCCTCAGATTGTTGATCTCAAGAAAGATGATGGCTTTTCAGCATTGCATCTTGCTGCTCTGAATGGACATAAAGATGTTGCTGCAAAATTGCTACATGTAAGTATCTTGTGAGTTTCTGTAGCTTAAGTGATAGTGAGCTCAATCACAACCCAAGCGTACCTGGTTCAAACTCCGCTGCAGGCAAGTTTGGAAGCAAATTAATTCCCATGGACACTAAAATCGATGTTGAATCGATCCAGAGATTTAGGCAGTTGGGAGTTACTTGTTGTACAAGTCGAACTGGATGCCTGAGAGACAGAGTGAGAGGTGTGTTTAATCAGCATGCCACGGGAACCATCAGTATGCATACTATTCGATATCTGTTGGGGAGACTGAGCACCTATGGGTCTGCCCGGATGCAATGACGCCACTTTAGTAACCAATAACCATGGATTTTTACGAACTAAAAATAAACCTCACCGTCCAGAAAGCAATGACAAACTACTGAACGTATAAGTGATGCCTAGCAAATCGATAGCTCGTTTACTGTTGTTGATAGCTACATCCTGTAAAGGATATGCCACGGTATCAAGTATCATGTCAAGCAGGAGTATCAAGTATCATGTCAAGCAGGAGTATCAAGTATCATGTCAAGCAGGAGTATCATGTCAAGCAGGAGTATCAAGTATCATGTCAAGCAGGAGTATCAAGTATCATGTCAAGCAGGAGTATCAAGTATCATGTCAAGCAGGAGTATCAAGTATCATGTCAAGCAGGAGTATCAAGTATCATGTCAAGCAGGAGTATCAAGTATCATGTCAAGCAGGATACGTTACAGATGATCTTTACCTTCTAGCATACTTTTTTTTTTTTGCTGATCCAGAAGCACTTGAGCTTTCAGCTCTTCGGTTCGGTGCCATGAACACCGTGAATGTGGTGAACCTGTGGCTTTTCTGATCAATCTGACTCAAGTTGAAATAAAAAAATATTTAGATGGTTTTAAAGTTGAAGAATTGACTTCATTGCTCTAGGTTTCCCCATATGGGTCAGTCCACAGCCAACTATAAACTTATGGGCCTTCGGACTCAGGTAAGAATTATGGGACATCAGACCCCAACTACACGACGTGACCTCGCATTCCAGTATTGGTATATATAGAAGAATTCATTTTAAAATCAACACAAAATGCTAATTTAAAGTTATATTATGCAACAAGTTAAGTTTAACAATAAGGAATATGAATATTTTTCACCAATAAATAACCATAGACTCACAGAATTGAGTAAAATTGCAAAAAGCTTGCAGTCAAACATCTATGTTAGCACAGTTATTATCATAGCAATATGTTTGCACAGTTATTTTCATAGCATTAGGTTATAACAATTGTTAATATATAACTCACTGTTGCTAGCAAGAAATCAAATTATCATGTGTCTACAGTTTGGAGCTGAAATTGAGATCCGCAACAACCGACAACAAACCCCATTGTTCCTAGCAGTGTCTCAGGGTCATACTTCCATCATTGAACTGCTGGTGACACACAAGGCTAATGTCAATGTGACAGATGAAGATGGTGACACATGCCTTCATCTAGCTTTGATGAAACAGACTGTAGCCCCTGAGAAGGATACTTCACCAATTACTAGTTCTGTAAGTCACTGTATTCAAATATGTCTATGATTTTTTAGTTCACTAGTTCTGTAAGTCACTGCATTCAAATATGTCTGATTTTTTAGTTCACTAGTTCTGTAAGTCACTGCATTCAAATATGTCTATGATTTTTTAGTTCACTAGTTCTGTAAGTCACTGCATTCAAATATGTCTGATTTTTTAGTTCACTAGTTCTGTATGTGACCATATTGAAATGTCTGATTTTTTAGTTCACTAGTTCTGTAAGTGACCATATTGAAATGTCTACGATATTTTAGCTCACTAGTTCTGTAAGTGACCATATTGAAATGTCTATGATGTTTTAGTTCACTAGTTCTATAAGTGACCATATTGAAATATGTATGATGTTTTAGTTCACTAGTTCTATAAGTGACCATATTGAAATATGTCTGATGTTTTAGTTCACTAGTTCTGTAAGTGACCATATTGAAATATGTATGATGTTTTAGTTCACTAGTTCTGTAAGTGACCATATTGAGTCTATGATATTTTAGCTCACTAGTTCTGTAAGTGACCATATTGAAATATGTATGATGTTTTAGTTCACTAGTTCTGTAAATTGATTTGATTGATTGAAGGACCATTATCATTGCACTTCAGTGAGTAACCATGCATGCTCTGATCTCTTTCTTACACAGGAAGATCTCAGCTGCAATGGACGATCTCCATAGCAATGACGAGGATCCCCAATGTAATTTGAAGATGGTGAAGATTTATTTCTAGGAATTTTATTTTAAATTTTTTTCTAACGAACTTAGCCCGGCAGTGGCTTTCCAGCCTGCTCTTCTCAATTTTGAGCTGTCACGGGTTCTTTTACATCCACAAATTGAACAGGGAACCCTATGTTTTATCATCCGTCTCTAATAGGACTAGGAACTCGATCTCATCTACACTGAGATAAGGGATGATGTTCAATGTCTATACAATGAGTCCGGTTCTCTGGATGTATGTTGTTGTGTTTGTTAGTTCATCAAGGCTTCCTTTGTGTTGATGCCTATCTCTGTTGGCCTGTGTTCTTGTCGCACTTTGTTCATCAGGTAACAGTCTTACAGGATGTGTTCGGCTGTCTGTCCACATGCACATGTGGGTGTTGGAACTAGTTTTAGTCTGTGTAAGTGTCTGTTGTGTCTCCAGTTCTGGATCGAAACAATATCAGCTGTCTTGCTCTATCTAGATAGAGGTAATTGTCTCTTTGCCGGTCTTCTTTTCTAATGGCTTTGATGAGTGTTTTCTTTTCCTGGAAAGTGATTATTACCTACATTATATAAAACTAAGACTAGTCTCTCTCTCTCTCTCTCTTTGCCTTTTACCCCGGATTGGGGCATAGGCCCTCAACCAACTCATGCCAAGTCTTCCTATTTCTAGCTATCTCCTGCAGCTCCTTCCAGTTCTTCTTTATATTGTTGATCTCTGTCTCCAAATCTCGTCTCCATGTATTTCTCGGCCTCCCTTCTTTCGCTGTCCCTGCAGGTTCCAGGCAAGGACCCTTCTTGTTATATTCCCCTCCGGTTTTCGCAAAGTGTGTCCTATCCAGTGCCTGCGTCTTTTTTTAATCTGTTCGTTCAAAGACTAGTCTACTTGACATATACATATGTGTATAAGTGTGTTGTCTGGTTTTTTTTAGGTCAGCAGCAAGCTAGGAATGGGTGACAGGGAGGAGAAGATGGGGGCAGTGATTGCCTGTTATCTGGTTCAGCAAGGGGCTGATCTCAAGAAGAAAAATAGCCAAGGAAAGATGCCTCTGGACATTATCAGTGACCCTAAGGTGGAGGAGCTCATCAAAGAGTTTGCAACATCTTTGTAAGTCATGTTTTCACCTACATTTCTATATCCTCTCACATACACACACATACATATTCTTACTTTCATTTTCTCTTGTCACTAAAGTGTTACTATTTTATCTCGTTATTGCTTTCATTTTTTATTTTATTTCTCTTTCATTTTTATCTTGTTTCTTTTATCTTTCATTTTGCATTGTTAAGTAAAAACAAAATAATTACATGTAAAATGCATTGCCTGCAAAAAGTTACCAATAACACCAGAAAAGACAAAGTCACCAACATCAGCATAAGAAAGAAAGTTGGAACAGAACCTTGCTTGAATTACATTGAGAAACAAAGAATGAAGTGGTTTGGCCACTTAATAAGAATGCATCCAAACTCCACAGTATACAGAGTCTTCTACAACAGAACATCGGAAAGAAGGCAAGAGGAAGACCACGGAAAAGATGGTTAGATGGCATAGCAGAATCCTGTGAAAGAGCAAAAATAACAATCACCCAAGCCACGAGAACAGCGCAAGACAAAAACAGAAAACCACGACACTGGGCAACAATCCGTAGCAGTGTGGCGACAAAAGAAGAAGAAGTTAAAACAACCAACAAAAGGAAGGTTGTACTGCGATGTGGTGGGAACAACAACTTAATGGAAGAGGTGTCACTTTCTGATGACATTCTAGTATATCTTCTTCTTCTCTTCCACCATTTACTTCTTTACAGAAGTGTTGGGGAGGGGAACGTAGTCATCTTGTGTAAGCTTGTTTTAAGGAACTTAAGGCTGTTCTTGATGCTGTCGCTCCATATTTTGTGTGGTCTTCCTCTTGCTTTGTACTCATACTTTTTCTGTGTAGCTCTCTGTGGTAGACGATACCAGGGCATTCTTGTCAGGTGTCCAAACCATTTAATCTGGTTTTTTTATGAATTGCATGACTGGTTTCACATCCAGTCTTCTTCTGATTTCTTCACTTCTAATTTTGTCTCTTATTGTCACACCTGCAGCTCTTCTAAGGCACATCATCTCTGTCGTTATGATTATCCGCTCATTAGCTGCTGTTATTGGACATGTTTGATACTGGTAACATAGTGTTGGCCAGAATATCGTTCTTATAAGATTTGCTTTAGTTTTTAGCGGTATCTACTTGTGTAACAACAGTGGTGTTAACTGTCCCAGTACTTGGTTAGCTTTTGTGCAAGATTGCTGATTGCTATCGATACTTCCATCTGCTGTAAAAATTGCTCCTAAGTATTTGACCTCAATTGTTTGTTTTATTTCTACATTCTGGAGTTTAGTTGTAAGGTTTTCTGGTTGTCTACTTATTGACATTGTCTCTGTCTTTATTATATTTATTTTCATGTTGTACTCCTCCTCCTTGTGTGTAGTGTATAGACAAGGGAAAGACGGAATTAGATTGCCGGTGAGATACAGAGGGAACTTGACCACATCACAGACTGCTGTGATGTCTCTGGAGCATTAGTTAACCCTACAAAAGTAACAGTAATATGGTTCTCCCTTAATAATCACACTGTTAACGCATGTACATCTGTTTTGAAACTGTGCGGTGTTGGTTTAACTGGAGCTAAATCAATGCAATTTTTGGGTATGAAATTTGACCGCAGCCTGTGTTTCAGGGAATATGTTGAGTATGTCATTGTTAAGGCATGTAAAGATTTAGCGGTAATGAGAGTTATGTCTGCTGCTAATATCGAGCAACAGCTCCTTGTCATCCTGTATCAGGTGCTGCGAAAGGGCAAATTGAGCGTCTGGAAAAATACAGAATGAAGCTATACGTATCACCCTCAGTTTCACAAGGGATACACCCTGCGTGGCAATGAAGTTTCTTCAGGATTTGCCAACCATGGCTATTGATTGAGATAGCTAGAGCACTGGTGTTGGTTGGGTTTTTGGTGAATGTTGGATGTATGATTAGTATGATTATTATTCAATCAAATCTAGGAACTTTTTTTCTTCTGAACATCTCTTTTTGATCTTCTTCTTTGCGTTCGTTCTTTACAACCAATTTTAATCACTCTTTGTGATATGTTTGATCTTTGCCAAGAACATGTATGTTACACATTGGTTTGGTAAGCCCCGAAACGCATAGACTTGTACATGTTTAGGACATGTGCATCCAATTTCAGCCAAACCTCCTTAATCACCTCTTACGACATGCGTGACAGGTAACAGTGGTTCTATTCTTTTTGATGACAATTTTCAACGCAAGAAGAAACTCAATATTTTTGGTTGCATATTTAATTACAGTACCTTGAAACAAGAATCCATCAAGGGTCAAGGGTTGGTGCCAGGCAAGGAGGAATGTGAACTGTGTTGTTCAGCCATTGACCTGATCAAGTTTGTCCCCTGCGGACATCAGATGGTGTGTGCCGATTGTTGTGTGAAGATGAAGAAGTGTCTGGAATGTAAAACACCGATCAACCACAAGAAAACTCAAGGTCAGTGTTGTCTATTATAACCATCTGTAGCTGTGTCTCTTCTTCTTCGAATGCTCCATATTAACCACTCTGTGTGATTTGTATGTGATCTGAGCATAAGAGCGATTGTACGCTGTGCCAGTTATGCACCTACAAGTAGGCCAGCACATCCGATTTCTGCGCTGCTTTCTATTTACTAGGGTAGCATCCCAGGGCCTACATCAGTCGCCTCTTATGACATGCATTGTAGGTCGCAGTGGTACTATTCTTTGCTTCCTTGCAGGCCCGGCACCACACGGGCGGCTGTGTCTCTAACTGTAACCGTCTGTAGCTGTGTCTCTAACTGTAACCGTCTGTAGCTGTGTCTCTAACTGTAACCATCTGTAGCTGTGTCTCTAACTGTAACCATCTGTAGCTGTGTCTCTAACTGTAACCATCTGTAGCTGTGTCTTTAACTGTAACCGTCTGTAGCTGTGTCTCTAACTGTAACCGTCTGTAGCTGTGTCTCTAACTGTAACCGTCTGTAGCTGTGTCTCTAACTGTAACCGTCTGTAGCTGTGTCTCTAACTGTAATCGTCTGTAGCTGTGTCTCTAACTGTAACCATCTGTAGCTGTGTCTCTAACTGTAGCCATCTGTAGCTTTGTCTCTAACTGTAACCGTCTGTAGCTGTGTCTCTAACTGTAACCATCTGTAGCTATGTCTCTAACTGTAACCGTCTGTAGCTGTAACCGTCTGTAGCTGTGTCTCTAACTGTAACCGTCTGTAGCTGTGTCTCTAACTGTAGCCATCTGTAGCTTTGTCTCTAACTGTAACCGTCTGTAGCTGTGTCTCTAACTGTAACCGTCTGTAGCTGTGTCTCTAACTGTAACCATCTGTAGCTTTGTCTCTAACTGTAACCGTCTGTAGCTGTAACCGTCTGTAGCTGTGTCTCTAACTGTAACCGTCTGTAGCTGTGTCTCTAACTGTAACCATCTGTAGCTGTCTCTAACTGTAACTGTCTGTAGCTGTCTCAAACTTTTTGTCGATATTTATTCTCATATTGTATTCATTGCATGTTAACTGAAGTCTGTTAATGTGTTGCTGTAGCTATTTCTCTGTTGTTGATATAATTGCCTGATCGCCTAAAAAAAAAATTTAAGAGTTCACCAAAGTTGTTCCCTTCACTGGTGTTAGCTATTTTACAGATTTGATCGATGTGTGTGATGAATATCAGCGGTGATCTTACTACTGGCCCAACATGGAACGTTTGTGATAGACTGTTTATTCTAACCGTACACTGTCTGTGCATATAGAGGCTCTTGCATAGATTAATTAAGGGGTCGTTAACTCCATAGATTGACTAAAATTCTGACTTGCTGAATATGGTTAGTCCTGTTAACTGTAATGTAATAGCCGTCCATAGCAAGCGATGATGACAACTGCCTCTGACGTGTGCTGCTGCACGTCTCTAGTCTCTGAGGTGACTGTAGAACTCCTAGAACACAATCCTAGAACACATTTAACTAACTAATTAAATAACTTCAAAGAAGTATGATTGGCTTGTCAACTAACTTCAAAGACTTGATTTGTATGATTGCTTCTGTCAACTAACTTCAAAGACTTGATTTGTATGATTGCTTCTGTCAACTAACTAACTTCAAAAGATTTGAGTCCATAAGAAACATGATTGATATATCTTCCTCAGATGGCCATGTTATCAGAAACGATGATCCCACATCATCACACTCAGGGGACGTGGACCTCAAGAAGAGACTGCAGGAATTGGAGGACACTGTTAACTGTCCTATTTGTATGGAACGCCAGCGAAATCGTGTCTTCCAGTGTGGTCATGCCACTTGTAGCCAGTGTGCAGACTCTTTGAGAATCTGTCCAATTTGTAGAAAAGTTATCAAACAAAAGATTAATTTATTTTGACATTATTTTTGGTTATCTATCTATGGGTGGATCAAACAATCAAATTATTTTACTTGATATGGGATTTTTTTTTGTGTGATTTTTTTTTTTCATTCAGAGTCCTGAAGTGTACTTGATATTAACTGCTAGAGACATGTCATCCATGTCTATCATCTGGCACTATTACTACAACACCTAAAGATCAAGACGGAAGTGAAAAGACAGATGATAAAAAGTATTTTTCTACCAACACTTTGTTACTAGTGCCAAACTTGGTCTCTGACAGCAACACACCACAGAAAGCTCATCACATGTAAAATGAAATGCTTGAGAAGGCAGTGGGAGTCACCAGGAAAGACAGACTACGAAATGAGGACATCAGAAGCAGAGTGGGCATAACTTCATGCACCGAATACATCGAAAGACAACAAATGCAGTGGCTTGGACATTTAATGAGAATGGAATACAACCAGCCACCAATAACAGCATACAATAAAAAGAGATCAGGTGCTAGAACTAAGGGAAGACCAAGAAAAAAATGGATAGATAATATCAAGACCACACTAAATAAACACGGATATAACACAACGAGGGCTACTCATCTGGCCCTGGAATGCAAATTAAAGCTCTACGCCAAGAGTGGACAACCAATCCCATCATCCACCTGAGAAAGAAAATTGTAGCATATCCTTTACAGAACATAGCCATCAACCACAGTAAATGAGTCGCTGATTTTCTAGGCACCACTTATACGTTCAGTAGTTTGCCATTGCTTTCTGAACGGTGAGGTCTATTTTTACCTTTGTAAAATTCCCACGGAAACAAATTTGCTTCCAAACTTGCCCACCGTGGGTTTGAACAAGGTACGCTTGGGTTTGTGATCGAGCTCACTACTGCTTGAGCTACAGACCTGGGGAAAGACAACAGACAAAAATAGATATGTTATCCGAGGTCAACATTTTGCATGCAGATGATCATGGTGTTGTAAAAGTCATAGTTGTGTTGCAAACATGACCTAGTTGTAACTGACTTGAATTGATGCTTGTCAAATCTCTTGTTGAAATACCATATTTTATTGATGAAATATTTAACATGAGATGTGAAACACTTGTCACACAATATTGGAGAGAGCAGTTGGATTTGTGCAACAGATATGCTAGTTCTCAGTGCCTTTATTTCACTGCCTTTTTGTGATTCTTTTTGTCATTTGCTGTTAAGTTTCTTGGAGATAAGTATTTGATTTTCTTATGGGAGATCTGTTATTTCAACTTGTCCTGTTTCTTCAGTTTAAAGTCAGCGTTTCGGGCGCGTGTCGGCATTTTGCAAGGTTTTACTCTGCATTTTCCCTGCCCCCGGGAAACATTGGACTGGGGCTGTGCACATATATTTTTTAGGCTCGTTTCAATTGGCGCTAGCAGCGCAACTGAAATTTTGCGCTCGCCATTATCACCCACCTCAGTTTTTCCGTGGATGTTAGTTGTAAAAACAACAGTACCTTGTCCGGTTGTCCCAGGGAGGGCCGTCTCATTAGGCATCACCCACCTCAGTTCTTCCAGGGATGTTAGTCGTTAATGCAACAGTACTTTGCCTGGTTGTCCAAGGGAGGGCAGTTTCGTTAGGCACTAAATCGCAACTTTAGAATTTACACTTTGCCAACCTTACCCAGCAACTGTATCTGCGCTAAGCCTTTGATACGGAGTTTGCCGCAATCTTCCTGTGTGCCGACATGATACGTTAAGCGTTTTCAGACATTTGCAGAGACTTTTGATTCCTTACTCATCGTTCTTATTGATTCTTGCCCCACAGCTCACATTTTGCTTGCGACCCTTTACTCCGGGGAAGTTGGAATTTCTTCACAGACGACTGCTGTTTCTGTTGTTTTTCACCGTGCACACATTCCCAGTGCCTCTAGCTTGTCCGGACACAGGACAACTCGGACCCCCTCCTCAGAGCTCCAAGTATCACCCCCATGTGGACCCATGCCTCCACTTGGGATGCACCTCTCAACCCTTCAATTTGATGCAGTCACCTACATTTACTCCGGGGGAGTTAGCATTCGCTCACAGAAGACTCGTGCACTGCTGTTTCTTGCTTTTCTACAACTTGGGCAAGTTTTATCGGACTTTGGCAAGTTTTATCGGACTTTGGCCAGGAGATGCATGCATTTTTTTCCGTAGATTTAAGACCTGCATTGCTTTTCCGTGCTTGCACTACTGCCACTATGAGTAGTTCTCTTTCGATTTCTGTGCCCCCTTAGCCAGACCGGAACCCAAAGTCTGTTACCAGGGTCACCGCGCGGAGGTGGGGCACATGGTCTTGATTAGTGCCAGCTCCACTAATCCTGGTGTGGCGTTGTCCACATGCGCCTTTGACCCCACTAATTAGTTTGATGTGCAGTGATGATGGTCTGAGATCGAAGCACTTATGGATTAATTAGTTTGATGTGAAGGGATGATGTTCTGAGATCAAATCACTTATAGACTAATTAGTTTGATATGAAGGGATGATGTTCTGACAACTGAACTTAAATCCTCTTTGTATCTTGTATCCTTTGCTTTGATAAAGACATTTCGATTAAAGTGACAATTTAGCCTGTTGCTGTACTCATCAAAGCCTGTTGCTGTACTCATCAAATATTGAAATATTCTGTCTGCAAAAGACTGACAGTTTTTGCTATATTTTTGTTTGTTCTCCAACTTTGCACACAATATATGAACACAGAAAACTTGTACACTCTATATAGGATCACAGAAGGTATACAGGACTTGTACACTCTATATAGGATCACAGAAGATATACAGGACTTGTACACTCTATATAGGATCACAGAAGATATACAGGACTTGCACACACTATATACTAACACAGAAGATATACAGAACTTGCACACACAATATATGAACACAGAAAACTTGTACACACTATATAGGATCACAGAAGATATACAGAACTTGTACACACTATATATGAACACAGAAGGTATACAGGACTTGTACACACTATATATGAACACAGAAGACTTGTACACACTATATAGGATCACAGAAGGTATACAGGACTTGTATACACTATATATGAACACAGAAGGTATACAGGACTTGTACACACTATATACGAACACAGAAGATGTGCACACACTATATATATATATATATATATAGATATATATATATATATATATATATATATATATATATATATATATATATATATATATATATAATAAATAAATAAAACCCATAACCCGTTAGGGTCTTGGGGATGTCACTGTGGAGACATCAGCACAAAAAGCATGCCATGAGTCTCTTGTCTTCAACTCCTCGAGCAAGTGTGGAGAAACTCTGTCCTGACCAGCTCTTTATGTTGTCAAACCAAGATTTTCTCTGACCTCCTTTCTTTCTTCCACCCTCAACTGTTTCCTGTAGGATAATCTTGGAGAGTGAACCATGTCTCATCACATGCCCGAACCACGCAAGTTTACGCCATTTCACGATTGTCAAGAGTGGTACTTGTCAACCTGCAAGATTGTTTATTTGATCTCTTACATAAATATTCGTCTTATGTTCTATGTAACTAATACGTAGTACCTGTCTGTAACACTTATATTCGAAAGCCTGTTTTCTTCGTTGCAGTTCTGCATTGAGCGTCCAGCTCTCACAACCGCATAAAAGAATGGATAGCACCAGCGATCTGTAGATATTGATTTTTGCCATAGTACTGATTTTGCTTTTCCATATGACGTATAGCCGAGACATAGCGGCTGAAGCCATCTCAAGTCTTCACTTGATCTTCTTACCAGAGTTACCATCGATGCATATGTAGGACCCGAGGTATTTAAAGGTTTCCACTTCCTCCAGCGTTTGTCCGTTTAGCCAGATATTGATGTGCTCGTGGTTGTTGCTCCTATTCACAAGTATCTTACTTTTCCTGTGTTAATTTCCATTCCATATTTTCTGCTCACTGTCTATAATTTTGAGGTTAGTTCTTGTAATTCTTCTTCAGTGTCTTTCATAAAGTCAATATCGTCAGCAAATCGTAAATCACAAAGAGGTCGACCACCGATGGTTATTGATGTTTAATGGTCTTGCAGTGTCTCCTACATAATGTTTTCTAGGTATATATTGAAAAGCATTGGTCATAGTATGATGTAGCCCTGTTGGACTCCTACGTTTGTTCTCAAATATTCACCAATGTCATTATTTACGAATACTGCACTGCTTGTCTCGCCATAAAGTGCTTTGATTGTATGTCAGTATCGAAATTGAACTTTCTCATGTTCCACAGCCCTTCGTGCCAAACATGGTCGAATGCCGTGGAAAAATCGACGAAATTGTGATACAGGTCCCGTTGGTGATGTAGATGTTTTTCAATCAGTAATTCTGCTGTTAAAAATTTGTTGAGTAGTGCTTCTAGTTTTCTAAATCCTGCCTCTTCTTCGGACAGAATTTCTTCAGATTTCGATTTAATTCTGTTATGAAGTATTCTCAACATAACTTTGCTTGGGTGAGTAATAAGACTGATTTTCTATAGTTCTTGCAAACTTTCAGGTTTCCTTTTGAATTGGTATCACTAATCTTCTTCTGTCGTTGTTCTTCATAATTTTAATCACTCTTTGATATGTTTGATCTTTGCCAAGAACATGTATACATTGCACATTGGTTTGGTAGGCCCTTAAACACAGAGACTTCTACAGTTTAGGACATGTGCATCCGATTTCAGCCAAACTCTTTAGCCGCCTCTCCGACATGTGTGGCAGGTAACAGTGGTTCTATTCTGTACACCCCAAATTTGGGCTCCGGTAACCACTCGGGCAGTATCACTAATGATTGGACCCACTCAGTCGACCATTTCTTTGTGGTCAATATCCTCTGACATATCTCTCTTATAACTTTTATTAATTCCGAGCCTCCATGTTTCAAGAGCTCTGCTGGTACATTATCTATTCTGGGAGATGTGCCTTGTTTCAGTGTACATATGGCCTCTTCCACTTCGACCTTAAGATTTCAACATTTCTATTTCCCTGTTCTCCCATGAGTTGTTGCACAATTCATATATATATATATATATAAAGATGATTATATTGTTTGCTGTATTTAGACAATGTTTAAACTGGGTATGATTTCATTATAACAAGGTTAGTTGAAATATCTCTTTGTTGATTGATTGTCTATACGTTTATTGTTGGATGCGAGTGTTTAAGGTAATGAGAGAGTGGACATCATGCTTGCATCAACAGCATCGATTGTTGGGGAGTTGAAGATGGATAAGGGGATGTTCTTTGGTCTCTTCGCGACTGTCTGTTGGATGAAGACACTAAAATAGATGTTGAATCGATCAAGCGATTTAGGAAGTTTAAAGTTACCCGTTGTTCAAGTCGAACTGAGTGAAGCGTGTGTTTAATCAGCAAGCCACAGGAACCATCAGTATGCATGCTCTTCGATATCTGTTGGGGAGACTGAGCACCTATGGGTCTGCCCGGAGTGCAATGCGTCAGTTTAGTAACCAATAACCAATTATTGTTGTATGATCTCAACATTAGAGAGACTCCCGAGTGGTTACCGGGACCCAAATTTGGGGTGTAAAGAATAGAACCATTGTTACCTGCCATGCATGTCGTAAGAGCGACTAAGGAGGTTTGGCTGAAATCGGATGCACATGTCCTAAGCGTGTAGAAGTCTGCGTTTTGGGGCCTACCAAGCGAATGTGCAGCGTATACATGTTCTTGGCAAAGATCAAATATATCACAAAGTGATTCCCTCCATATTAGCCTACCTTATCGTGGTTGGAGGGTTTGTGTGCCTTTAGGATCCTTCAGGCTATGTCGGGAGTCTAACTCCTGGCAGGTCTAACCAAGCCGAACAGACTGAAGGTGAAAGGCCAGACCAAAGGCGGGGAGCAGGATGGGGCCTCATAAGGTGACAGTGCAGAACCCACCGGAGAGTGGTAAATGCTCTGGCTGCAACCACCCATCCCCCAGCTATGGGACAAATAGCACTTGTCCTCTCTCTCTCTCTTGAGGAGGACATCCTTTTTCTTGTCTTGTCTTCTACTTCTATGACACTTTCCCTTAAGCATAAGGGATTAAACTACAGTGTCCAGGAAGCACACCCTGCATAAAAGCCTGGGTTGGTGAGCCCGGCAACAGAAGGCTGAAGTCATCTAGAGTAGGACGACTCCAGACAAACCCGGGAAGATAGATCTCGTCAGCAGGGACTGCAACTGTCTAGAGAACAACCTCAAAAAAAGATGTCCTCAGAAACGGAATGTGTCAGCCATTATTGGCAGGAGGAATCGACACATATGAACAACTCAAATGGCCATGCGCAAATATTTATATAACTGTGGTGCCACCACCATGGAAAACAGCCAGGTGGTGGTGGGACCGGACCCCCTGCCTCGAAGGGTCCACCCTTAGCTACTGGCGGCCCTGTTGATTCTTGCAAAGCCAGGGAGGACAGGGTATTACTACTGGCAGCAAGGACAAACTTTCACCTCTCACAATTATGCAATGGAATGCAGAAGGGGTAACCAACAAAAAACGAGAGCTAGAAAGCGTCTGCGAGCAGAAAAGATTGACATCTGCTGTATCCAAGAGACGCACCTTAATCCGGAAAATAGATTCAGCATTAGAGGATTTGAAACCTTCCGTCAGGATAGAGAAAATAGACATAAGGGTGGAGTAGTAACACTAGTTCGTAATTCCATACCGGCAGTTGAACTTCACAGGTCAAATCAGATGAGCACAGAATTCATAGCTGTTCAACTCCTTATCAACAACACTAAGATGACACTATACAATATATACTCACCACCCTCCATTCAAACTGAGCTGGAAGCTATCAAAGTTCAAGATGACAACTTGCTTATAGTAGGAGACTTCAACAGCCACTCACCAAGCTGGGGCTATGACACGCTAGATCCTCGAGGTGAAAGCCTTGAAGAATGGCTGATCACCAACAGTCTCACCATTCTCAACCACCCAGATGATCCTCACACATGTTACTCAGGACGGTGGCGCACAACAAGCACCCCAGATCTGGCTTTTGCTACAGACGACATTCACAGGATAACCGAAGGCAAGTCTGCGACCAGATTGGAGGTAGTGACCATAGACCAGTGAAACTCCTCATAAATAACATTAACAAGGAGAACTTACAAACTCTGCCTAGTTGGAATTACAAAAAGGCAGACTGGAAGCTATTCAAAGAACTAGCAGACAAGTACTGTAAAGAAATTAATCAATCAGGAAAAGTGGACAGAGATGCACGTTCATTCAATAAAGCCATTTTAGATGCTGCAAAAAGGCTATACCCAGAGGGAGGAGAAAAAACTACAAGCCATATTGGACACCAGAGATGGAAGTTCTCCATAGCTCGCTTTGCAGTGCCAGAAATACAATGGAACTCGCACCAACGGACCAAAATGTAATGCAACACAATAGAGCAAGGGCCCTTTATGTTAGAGAAAGAAACCAGCAGTGTAGAAAATCCTGGAAAGAAAAGACAGCCTCTTTGAACATGGAAAAAGATACTCAAAAGTTGTGGAGACTTACAAAAGCCCTGAGCAGTGACAACCCATCTAGAGGAAAACAGTTCTCCAGCAAGGAGAACAACTTCTCACAGGAAGCGAGCAGCCACCCTGATGGCCCAGTGTTACAAGCAAGAAAGCTCATGCTCAATAAGTCAGGAGCAAGGGAAAGAAGTCAGAAGTGAGATAAATGCTACATTCAAAAAGCAACAAGTGAACCCTGTATGGAGGTAGACATCACACTGACTGAGCTGCAGAGAGCACTGAAAAGCTCAATCGTAAAAGGCCCCGGGACCAGATGGAGTATCAAACGACATGCTCAAACAAATAGGCCCAATTGCACAGGTCTTCTACTCCAGATTTTTAACAATAGTTGGAGACAGGGGAGAGTCCCAGACATCTGGAAAAATGCCACAATCCACCCAATTTTCAAAAGTGGAAAAGACAAAAGGATCCATGAGCTACAGACCTATAAGTTTGCTAAGTTGCACTGCAAAACTGCTGGAGAAAGTGATAACCACTAGACTCCAGTGGTTTTAGAATCCAACCATAAACTGGATCCAGCCCAGACAGGCTACAGGCAGCATAGAAGCACTGATGACCAAGTGGCATACCTCGCACAGGACATAGAAAATGGCTTCCAAGAAAGGAAGAAAACCCTCACAGTGTTCTTGACATGTCTAAGGCCTTCGACAAAGTCTGGAAAGATGGTTTGCTACTCAAGCTCTTACGCAGTGGAATACGGGGTAGAATGTACTATTGGATAAAAGACTTTCTTACCCATAGACAAGCATCTGTAAAATTGGATGGAGTGCACAGTCCCAGATTCAAATTAAGAGCAGGAGTCCCACAGGAAGCGTACTGTCCCCATTGCTTTTCCTGGTATATATTAATGATCTGCCACAAACTCTGCCCAGACATGTATCACACTCTCTCCATGCTGATGATCTAGCTGTGTGGTACACCTCAGAGTTTCTGGGTCCTGCCATCTTTAAACTCCAGGCCAGCCTGAACAGCGTCATAATGTGGGCAAGTAAATGGGGTCTAGAAATAACCGGAGCAAAACTATAGCAACGCTTTTCTCATTGTCAACAAAGGAAGAACACTTCAGACTGAAATTTAACGATGATATCGTTCCCGTTCCCATACTCCAACCTTTTTGGGAGTTAAGCTTTGACAGTCGTCTGACATGGAAACATCACATAATGGAAACAAACAGAAAGGCTATGAGGAAACAAAGTGTGATGCGGAAGCTGGCTGGAACTACCTGGGAGCTGATATTCGAATCCTGAGTCAGGTGTACACTGGTGCAGTTAGACCGACCCTGGAATATGCATCATCGACATGGATATCAGCAGCCCATTCAAACAAATCGATACTGGAAAAAACACAAAACAGGTGTCTGCGTACTATTTTGGGAGCCATGAAATCTACACCAATTGTAGAAATGGAAAAGGCAGCCAACATCCAGCCCTTGGAAGACAGAAGAAGGAGATGATTCTACAGACTGAAAGGATCAAAAGAATGCCTCACCATCCACTGCATGAAAAATGGCGGCTAGAACAAAGAACAAACTAAAGCGCACAAGTCTAAACCACAAAGCAAAAGAAATAGAAAAGTCATACTTGGAACTACTAAATCATAATTCCATACCTGAAGAATTGCTTTTTGATCACTGGGAACCAGACTCAGTACCACTAAACTTCTCAACCTCCATCCCTAAATTATTAAGCAAGATGCCGAGCCTAATCTAGTGAAAAAGCAATTACAATGGAACATCTCCATTACATGTTTCCAGAAGACAGCTGGATAAGAATTTACACAGATGGATCGGCAATGGAGGCAACCATGAATGGTGGAGCAGGAGTGTACATTAGGCACCCAGATGCTACCACTGTGTCTCTAGCGGCTCCTACTGGAAGAATATGTTCCAACTACAAAGCAGAACTCATAGCCCTTCTGATGGCAGCACAGCACATGAATAAGCTGCAAGCAGCTGCAAGCAAGATGGTATTTCTTACAGACTCATTGTCAGCTATACAAGCCCTGGAGGCTAAATCCACTGACAGCACAGTACAAAAACTACAAAGAGAACTTGCTCAGCTTTCAGAAAAGCTGCAGTGGATTTCATCTCACTGTGGCCTTGCAGGCAATGAGAGTGCTGATGTCTTAGCTAAGGAGGGCAGTACCAAAGAGCAAATTTACCAACCCTTGTCTTTTCAAGAGGTCAAAACCCTCATACAGAGAAAATCTGCAGTAGACTGGAAGACAAACACTGGATATGATTATGGAAAAGACTCCCTCAAAGACCTAAGCAGAACAGACCAGGTCATTATATTTCGACTACGCACGGACACTGCAGACTCAACAAACACTTATACAGACTAGGAATAAGTCAAACAGCTCTCTGCCAGTGTCAGCAGGCAGAACAGACACCAGAGCATATCCTGCAAGACTGTCCTCTTCTGTGTGAGCTGAGAAGCAACATGTGGCCACACCCAGTCGACCTGAAAACTAAGCTTTGGGAAACCTGACAGACCTGAAGCTGTCTGCCCAGTTGTGGTCCACAGTAAATTAAGCGCATGACCAGAGATCGCTGAAGAAGAAGAAGAAGAGTGATTAAAATTGGTCGTGAAGAACAACATGAGAGAAAGTGTGAGCTAGATATAACATGTGGATCAGCATAGACAACATCTCAGATATTATTAGCATAGACAACATCTCAGATATTATTGGGCAATAGTTATAGAGATCAAATTCTTACCTCTTCTTCTTCCAATGTTTTCAGACATTGATTTATTTCAGTTTGGAATATCTTTATTGCACTTCGGACATGTCCATAGGTGCTCCGATCTCCTTCACAATATCTCCAACAGCGTCCAGCGACCGACCGTACCAGTTCGATTTTGATTGATGAGCCTACTCATATACCTGTTGTACCGTTCTTTTCTTGCACACCAATCTTCAAACCCAGTTCTCGCAATCTAGTAGTTGCGTGGATTGGTTTAGATGAAGGTCTTCTCTGTGGCCATGCTCTATGAGGGCGTTCATGATGTCAGCTCTGTCCATTGGCTGGCCCTCTGATATAGCGGCATAGCCAGCCAGCCAGCCTGTCTGCTCTCTTATTGCCAACGACACCCATGTGCCCGAACAAAGACAAGTGTAATTTTGCAAATTGTTGACGCCTGTAGTAATTCAGTCCATTGCCTGCGCACCGAACCGCCTCCACCTTTCGGATCATACTCAATGAGTCGCTCAAAATGCACGCATGAGTGTAGTTTTGTGACTCTAGCCAGAGTAGTGCATTGGTCACCGCCAGTACCTCCATTGTCATGCTGCTTGTTGTCATACTGAATGCACCACTGGCTTCCTTGACCATTCTGCCACATGAGCTTGCAGAGAAGGCCCATGCAGACTTTCGTGACGAACTACCGATCCATCCGTGTAGATCACAACGTCGTCTGCATTGCAATTTTCATCTATGATGTCTGCATTCAACGCCGCGGGATTTCCCTCTCTGCAACCTTTGTCAAATTTAATGATGGTTGAAAAAGTGTTCCAGTATATTGGAGGCATCGGTATCCATTCTTCTCCATAGTCAATATTATTGAGCCAGCATACCAGCTGAACAGTATCTGCGGCACGGCCAACCCATGACTTGCCCCACTTTAGCCGATCTCCACCACTGATGCTGAGCTGTTCATGCAATGGGTGATCCTTTTTGGCACTTATTTTGAGATAGGCACGAGCTCTAGCTATCTTGATTCTATACTCCATGGTCGGAAAATCCAGGAGAAACCTCATCACCACACAGGGTGTATCCCTTGTGCAACCGAGGATGATGCGCATAGCTTCGTTCTGTATTCTCTCAAGTCTATCAATTTGTGTTTTGCTGACAGTGAGGTTGGCCATTGCATATTCAATGGTGGAGAGGACCAATGTCTGATACAGGATGACAAGCAATCGTTGCTCGATGTTAACAACCGCCATGACTCTCATTGATTTGTATACTTTTAAAGTAGTTAGTTGTCAACCAGAGTCCATGTACATCTCCATAAAGCTTGTCTTGGACTGACATCGATTTGTGTACTTTTAACAGAGACCCCTAGGATTGTTGCTGGAGCTACGGAGTTTGTGCTCTGTGCAATACTCTAGGCAGGTGGTGTGCCATTTCTGCGGAGAGGACCAAGTCATATGGGGTAAAACCCGGTGCAATGAAGTCAATCCTTCAGCTTTAAACTTTTAAAGTAGTTAGTTGTCAACCGGAGGAGTCCATCTCCATATAGCTTGTCTTGGACTGGTATGTGGGTTGGCCATGTGTTTTCTCTCTCTTCACTGTATGTTGGACATTCTTGCAGTATGTGTGTCTCTGTCATCTTGCTGGTGCCATATGTCAGATGATCCTATTTTGAACTTGTTAAACAGATGGTACCTCAGCCTATTGGGCCCTGTTCCTAGATGGAAAATGACAACCTGTTCTTCTCTACTTAGTTGGTGGTATACGTCGTCCTTTTCATGACCTGGGTGATCTCTCAACCATTTGTTCTTGTAGGCCATTTTTATCCGTATTTTTGCTGCTTCCTCATATGTCATACTGGTGTCTGTCTGTGGTTTCCTGCTTTTGCCAATATATCTGCAGTCTTGTTGCCAGGTCCGTAGTGGGATGGCATCCACTGTATTACCACTCTGGAAAAGATGTTGCATATTTGGTGTAGTGATGCTTGTAGTTCCTTCACATTGTTATCTAACTCTAATATTACTGATACTGCTGTCCTTCATTAGCTCTCTGGAATTTCATTTACTGGGGCTGTTGATGTTTTGTCTATCAGTTTCTAACCTCCAGAGGCTTATACATGGATCTACAGTCCTGGACATGTTTGCAGCAATGATAGAGTGGACAGGATTGTATCAACAGCAATGGTTGTCAAGGAGTTCAAGATGGATAAGTTGAATGTTCGACTGCCTGTTGGATGAAGACACTTAAATAGATTATAAATTGATCCAACGATTAAAGGAGTTTGGAGTAGGTAGAACATGATGCCTGAGGACAGAGTATCAGGTTTCCCCAAAGCTTAGTTTTCAGGTCGACTAGTTGTGGCCACATGTTGCTTCTCAGCTCACCCAGGAGTCTTGCAGGATATGCTCTGGTGTCGCTGTCAATGTTTAATCTCTCTAACATTTTTGAAAGCGCCTGATGTTTTACTTTATAGACAACACCAAGGCGTTCGACAAAGCACAAGTATAGATCTGTTTTTACTCCTATTGATCCTTCTAGTAGTGTTCTTAGGATATATATAGCGTTTCCAGTACCCTTGCCTTCAATAAATCCACACTCTCAGTAGTATCTTTGTCATATGACTAATAAGACTGATAGTGCGGTGATCTTCACATTCCACTTCTCTTGATTTCTTCGACAAAGCAATAAATATGAACTTTATAGTAGATCTTTTGGAATACAACCGCTGTCATATATGTCATTTAAAAGTTTTGTTATCACTTCCATTCCTAGAGCTTGAATTTCTTCTGCTGTTATGTTATCTGGACCTGGAGACTTTCCCTCTTAATGTGTTTTATGGCATCTTCAGCTGCAAGTATTGGTGGTCCCTTGCATGTGTCTTGTATATTTAGTTCTGCTCTGTCATCATCGTAGAGTTCTCCAATGTATTCCGTCCACCTTTCCATTATGTTTCCTTCCCCCATTATTATCGTACCTTCTTTAGATTTCAGACATCCAGTTATGGGGTGTGTTTTTCTTCCTGTGATCTCATTTATTTGTTTTTGCACTTTGTCTTTCTCAATTTCCCAAACTAAGAGAACAATTAATCAAGTGACCACAGTTGTGGCTCTACTCAAAGGGAAAGAATGGATCCCAATAAATGGTAGCACCTATCAAAACGTTATCACTACTCTTAAAAGGGAATGTAGGGATTGGGTCAGCATGAAGATTGAACTCGAAATTAAGCAGCTGATAGCAGTTTCATTATTGGTTACTAAACTGACGTCATTGCACTCCAGGCAGACCCATAGGTGCTCAGTCTCCCCCAACAGATATCGAAGAGTATGCATACTGATGGTTCCCATGTGGGCTCGTAGATTAAACACACCTCTCAGGCATCCAGTTCGACTTGAAGAACGGGTAACTCCAAACTGATAGCAGATGAGTATATGCATCGTGGTGAGAAGTTAGGGAGTTGAGCAAAGCGTCCTTACAGGACTTCCGGTATGAGGATGGAGGTGAAGGTCATTATTGCTGATCTCCAGTGGCACTCTGTGACTTTGGTTATTGAGGGCATTCTTTGTTTGATTCTCAATTGATGCATCGAAATTCCCAATGCAGGTTGAGTTCATCATTGTATCTCTTCTTAACTCATTATCAATGGGGTATCCTTGTTGCGTTGCTCTTTGCAGCATTCTGAATTCACTTGTCTCTAGCTACTCACCCACTCAGCATCTTCTTCTTTGGTTCTTATCTGGGACACTGCCCTCTATTCTTTCAGGCCATTCGCTTTAATGTGACAATCCATCAGCCACATCAGAATTCTCTTTAACATTTAGTTCTTTCAGGACATATTTCTTTATTTTCTGTTCCATCTTTTGTAGGATCTTTCTGTAGCATTTAGTTAGGACTGGTTTCATTACAAATTTTAAAACTATCCTACAAGAAAGTAAACTATTGGGATGTAAAACCGTACAAGATCTCCAACTGCTAGCACGAACCGCATCACATGGAGATCTAAAACCTCTGCCCTATGTGCCGCCCTCTGCGCCGCCTTTGACGAAAGAACAAACAAACAACTCAGACAAAACAAATAAATGAATAATGCCATATTCGAGTTGTATGTTTTTGTTTTGAAAACATATTTTTTTAATAGTCGACTACGACTAACAAATGCACAGGTAGTCAAATGTAATAACTCCTGGACAGCACATCAAGCTAATTATAGTTCATATAAAGATTGGTTGTCATTTATATATATTTATACATACACTTATGTACACAAGTAAACGTCAGAACATTAGTTAGTAATATAAGCTATAAACATGAAATGTTGTCTCTCAACAGAAGAGCTTGTAGAAATGTGAATAATATAGATTTGAAACAAAGTATAGGAAGCTGAACAAATAATATAGGTAACAGATGATGAGAGGAGCCTCAAAAATAAAATGATGACAGTGGCGGCTCGTCATTAAGGGCCAGTGGGGCCGGGCCACCAAAAAATCATGTACTAACATATAACCAAAACAAAGATTATTCTGAACATTTTTGTCCGGGCCCCACCAACATGATCTTGAGCCTCCATTGAATGATGGACTTAGTGAGAGAAGCCTCAATATGACAGTAGCGGAGTAGCGGCTCGTCAGGGCCAGTTGGACCGAACCCCACCAAAAATCATGTAATGTATAACTAGGACCGAACCCCACCAAAAATCATGTATAACTAATGTGTAAATACTAACCTATAACCCAAAACAAAGGTTTCTCCAAACATTTTTGTACGGCTTCAACATCAGAAGAGTCTTCCGTATATCTTTGACAGAGAAGAGAACAAATAGAACTATCCAGAAAGATCTCAAAATCAAAGAAAAAGAGGATGATGTTACAAATAAGAAAGAGAAAACGAGACATGAAGGGCTGGAGAAGACCATCATGGAAGGAGACCACGGGAAAGATGGATAGTTCTGCTCACGACAAGTTATTTGATGATGATGATGATTACATCATCAACAAATATACCAGAGGAGCAAGATCAAGGATATAAGACATGATCCAATAACAGCAGCACTGAAGAAAGATGAATACTGGATGTTTGAAGTAGTTTATCTCATATTTGACATGTGCTCATCACAAGACAATAATTGTCACCAAGAACTCAACAATAACAACATCACCAAATTAGAATAATAAAAATACAAAATAAAATCAATTTGTAATTTATGGATGCTGTTCATACAAATGTGAGCGTCTAGCTGTGAGCGTCTAGCGGTAGTGAGCTCGAAGCTCGATCACAACCCGTACCTGGTTCAAACTCCGCGGCTGGCAGTTTGCAAGCAAATCGTTTCCGTGGGATTTTTACAAAAGGTAAAAATAGACCTCAACGTTCAGAAAGCAATGGCAAACTACTGAACATATAAGTCGTGCCTAGAAAATCAACGACTTGCTGATACAGATGATCAACAGCATTTTTATACTTACTTTGTGTTACCAGGGCCAAACATGCACATTGAGCAAAGAGCAGTCACAAAAATAACTCATGTGAAATGCGTTAAAATTGCAGGCCAACAACAGTGGTTTGGGCCACTTAAAGAGTCTTCTACAACAGAAAATCGGGAAAGAAGGCGAGAGGAAGACCACGAAAAAGATCGACAACAACGGTAGCAGTGTGATGACAAAAGAAGAACAATAAAATCTACTAATGTCCCATATTTATCAAACGACATGAGTGTCTAGAGAAATTATTGGAAGGAATGAAGCCTGGAAGAAGAATGAGAGAAAGACCTAGAAGACGATGGGTGCAGGATGTCATTGATGATCCGAGAATGACTGCTGCTGCGCGTCAACTTGCACAGAACAGAAAGTTTTCACAAACCAAGTTCCGGAAGGGACAAACTACTTGATGATAATGAATGTCCCATAATTATGAAAACCAGCTTGACATAGTTATACAAATAATAAAGAGTTAGTTATCTGTGGCGTTGAGATGTTTGCCTCGTTCTCCAAAGGAACTTGACTCATGTTCCATGTCGAGCAATCAGATCTTTTTCCTAAGATCAATAATTTTGAGGTAAGTAAGTTCAAGTGTCTAGTTCTATCAAAGAAGAACAATAAACGGTAGGTCACTTGTACAATTTGAGCATATAAAAGAACACTTGGCAGCTCAACACTGAATAAAAGCTGACTCAAAAATCAATATCTAAAAATTAAATATTTAATTTGGTGAAGATTTGATTGAAATGATTAACATATCAACAACCTCACATAAATTAGCAACACACTATGTAGCTATGTAAATATTAGAGGATCTCTATGAAGAAATGGTTTAGATGCCGAAGATTATGGGTTAAAATCTAGACCTAATCACATGTTTAATTTTTTCATGATATCCCTAGGATTATTGCTGGAGCTACGGAGTTAGTGGAGTTAGTGTTTTGTGTAACACTAGCAGATGACATGATTTCTTCAGACAGGGACGGAGAGGTATGGGAACAAAAATGCAATGTAGTCAATCCTTCACAATTAGACCAACAAACAAAAACACAACCTAATCTTACATGGTTGATGGATCTTACATGGTTGATGGATCTGTCCTGACTTACATAGTTGATGGACCTGTAATAACAATATGTGATAAACAAAACTCACAAGATACAAAAATAAATATTGGCTTTTCAGCTCTAAGGTTTACAACCTGAATAGCTAGAAATGTTCTCCTTCCATCCCCCCCCATCTCTGCGGTAGTCATGTTCTAGATAAAATATTGCAATCATAAAATCAATATATTCAAAACAAAGTTATACCATATATATTTGCATGAAACTTGTATAGAATATACAAATGTCATATCTCAAATGGCCTGATTAAACAGGCAAATATGTAGACCTGCTAAAGGTTTTGAAAATAGAAATTGTGTGAGACACGCCTAACAGAAATAAGTGAGTTTGACAACTTTAGAGTGCAGACTTGGATGGGGCAGACTTGGATGGGGCAGACTTGGATGGGTCTACATTCTGGGTATAGTAGAATGATTACATGTCGTTGGTGAAGACTTTGCTGAGTTTATCATTAGATGCTTAAATGGATTCTCCATCTAGAAACACTTGGAGAGCTCTTCAGTTCGGTGCCACAAACACTGTAAATCTGGAGAACCTGTGGCTTTTTGCCAGCCCTGGAATTGAACAGGCTTGTCGCCCATCGTCACTACGAACACGCTGGGCAGACAGGCTATTAAGATAAGTGTAGTATAATTTTGTCAGCAGTTGAAATATGTTAAATCTATGCCATCCTGCATGGGCATCTATTACTGGTTTCTTTCTGGACATATAATGTTTCCATATTCTATGCTATATTCATTCTCTCAATCATATCAGCCCCGTTGATTATCTCAATCATATCAGTCACATTGATTCTCTCAATCATATGCCGCATTGATTCTTCCAATGAAATCAATATTCTCCTGGGCTCCTCTGTGGTTAAGCCCTTTGCCTTGCGAGTTGAAGGTCGTGGGTTTGAATCCAGACAGCGCCGTTCTGTTCACGAGTGCAGTTTTTTTCAGAGACCTCTGGGATTGTTGCAAGAACTACAGAGCTTGTGCTTTGTGCAATACTTTCGTCAGGTGGCGCGTCATTTCTGCGCAGAGGGGCCGAGTCATATGGGGTAAAACCCGGTGCAATGAAGCCAATCCTTCGGCTTTAAAACCCTATAATCAATGTTCTCCTGATCTAGTATCAGGAGACAAAATCATTGAAATAAGTCTGGTCATAGTTTTCTGTTGACTTTCATTATTGAAAAACACATTGAATCAACATTCAAATTTCACATTGCAAATAAAAAAGATTGTCAAAGACTTTTTAAAGTGTAAATAGAAAATAAATCACTTCAATTTATCCACAAAAATATTGTTTTTACAAATTGAGAGAGCGGGCGCACTGGCGGGCAATGCTACGATTGAGAATGGGTCTTCTATGGACAAAAATGACATCATCAACGCTCGAAGAGAAAACATCTGCTCTGAAGATTTCAACGAAGAAAATAAAGAGTATTCTCTACCGCGGTTGAGCAAGTTGTGCATACCGCTAGGTGCGGCAAGACAGAAAAACCATGAGAGAAACCCTACATCAATCAACACAGAACGGGAGTTGTTAGCCTAAACACACTGAGATATATGCTTGGGAGGAGATCGGAGCAATTATGGACATGTGCGTGCGATGAAGATGTTCCTCAAATGAACAATCATATTCTGTTGAACAATGACTAAATATGTTACCACAGTAAATGACTTAACATGTTATACCACAGTAAATCACTAAACATGTTACTGCAGTAAATCACAACAAAAACTTGATGTAAAATGATCAAGTTACCTTGTAAAGGGAAAAGCTAATGCAGAAACATAAGTCTCAAATACAAACAAGCAAATTGAACATACATAAACTAATTCTTGACAATAAAATATACAAATAAATGATAACAAATATGTGTGAGATGATGGCCATCATTAGAACAACACTAAATGCTATATAAACAAGATAGAAATCATATAATATTGAATGGCACATTACTTAATGAGTCTCAGCAAGATTAGCACTGTATGTTACTAACATAATCTGTTACAATAGAAAATAGTTGTATGTTACTGAAAAAAAATATCTTTTCTAAAAAGTAAAGTATCCTGTTGTCAAATTAAAGACGAGATTCACAATTATTTTTGTAAAAAAGCAACAACAAAAAATATTTTACTTGTAACAATAATCACACTGCAATAATATCTACTATGTTATGTTATGCGATCGATGTCATAGGATATTTCCATTCATGCTCTGTCCTCCGCTGTAGCAGCCATCCCAAAGTCCATTTGCTCACTGTACCCACGAGAAGTTGACTCTCCACAATGAAGAAGACACCTCCACAATGATGTCTGGCATGTCCATTACTTAATATCTCCGATATGATGATGAAGTTTTAACTTGCTCATACTTGTATCAAAATACTATAATTCTCTTTGTTGTATAATATATGACATCAGAACCAGACAGAAGATGATGATAAGCACACGCCCAAGTGGTTACGAGGCCCAAAATGGGGTGTAAAAATAGAACTACTGTTACCTGCCTGCATGTCGTACGAGACGACTAAGGAGGTTTGGCTGAATCGGATGCACATTTCCTAAACGTGTAGAAGTCTATGCGTTTTGGGCCTACAGACCAATGTGCAACATATACACGTTCTTGGCAAAGATCACACATATCACAAAGAGTGATTAAAATTTGTCGCATCTAAATGCAACATGAGACTCCAGTAGTAACTTATTGTATAAACAGAAAAGATATACCAATATCTAAATGCAACGTAACACTCCAGTAGTAACTTATTGTATAAACAGAAAAGATATACCAATATCTAAATGCAACTAAACTCCAGTAGTAACTTATTGTATAAACAGAATAGATCTAAATGCAACGTAACACATCTAAATGCAACGTAACACTCCAGTAGTAACTTAAACAGAATAGATATACCAATATCTAAATCACTGTTCCCAACGTGGAGTTACGCCCCACATGGGGAATTTGATTGTTAAGGGGGCCATTTGTCAAATGGAAAACAAATGTTATTTTGTAGTGCTGTAAATGTGTCATATAAATTTAAATATGCATTTTTTAGTCTACGTTTACTCTACTTAAATTTGAAGTAATGAATATTACAAATTATGTATAAGTTACATAGGGTGCATACAAATTTTTAGAAAGGCTTAGGTGGGTCATGACTTAGGTGGGCATGACCCAAAAGATTGGGAAACACTGCTCTAAATGCAACATGAGACTCCAGTAGTAGTGACTTCCTCATCAGTATTATTATGACAACAATTATATGTCAACAAACAAATAATGAAAACCTGTTACGTATAGAATGACACCATTTTATATGTATATTATCTATATGCACACATTTTATTTGTATGCATTTATATTATACATATGTACACTTCTTCTTTCTTCTTTCTCGAATCCTGTATGCCTCACAGCGTCAGGTCAGGAAGAGATTTCTAAAACGGGCCCTAGTATGCGCTCGTATATGTACACACACATACAAAATGCTACAAAAAGATCCTACGAATACCATGGACAGAAAAAGAAAGAACACTGATGTCCTGAAAGAACTGAATGTTAAAGAGAATTGGCTCATAAACAATATACTACACAGAAAAATTATACTTTGGTCACATCAAGCGTCACGATGGCCTGGAGAGAACAATATTGGAGGGCAGGGTACCACGACGCAGAGGCAGACCAAGAAAAATATGGCTACAAGATATTAAAAAACCATGAATATGACCATCGACGAAGTGGATGAACTGGCTAGAGACAGAGTGAATTTCAGATGCACTGCAAAGACAGCAACGTCCTATAAAGGCCATGCACCTTGATGATGATGACACACACACACATCCATACTTATACATATGCACATGCACACCCACAACTATACATAAACACATGCATATACACAAAGTTCTGTACAAGTTAATATTACAGAAGTAATAGTTGTAGTGATGTTCGACAGATTTCATTGAGATTTCCTAAGGCAATAAAACCAAACTGATGATTTTATCTAAGAAAACATCTTAAAAATGTTGAATTATGATAAAGGGAACAGTTCTAAAGCAAGAAAAGCTAAAATTAAATGAAAATCGTGGCATATCCTAAAGGACGTAGCCATCAACCACAGTAAATGAGTCGATTTTCTAGGCACCACTTATACGTTCAGTAGTTTGCCATTGCTTTCTGAACGGTGAGGTCTATTTTCACCATTTGTAAAAATTCCACGGAAACAAATTTGCTTCCAAACTTGCCCACCATGGTGGGGTTTGAACCAGGTATGCTTGGGTTCGTGATCAAGCTCACTACTGCTTTAGCTCCAGAAGCTCAAAAATCAAATACCTGGGTATAACAATTACTACAGCCGATGGTAAAATGTCATAATAAAGAGTAGAATCGACCAAACTAAGACAACTTTCTGGACAAATGACAAACATATTGTGTCATAGTTATTGGTTACTAATCTCATGTCATTGCACTCCAAGCAGACCCATAGGTGCTCAGTCTCCCTCAACAGATATCGAAGAGTATGCATACTGATGGTTCCGTGGCTCGTTGATTAAACACACCTCTCACTCTGCCTCTCAGGCATCCAGTTCGACTTGTACAATAGGTAACTCCAAACTGCCTAAATCGCCGGATCGATTCAACATCAATTTTAGTGTCCTCATTCAACAGACACTCGCGAAGAGACAGAAGAGCATCTTCCTTATCCATCTTCAACTCCCCAACAATCGATGCTGTTGATGCAAGCCTGTTTTCTCTCTCATTACCGCAAACACCCATATGCCCAGGACAGTAAACCCAGGACAGTAGATCCATGTAAGCCTCTGGAAGTTAGAAACTTCTATAGACGACATCCACTCATGCCGAAACCTGCCCTTTTGGATCTTGTGAAGCACTGACTAGGAGTCAAATACAAGTGAAAGTCGTGAACACTTTATGAAACAATGAAATCAGTACACCACACAAGCATACACATAGATAGACACAGCCAATTGAGAGATATTGATGATTCATGTAAGAAACAGTTTGTGCGAGCACAGTCAGATCGGCTATATCAGGTCTGGACGTTTTTACTATCATATAAATATAATAAAATACACCCAAAAACAACTGGCACATACAACACTAACCAAATTTGTCTGACAAAGTGCAACAGTAATTGGAAAGAGTGAGATATGATTAATCACAAAATTCATGGATAACAAAGCAGTGGAGAAGATTAGGAAGACCAATGTGAAGACTGATACAAGATGTTATAGATAACTTGAGCGATAAAACAACAGAGACAAGACATGCATAACTATATATATATGGCCCTTTTTCGTTTTTACAGACGGTCAATTGGCAAGTGTTTTACTGTGACAACTTCTGAGTTTTCACTTTTCTCTCTTGTTGTTCAGCTCATACATAAGTCTCTTCTCAAAAGACTCTGCGCCATTGCGCAATATCGCTTTCCACACAACTCTGTCATCAGCTAGTTTTTCCCATGTGTTGGGACCTATAGAAAAAGTTTTTCATTGAGGCTTTGCAGACATTTTTATATCTGAGCAGTGATCTGCCCTGCTGTCTCTTCCCCTCTGAAAGTTCACAGAACAACATTTCTTTTGGTATGTAACAAGTTTCCATTCTTCTCACATACCCCAACCATCTTAGTCATCTACTGCTGAGCATGCCCATGAAGGAAGGCAGGTTTGCATGTTGCAGTACTTCAGAGTTGGTTATCTTGTCGTACTAACCATCTTAGTCATCTACTGTTGAGCATGCCCATGATGGAAGGCAGGTTTGCAAGTTGCAGTACTTCAGAGTTTGTCATCTTGCTTAACTATGCATAACTAATCAGGACATAAGCAGTCAGAAAAATATAAATCGAGTCATCTGATAAAGTCGCAAAATTTCCTATACAACAAACACCAATTCTTACAAAAATGCCCTCCACAGTTCAGATTTATCTATCTATTCTCTAATCCTGTTTTGCCTTTCAGTGTCAGGTTGAAAAAGGAGACACATGGAGCGTGCCTCTCTATGCACCTTGTCTTTCTTTCTCTCTCCCAATCTGGTTTACCTCACAGCTTCAGGGTAAGAAAAGTTTTCTAGCAAAGGCTTTTGTGTGTGCTTCATAAATAGTGTCTTTTGTTGTCTCTGATGTCCACCTTTTACGTGGCCTCCACAGCCACAGCACAGCTTAGATAAGTATATCAAATTGATAGAAATTGGTACAAAACGTCCTCCAGCAAAGCTCAGATAAGTATATCAAATTGATAGAATTTCTGAACCCCCATGATATATTTCCCAATGGGTTTTTTTAAAGCCGAAGGATTGACTTCCCTGTACCGAGTTTTACCCCATATGACTCGGTTCCTCTCCGTAGGAATGACACGTCACCTGCCGAGAGTATTTCACAAAGCATGAACTCCGTAGCTCCAGCAACAATTCTAGGGTTTCTGGAAAAACTGCATTCGTGATCAGAACGGTGCGGCTCGCATTCGAACCCACGACCTTCGACTCACAAGGCAAAGGACTTAAACACTTAGCCACAGAAGACCCTTGTTTCCTAATTGTTGTCTAAAAGATATTAGCAAATCCCCTCCAGATTTTGTGTGTGATGATGAATGGCAAACCAAACAGAACATACATATTCCACAAATTATAGATTAGTAATATTATCTGACACTCACAGATATATATATATATATATATCATCGATATATCAATCAAATCAAGTGCTAGGTTAGTTCATATTCTTGATATGTTCAGTTTTTTAACAGAAACTGCTCTTCATACAATCATCATCATCATCAAGGTGCATATCCTTTATAGGACGTTACTTCTTTGCACTATGGAGATCACCGCTGACTCCAGGGCTCTGTCATGGGTGGCTGAGCAACAGGTTACCCATACGATCATCATATCAGACTCGATGAATATGCTTCAACTGATTGAATCTGGAAGTATGCGTGTGGAATGGGTGGACATCATTCGGAGATCACATCTCAAGAAAATGACTTGGCTGTACAGCCTGGACATGCTGGAGTGCGGGTACGAGCGTGCTGACTCTCTTGCAAACAGTGCCCCGACTCAAGTGGGCAGAAGGATGGACAGAGCCGATATCATCAATGCAGTACACTCTCAATTGTGTGACATGGGCGGGTCTCAGACACTGGAACGAGTTCGAGAATTAGGTGTTAAGTTTGGACATGCCAGACAGTGTCGTCTTCGTGGTAGAGAGAAGATATAGTAATCAACTTCTCATGGGTACTGTGAGCAAATGGACTTTGGGATGGCTGCTGCAACGGAGGACAGAGCACTAATGGGAATGCCCAATGTGCCATGACGTCGATCGCATAACATAACTCTCTTTGCAGCACATCTGAAATTCACTCTGTCTCTAGCCAGTTCACCCACTTCGTCGATGGTCCCATCTTCTTCTTGGTCTACCTCTGCATCCTGGGACCCTGCCCTCTAATATTGTTCTCTCCAGGCCATCGTGACGCTTGATGTAACCAAAGTATCACAAATATATACCATTGATATATCAATAAAGCTAAGTTAAGTGCTACATTAGTTCATATTCATGATCTGTTCTTTTTTTAAAACAAACTGCTCTTGATACAAACAGACAAGGTCTATTAACAGAAACAAATACATCTATCATCCTTCAGAGACAACAATTCAAAAAAATTATGGTTGACTGACAGGAAGAGTTATGTTATGCGATCGATGTCATGACACATTGGGCATTCCCATTCCTGCTCTGTCCTCCGTTGCAGCAGCCATCCCAAAGTCCACACCGTACCCATGAGAAGTTGATTAGTTTATCTTCTCTCTCTACCGAAACGACACTGTCTGGCATGTCGAAACTTAATGCTCAAACTCATTCCAGTGTCTGAGACTCACTCATGTCACATAAATGAGAGCGTACAGGTAGTACTTAGTCCATTTGCTATAGAGCGCACAATCCCAGATAACATTTCAAAGTTGGAGTGCAATATTTTCTAAATCGTACTGCTCTCAAGTCAACCTAACCTTAATTGGATACCAGAGGAACACTTGGAAGTAAAGATGGTCGGTGTGATGTTGATCACATGCCCCATCATCATCAAGTAGCTTGTCCCTTCCGGAACCTGGCTCCATGACAGCAGTCCTGAAAAACTCTGTTCTGTGCAAGTTGGCCAGCATCAGCAGCAGTCATTTTCAGATCGTCAATGATATCTTCCATCGTCTTCCTCTCATTCTTCTTCCAGGCACCATTCCTTCCAAAATTATCTTCTCTATGCACTTATGTCGTTTGATGTGTCCGAAATATTTAATTTTCCTTGTTTTTATGACTTTAATAGCCAACTCTCTTTAATATCAAGCTGTTGCAGAACAGAAGCGTTTGTTCTTTTCTCTGTCCATGATATTCTAAGTACTCTTCTGTAGCATTTGCGTTCAAAGGTATTAATGATCTTCTCTGCCGCTTTATCAATGTTCCATGTCTCACAACCATATGTTACCATATGCTCCAAAGTGCACCATTAATCAAAGAAAAATACATACCAACATCGTTTGTATACCTTCCTCCCCCAACTCCATTTTTGTGTCATACAGAGCAATAATAATATGAATCAATGTAAATGTTTCCAATCTTTCCATATATTATTAATAATATTCAGACTTTTATGTAACACACAAGAATTGTGTCGCCGTTACTTTTGTACAAATAAAGTTAACATTAACATTATGATGTAAAGTTAGCAATTAACATTTCAACAGAAAGTTAATATTGGCATTCCTAATAAAAATATACAATATTGAAAATATTATATTCTGTATCTACAAATTAAGTAAAATATCACCCAAGTTCTGCTATTGTTGAAGTTCTGCCTACAAGTCAAATGAAAATATCACCCAAGTTCTTCTATTGTTGAAGTTCTGCCTACAAGTCAAATGAAAATATCACCCAAGTTCTGCTATTGTTGAAGTTCTGCCTACAAGTCAAATGAAAATATCTCCCAAGTTCTGCTGTTGTTGAAGTTCTGCCTACAAGTCAAGTGAAAATATCACCCAAGTTCTGCTATTGTTGAAGTTCTGCCTACAAGTCAAATGAAAATATCACCCAAGTTCTGCTGTTGTTGAAGTTCTGCCTACAAGTCAAATGAAAATATCACCCAAGTTCTGCTGTTGTTGAAGTTCTGCCTACAAGTCAAATGAAAATATCACCCAAGTTCTGCTGTTGTTGAAGTTCTGCCTACAAGTCAAATGAAAATATCACCCAAGTTCTGCTGTTGTTGAAGTTCGACCTAGTGTCTGTCCACATGAGAACAAGGTTGTTGTAATTATCCTACAGAGCAAATAATATATCATAATTGCTAATGTAACTGCACACAAGTATTGAAAATAAACCCATGTACCATAAGAAAAATCTGTGTGTAACTCACATCTTCACAGTGATTGTAAACAAATATGTTGCAATTACTACACATCTTACAGTATGTACAATAGTTTCGTTCTACACATCTTACAGTGTACAATAGTTGCGTTCTACACATCTTACAGTGTAGAATAGTTGCGTTCTACATTACAATAGTTGCGTTCTACATATCTTACAGTGTACAAGAGTTGTGTTCTACACATCTTACAGTGTACAAGAATTGTGTACTACATATCTTACAGTGTACAAGAGTTGTGTACAACACACCTTACAGTGTACAAGAGTTGCGTTCTACACATCTTACAGTGTACAAGAGCTACACATCTTACAGTGTACAAGAGCTACACATCTTACAGTGTACAAGAGCTACACATCTTACAGTGTACAATAGCTGTGTGTACTACACATCTTACAATGTACAAGAGATATCAGTTCATTTGTATCCATGGTTTTCTGGTGTTAATAAAAACTAGTTACGAAGAGGAGAAAAACAACGCAAATCTTCCTGTTCTAAAGGTGATCGTCCTCCTTGAGAGCTAAGATTACTGGACAGGTTGGCACCTACTGAAAGCTGGCTTGATGGAGTGGATGCAGGAGAAGGATGCAGACCACTCATCCTTTGGGTAGTAAAGTGTGATTGGTGATATATGCCCATGTGACTGAGAGGAAGTGGAAGAGAAGTCAAAGATGAAGATGTGGTGGAGGTCAGCGATGTGGAAGGAGTGGAGGAAGGGGTTACAATGGGTACAGGTGTGGATGATGAACCTGAGGAAGCAGAAGAGGAAGAGTGTGGTAACATCTGGTTGTGAGAGAAGTGGTCCCGTATGAGGGGTACATTGAGAGATGGTAACTGACCTCGAAGGTGAGAGTTAATGATGTGCTGGGGAGACAGAAACCCTCCACCACTGCCGACCCCCATTCCTGCAAACTGATCACCTCCATGGCAAGATGAAGAGAAGTAATCCAATGGTTCTTGTTTGATCTGCTTCATTAGACCTCCCAGGCCTCCTTGACCAGCACCATGCATCAATCCGCCCATTCCTGCAGCCAGACCCCCCATAGAAGAACCTCGTAGCATGCCCTGGTTGTGCGCTGGAATCTGGTTGCGAATCTCGCTGGAGTTGTTATGTGCTTGCATGTTGTCGCTGCTACCACCACCACTGCTGTTGTTATTTCCAGCACCGCCACGATTACTCATGTCATTAGGAATACCAAAATTGTCACGGTCTCGATGCTGTTGCAGCTGTTCATTAAAGTTACTCACAGAGAATCTATCATCAAATCCAGAATTCTGAGCTCCACCTCTCAGATCTCCAAAACGGCTATTGAGAATGGCTGCATCTCGGAAAGCCAGTTGATCGGAGAAAGAGTTCAGGGACCCAGCTAACCCGGACATCATGTTGTCCTGTAGACTAAACCTGTTTGCAGATGCAAGAAGTGCCAATGGATCAGCACCTCGAGAAAAATTACCCATTCCAGAGAAAGGAATCTGATGACTGAGATCATGTCCTCTACCGCCTGCACTCTGTAACATCTGTACTTGACCGCCTAGGCTTCCCATGGCTCCACTAAAGTTATCCACCCGTGGAGGTCCCATCTGTTCACCTACAAATATAATTTCATCCTCATCATCTGATGATGTTGCTGGACTTCGCGGCCGTGAACTGCTAGCTTTCATATTAGACAATGTTCCAGAAAAAGATCCGTCTGTGGAAGATGATACAGGGACCATAGTTGGAGCGCCACCATACAGGTCTTTATTCTTGCGTTTACGTCTCTTTTTAGCAAGTGGAACTGCATGCTGGTCTATTGGTTTGATATGGATGTGCATCTGAGGAGAGAGAGACAGAACAAGATGGCATTAATAAAATGTCAGACAGAGGATGGCATCAACAACAATTGGGACATACAAGATGGCATTATTAAGTCTATGTAACTGTACACAAGTCTATGTAACTGTACACAAGTCTATGTAACTGTACACATATGCAGATATCACCCTGGAATCTAAAATGATAAAAATTTTACAGAGCAATTCACCTATTTAGGTAGCAATTTCGATTGCACAGGAAATGTTAAAAAGAAATTATGATACGAATTGGCAAAGCAACATCAGCTTTTAAAAATCTAAATAAAATATGGAACTGCAAGTTATATAGTATTAAAACTAAATTACGAATTTTCAATTCAAATGTTGTATCAATCCTAACATATGCTAGCGAGAGTTGGAAAATGACTAAAGATATAGAAAACAAGTTGAATGCATTTGAAAATAGATGTCTGAGAAAAATAATGAATATAAAATGGAACGAATTCAGAAGTGATGAAATCAGAGACATGTCTGGTCAACCACTAGTGACAAATGTTATAAGAAAGAGAAGATGGAGATATGTTGGACACACCTTGTGGAGAAATGATCATCGAATATCAAAGCAGGCATTGAAGTGGGATGGAAAGGGTTCAAGAAGGAGAGGTCGACCTAAGGAGACCCTGAAGCGAACTTTGCTGAGAGAGGCAAGAAATATCAGTCTCAGTTCTATGGATAGAGCAGTATGGAGAAATTGCTTGCAGGCCCTTGTACACAACTAACCTTAAGAGTGTGAGACTTAAGGCTGCTTTCATTTGTGTAACACCGATGACAAATCTGGCACTTGTGAATTCTTGTTGCTTCCTTCTTCACTTGGTCGTCATGGTTACGCATATGATGCTGCAGATTGGACAACTGGGCAAATGCTCGCTCACAATTCTCAAATTTACATCTGTATGGTTTTTCTCCTGGGGATACCAAGACATTAATTAGTCAGTATTTCCAGAATAAATACACAACAGTTTTCACAATATGATAAATATTCTATGAAGAAAGAAATATTTCTGTACAGACAAAACACAACAGTGGATTAATAACTTCAGTCTTCCTCTATATTCTTAGTAATATCCATTTTGCTGCAACTATTTTCTGTTAACTCTGAAGTACTGCAACTTGCAAGCCTGCCTTCCATCATGGCCATGCTTAGCAGTAGATGACTAAGATGGTTGATACAACAAGATATCCAACAACTAACTTGAACTAAATGGAAGAAAGTAAGATTAGACATAAATGGAAGAAAGTAAGGTTAGACAAAAGTAAGATTAGATAATTAACTTGAACATAAATGGAAAAAAGTAAGATTGGAAAAAAGTAAGATTAGACATAAATGGAAGAAAGTAAGATTAGACAATTAACTTGAACATAAATGGAAGAAAGTAAGATTAGACATAAATGGAAGAAAGTAAGATTAGACATGGAAGAAAGTAGACAACTAACTTGAACATAAATGGAAGAAAGTAGGATTAGATAATTAACTTGAACATAAATAGAAGAAAGAAAGTACGGTTAGACAACTAACTCACCTGTGTGTATGCGGAAGTGCTGATTAAGGTGCGACTGTTGACGAAAGGCGCGGTCGCAGCACTGGCATACATATTTCCGTTCGTCTACATGACAAGAAAAAGAAGAAAGAAGGCAAAAAGACAATGCAGGGAAAAGTCAATGTATTGTATGTGAGTGTGACTTAGTTAAATTTCCCCCAAAAACCCCATACTTATCTTCTGTCTACGAACAAAACACTATATTTCTGTTGAATAATAGCAAATCACTATAGAGAGGAACTCAAATTTGAGGAAACGTGAGTATATTTATTGTTTCTGAATTAAGTATTTGAAAGAGTTTTTTAAAATCTTTGAGATATAAATAATTTCCTTCGTTTGTCTTGCAACAAATAATAAATAAATAAATGTGTTTAATGATTTTCCTGTCAACACTCTCAACATATGATTAACTTTTTTATCTGCTTCTTCTTTCTTCTTTTCTTATTTCGTAGCTTGAATTCGTTTGTTCAGGTAACAGCAGAGGTTAACAGACATGAAGAGAGGAACAACAACTGCAGATATCTCAAACTACAGAATATAAGGGACACAACTGCAGATATCTCAAACTACAGAAATAAGGAACAACAACCGCAGATATCTCAAACTACAGAATATAAGGGACACAACTGCAGATATCTCAAACTACAGAATATAAGGGACACAACTGCAGATATCTCAAACTGCAGAAATAAGGGACACAACTGCAGATATCTCAAACTACAGAAATAAGGGACACAACTGCAGATATCTCAAACTACAGAAATAAGGGACACAACTGCAGATATCTCAAACTACAGAAATAAGGGACACAACTGCAGATATCTCAAACTACAGAAATAAGGGACACTACTGCAGATATCTCAAACTACAGAATATAAGGGACACAACTGCAGGTATCTCAAACTACAGAATATAAGGGGCACAACTGCAAATATCTCAAACTACAGAATATAAGGGCACAACTGCAGGTATCTCAAACTACAGAAATAAGGGGCACCACTGCAGATATCTCAAACTACAAAAAAAGGGACACAACTGCAAATATCTCACAGTAATAGCCGTCCATCACAAGCAATGATGACAACAATCTCAGACGTGTGTTGCTGCACCTCTGTGGTGTGTGCGGAGGTGACTGTAGAGTCCAATCCTAGAACACAATCCCTACTACAGGTGGGGCATACATGATCAAGGTTAGACATGTGATTGTTGTGTGTTCTGTCTTCAACATATCTCCATTTTCTCTTCCTTATAATAGTTGTTATTAGTGGTTGACCAGACGTTTCTTCTCAGAGTATGTTCAACATATCTCCATCTTCTCCTAACAGTTGTTACTAGTGTTTGACCAGACATTTCTACTTAGATTACGTTCAACATATCTCCATCATCAAAAAGTAACCACCATCATCATCATGTGTAATGTCGACAGGCATAAGAGGTAATTGTTTGAAAACACGTAATTAAAGTACTGTAGTTTTACAAATTACGAAAACAATGACAAAATACAGCAAGTTTGACCAACAAGGCTTTATCAAGCAAGCGAACAAACAGGAGTGACAAATTAAAATGAAACACAAATGGACTTGTTTCATTTTAATTTGTCACTCCTGTTTGTTCGCTTGTTGATAAAGGCACTTGTTGTCAAGCTTGCTTATTTTGTCATTGTTTTGAATTTGTAAAACTACAGTACTTGAATTACGTGTTTTGCCAATCAAATAGTTTTACTGCAGTTCCATATATATATACTGAGGTAATTGTTTGCAATCTCAGCTGATCCGATCTGCGTTCTTCCTCTCCTAATGATTACACAGAACAAGAAGTAGCACTCAACATATTTTCTCAGTGCTCAAGTTACTTATCTGTAGAATATTTTCATATTTAACAGTAACCTCCTCTGCCATAGACCCATGTCCTTCTAACAATTATCTTCTTGCCCACAGAACTAAGTACCTCAAACAGTTACATCCCTTGTCACAAATATATATATATATATATATATATATATATATATATATATATTTATATCTCTCCATGTAGTTATCTCTCTTGTCAAAACAAACCATATATTTCCTTGGTAGTTACTTCCTTTGCCAGAGACACATCCTCTAGCAGTTACCTTGCTTGCTCCCAACCCAGTTTCGAGCATTTACCTTCCTTGCCAGAAACCCATACTCCAGCAGCTACCTCCCTTACAACAAACCCATTCTTCAGCAGCTACCTCCCTTACAACCTCACTCTCCAGCAGTTACCTCCCTTACAACAACCTCATTCTCCAGCAGTTACCTCCCTTACAACAACCTCATCCTCCAGCAGTTACCTCCCTTATAACAACCTCATTTTCTAGCAGCTACCTCCCTTACAACCTCATCCTCCAGCAGCTACCTCCCTTACAACAACCTCATCCTCCAGAAATGACTTTCACTGGCACATAACCATCCTCCAACAGTGACCTCTGTTGTAACAGACCCATATTCCAAGAGATTATCTTCTTTGACACAGAACCAGATCAAATCCTAACACTATTTAAGCGTATCCACCCAATACTTCCATTGTAGTGAGTTCAGTACCACACTTGTGTAGAGTTAGACAAAAGAGGCTTACCTGTGTGAATTCTGTAATGTTGCTGCAAGTGGGTCAGCTGTTTGAATGCCCGGTCACAGCATTGGCAGACATACTTGCGTTCTCCTGGTGATATACACAACACAGATAATTCAATGATAGAGTGTTATATTGCTTGTTATTGTTACATAACATATCTGGTACAATACAATACACAACACAGATAATTTAATGATAGTTAGATTGCTTGTTTAGTTTAGTAGTCGGTTCATCATCACTGCACGTCAAACCAATTAGTTCATAAGTGCTCCGATCTCCTCCTCAGTATGTCCCTCATCGTGTGACGACTAACGACACTGGTTCTTTGTTGGTTTACTATTCTTCTGTGGCTACCAGCATAGAGTTCTTGTCTAGCTACACCACACTTGACTTGGAAATCGGAAATCTTGCAGTCTGATTAGTGTTGTAGATTCACCACTATTACTTCAATCATGTACATGACCTCTCTTCTATAGGGAATTTAAAATATCAGCCTGGTCCCGCCCGCTTTGTACAGCAGCCATAACTGCAAGCATATCCGCGCGTTCATTACCCCTTACTCCTGCATTCCCCGGCACAAAAAAAAAACTGATTTTTGTCAGTCTAGACCTTCCAGCGACCCCATCCAATGTCTCCTAGCCCATCCTGTTTCACTCTTCCTGAGCATACTCATTGAGTCACTGAGAAAACATGCATGGTTAAAGGTCTGTGATTCCAGCCATAACATCGCCTTAGTTACCGCATGATTTCCATAGTGAGACTGCTTGTAGTTATATTGCTTATTATTACGACAAAATATATCTCGTATAATACAATACATAACACAGATAATTCTTCTTCTTCTTTGCGTTTGTTCTTTACGATCAATTTTAATCACTCTTTGTGATATGTTTAATCTTTGCCAAGAATGTGTATACGTTACACATTGGTTTGTAGGCCCCTAAACGCATAGACTTCTACACGTTTAGGACACATGCATCCGATTTCAACCCAATCTCCTTAATCGCTTCTTACGACATGCGTGGCAGGTAACAGGAGTTCTACTCTTTACACCCCAAATTTGGGCCTGGTAAACTTTCGGGCGATAGATAATTCAATGATCAAGTGTTATATTGCTTGTTACTGTGACATAAATATATCTAGTATATATTGTAAGATTACTTTAGGTAACTTATTACAAGTTGTTTACATGATATTACTTCTGTGTTTGTCAAGTTCATAAAGTTCATATGTACGGTTTCAAATTCACTGCAATGGGTCACCCCATAATTGCTCCGTTCCTGTGCCAACGAAATCACACGAAATGCTAACAACTGTGAACTGTCTCCTGTGTGAACTAATTCCAGAATGAAACAGTCGTACATACAAAACCACAAAAAGCAACATGCACCGATAAATGCATATGGCATAAATGCATATGGTGGTGCAAAAGTGTCAACACAAAACTATTCATAATTTGAATTGCAATTAAATGTTGAAGGGAACATCAATCACGACAAAATCCAGCTTTCTGCACACGCAATATCACTGCATATGGCAGATAGAGTTGGTTCGTCATAACCGCTGTCCGCCATTTTCTGAATACACACAACAAACGCCCGGTTGACACAGCAAAAAGCATTTCATGTAACAATTATAGCTCACAGCGTTGCTCAAACACTAACTCAGTAGCTTGGCAAATGAAACCGGAAAATGCCCGACCAAACATGGTGGAAATGCACTAGCAAAATCGTGTCCAGAATTAAACAGTCCTGTTTCTGAATGGCCCTCCCACATTCTGCCATTGCTGGCCAGATATCAAAGGTATACAGTTATCGTTTGTAATGTTTTCTCTCTCGCAACACCGCAATGTCGGGGGGAAAAACATAGCATGTCCTGCAAGACTGTCCCATGCACAGCCAGCTACTTCAAAAGAAAAGCTGACCCAACAGCAAGCATAACACTACATTCATAACTAGATGATACTATAGAAGAGTTTGAGACAAGTCGAGCGTCATCATGAGTACACATCTGATGGTATGATCATCTAAGTAGTGATTGCCAGAAAAGGAAGTTGTTGCTTCCAGATAAAGAGGTGTGGGTGATGGGGGGAACTACAGTTAGTATAGTATAAAGTATTTGTTATTAGATACATATTGTAACATAACTTCATATTGGGAACATAACTTCATACTGGGAATATAACTTCATATTGGGAACATAACTTCATATTGAGAACATAACTTCATACTGGGAACATAACTTTGGGAACATAACTTCATACTGGGAACATAACTTCATATTGGGAACATAACTTCATACTGCAACTTCAAATCTAGGAGATAAACAGCATTACTATAACTGTGGCTAATTTTAATTCAGCAAATTTCAACATTGACATTGGGTATGAACCACCTTTCATGGTCTCCTCTATGATCGATAAGATATGACCCTATGCTACAGTATAGTTCAGTAGATGTGGTACAGTATAGCTCAGTAGATGTGCTACAGTATAGCTCAGTAGATGTGCTACAGTATAGTTCAGTAGATGTACTACAGTATAGTTCAGTAGATGTGGTACAGTACAGTTCAGTAGATGTGCTACAGTATAATTCAGTAGATGTACTACAGTATAGTTCAGTAGATGTGGTACAGTATAGTTCAGTAGATGTACTGCAGTATAGTTCAGTAGATGTGGTACAGTATAGTTCAGTAGATATGGTACAGTATAGTTCAGTAGATGTGCTACAGTATAGTTCAGTAGATGTGCTACAGTATAGTTCAGTAGATGTGCTACAGTATAGTTCAGTAGATGTGCTACAGTATAGTTCAGTAGATGTGCTACAGTATAGTTCAGTAGATGTACTACAGTATAGTTCAGTAGATGTGGTACAGTATAGTTCTGTAGATGTACTGCAGTATAGTTCAGTAGATGTGCTACAGTATAGTTCAGTAGATGTACTACAGTATAGTTCAGTAGATGTGGTACAGTATAGTTCAGTAGATGTACTGCAGTATAGTTCAGTAGATGTGGTACAGTATAGTTCAGTAGATGTGGTACAGTATAGTTCAGTAGATGTGCTACAGTATAGTTCAGTAGATGTGCTACAGTATAGTTCAGTAGATGTGCTACGGTATAGTTCAGTAGATGTGGTACAGTATAGTTCAGTAGATGTGCTACAGTATAGTTCAGTAGATGTGCTACGGTATAGTTCAGTAGATGTGTACTGGTATAGTTCAGTAGATGTGCTACAGTATAGTTCAGTAGATGTGGTACTAGACAAAAAGTAAAGTTTTTATGCTTGTGTCAATTGTTATTAGTAATTTATGTATAATGTGTACCATATTGACAATATACCCCCCCTTCAGGTTGAGCTTGCGTTAGGGATAAGAAATTAAATCTATAAAATAGCTTTGCTATCCGGAACAAATTCCCAAATGTTCATGATGAGTTGCAGGCTGTATGTATGTTTCATTAGGATTGACATAGAATAAATGAGAGAGGAAGAGTGACTAATAAATAAAATAAGCAAACATGAAATGAAACCAGTAGAAAACAAATGAATTCACTAAGGGCACAGACACAAATATTAGTAAACAAACACATACACTAAGGACACAGACACAAAGATTGGTAAACAAACACATTCACTAAGGGTACAGACACAAAGATTGGTAAACAAAATACATTCACTAAGAACACAAAAACAAAGATTGGTAAACACACACATTCACTAAGAGCACAAGACACAAAGATTGGTAAACACACATTCACTAAGCAGACACAAATATTGGTAAACAAAACATTCACTAAGAGCACAAGAAACACAAAAAGATTGCGTAAACAAACACATTCACTAAGCACAAGACACAAAGTTTGGTAAACACACATTCACTAAGAGCACAAGACACAAAATATTGGCAAAAAAAACAAACACATTCACTAAAGATGCAGACATAAAGAGCGGCAAAAGAATTACCCGTATGTATTTTATGATGCTGTTGCAAATGGGTCAATTGCCTAAATGCATGATTGCATACCTGGCACACATACTTCCTCTCTCCTACAGAGAAAATACAAAAATCGAGATTACAATTTTACTGAGCCAAAATGTTACAATTGATTTTATCTCTAGAAACTAAAAGTCAATAACTAATTTCATCAAATGTTTTGTTCATTACATTTCTTCTAATCTCTAACTTAACTCTTTCCACACTTTTAGACGCACACTGCGCCACGGCGGAAGTCCGTTGCACGCTATTAGCTGCACACTGTGCCATAGAGTTGCTTCCCTTATAAGAAGTCTTTCTACTTTTACTTCTACTTATACTACTTTGTAACCTTGTTATTCTATTGGGATGTCCAGTTTTCTTCAATTTAGTATATAATAATATATATATATATATATATATATATGTCTATTTATTGACAAGTAGTTGGGATTTTTTTAAACCTTCCTTGATTTAAAACTCTGCTAACCTCTAACTTTAATTTGCGTTCTAGCGCCAGATGAGTCACCCTTGTTGTGTTATATCTGTGTTTTATGTAGTGTGGTCTTGATATTGTCTATCCATCTTTTTTTGGTCTTCCCTTAGCTCTAGTACCCGATCTCTTTTATTGTATGCTGTTATTGGTGGTTGGTTGTATTTCATTCTCATTAAATGTCCAAACCACTGCATTTGTTGTCTTTCGATGTATTTGGTGCATGAAGTTATGCCCACTCTGCTTCTGATGTCCTCATTTCGTAGTCTGTCTTTCCTGGTGACTCCCACTGTTTTCCTCAAGCATTTCATTTCACACGTGGTGAACTTTCTGTGATGTGTTGCTGTAAGAGACAAAGTTTGGCACTGGTAACACTGGTAACAACGTGTTGGTAGGAAAATACTTTTATCATCTGTCTTTTCACTTCCATCTTGATCTTTGGGTGTTGTAGTAACGGTGCCAGCTGGTAGGTCACTGCATTTCCTTTTTGACACCTTGTCTCTATTTCTCTATCGAGTTTTCCGTCCTCTGCGAAAATGCTGCCTAAATATTTAAATTGGAAGGATTTGTTCATATCTAAAATACAATGCAAATAAGGACAAGTCACCATAAAGAGCTCACTAAGAAGAACAGCTGTAGACTCAATAGCGACAGATGATGACTGAGTCAGGTGGAAGATATTCTTTGGAAAATATGTGACTCATCCAGTATTGTACTAGGAGAGGACCAGATTGTTGCGCAAACTCACTTCTCCACAGTTAGTATATCTATTAAATAGTCACAGGCAGCAAAGTTTATAACACTCTGAGCTGGTGAATGATGTGATATTCAGGGCTACGAGACCAGCTTGACCAACTAATCAACTAATGTTTTAATTTCAGTTTGGAATATCTTCATTGCACTCAGGATATGTCCATTGGTGCTCCGATCTCCTTCGCAATATCTCCAACAATCAACTAATGTTTCAATTTCAGTTTGGAATATCTTTATTGCACTCAGGACATGTCCATAGGTGCTCCGATCTCCTTTGCAATATCTCCAACAATCAACTAAGCAGCTAACATATAACATATAAATGTCAGATTATATAACAAATTACATTTACAGTTGCAGTACACTTAATTTTACATTTACTGAAGTAATATTACAGAACATATTACATTTAAGGTTGCAGTACACATTTAATTTTACATTTACTGAAGTAATATTACAAAACATATTACATTTACTTGCTACAAAATATGTACGGTAAAAATAATTAGAAAATAATTTATTTTAAACAAAACCGAACATTGCTAGAATATCTAAAATGGTGGCTCGTATGTCAAATTTGTTAACCTCGATTTTTGTTGCCCTGATAGTATTACGATATCTACGCCAAGCACACATCTAACATACAAGATCACACGTAAAACAGAGGGCAACATGCCCAATTATTTACCAGTGTGAATTACATGATGCTTCTGTAAATGGGTCAATTGTTTAAATGCTCGATTGCATATCTGGCATACGTACTTGCGCTCTCCTAAGGGAGAAAAAAAAAAGATAGGGAGAGTAGAGATTTATCCCTGGCCTGATATTCTATAGTAGACAACAACAACAAAGGTAATATATCTTAGTACAATCCCCAGTAACATACGGCTATTCAGCTCAGGTGAAAATTGCAAGAAATCATCCTTTCTCAACTCATGTCACCCTTGATTTCCAGTTATGTTAGATAACGATAAATTTATTTTAAAAACAACATGAGTGAAAACAAGGTTGTAGTATATCCTACATTAAATTTAACGCAAAGAAATATCAGTATAATTAACACGTTTGAGTAATAAATTAACCATGTACTCATGGAATTTGTGTAAGGTGCAATCAAGTTTTACAGTGTCATATTATAGATATGTAGAAGTCAGCCCACTCCAACAGAAATTTCCAATTATCTAACTGAGCTGAAAGGTCTTATGTTACAGTGGGATGTATACAGGGCCGTGCGGTATATTTTATGAGTATGATGCAAGTCTTTAAAATAACCTTTAAATTGTAATTTTGATTTTGCTGCTTATGCCGTGCCCCTCCCCCCTACCTTACGGTGCCGCCTGATGCGGCCGCCTCTCTGTATCGTAGCATGGCACAGCCATGGGTGTATACTTAGAAAGTAAACACGCTACACAACAGAAGAAATATCCAAACATAAAGTGATACAGGTATTACAAAGTACACCCACAGGATAAATCAACATTTTCTCCCCAAACAACGTCATTCACCAAAGGATACAAGAAACATAAAGATATTATTCTTAGAAAACTAGTACACAGAAAATCTAATGAGCTTTACTGTAATATACTTGATTATACACAAACAGAATGGATGTTTTTTTATATCTCAGTCTTGAAATACTTATCGCACCGTTAGTACTCGTATATGTAGAACAGGAGGTTGGGTAATTAAAAGTTTTGTTAATGAATCTCTCTCTCTTGCGATCACCGCCCAGACCGATTTACCAGATCTCCCCATAAATTCTATTTGTGTGGAAATCTAATTCATGCAGCCTTAGCATTGGTGTGTTTTACGTCACATCTTCAGCACCATTTGGCGCTCTGGTGCTTATCCTTCGGCAATGTGTCTGTCCGGTTTCAGCCAGCGTTTACTCGGTTCGCTCTCCGTTCTGTAGCCATCTAGTGTTTTTTACGGTGTGGGGTAGCTAGCCCCACGCGCAACCTAATTAGTCATCTCTTAGACATGCGCGGCAGGTAACAAGTGATTCTATTTTTTACACCTCAATTTGGGCCCAGGTAACCACTCGGACGGTCAATCAATCACAACAACTATCTTTGTTTCAGCAGGGGTTTCTGCCCGAACATACCATATGCTGTGAGTAGACAATTTTCTGGGTGTAAAGGGGCAGGGTAAGATGTACTACCTTTATGAAACTCTCAAGAAACATAGTGTGGGGCCCTACTGACCACGCAGATCTATGCAACCGAAAAGAGCGATAGTAATACAGTAAAGGGTGCGTTTCAGTCAAAATCAAATCATGAGTCATTAAAATATTGAGAAAGTGTTCTATCCACTTGACCAGACAAGCAATACAGCAATACAATCTACAGTCAAACAGTTGACATTAGCTGTGATACCATGAACACTTATTTAATGTGATCTAACAAAGAGATATTTATAACAAATGTGACACCATGACCTAACAAAGGATATAACACAACAAATGTGACATCATGATCTAATAAAGGGATATACTACAACAAATGTGACATCATGATCTAACAAAGGGATATAACTACAACAAATGTGACATCATGATCTAACAAAGGGATATAACTACAACAAATGTGACACCATGACCTAACAAAGGGATATAACTACAACAAATGTGACATCATGATCTAACAAAGGGATATAACTCCAACAAATGTGACATCATGATCTAACAAAGGGATATAACTACAACAAATGTGACATCATGACCTAACAAAGGGATATAACTACAACAATTGTGACAACATGACCTCACAAGGATTACTGCAACAATGTGACCCTCATGATCTTATACGGGGATATAGACCAACTAATTAGTCATCTGACAGCGGGCAGGTAACAAGTGATTCTATTTACACTCAATTTGGGCCCAGTAACCACTGACGGTCAATCAATCACAATAACTATCTTTGTTTCAGCAGGGTTTCTGCCGAACATACCATATGCTGTGAGTAGACAATTTTCTGGGTGTAAAGGGGCAGGGCAAGATGTACTACCTTTATGAAACTCTCAAGAAACATAGTGTGGCCCTACCACCACGCAGATCTATGCAACCGAAAAGAGCGATAGTAATACAGTAAAGGGTGCGTTTCAGTCAAAATCAAATCATGAGTCATTAAAATATTGAGAAAGGTTCATCCACTTGACCAGACAAGCAATACAGCAATACAATCACAGTCAAACAGTTGACATTAGCTGTGATACCATGAACACTTATTTAATGTGATCTAACAAAGAGATATTTATAACAAATGTGACACCATGATCTAATAAAGGGATATAACTACAACAAATGTGACATCATGATCTAACAAAGGGATATAACTACAATAAATGTGACATCATGACCTAACAAAGGGATATAACTACAACAAATGTGACATCATGATCTAACAAAGGGATATAACTACAACAAATGTGACACCATGACCTAACAAAGGGATATAACTACAACAAATGTGACACCATGACCTAACAAAGGGATATAACTACAACAAATGTGACATCATGATCTAACAAAGGGATATAACTACAACAAATGTGACACCATGACCTAACAAAGGGATATAACTACAACAAATGTGACACCATGATCTAACAAAGGGATATAACTACAACAAATGTGACATCATGATCTAACAAAGGGATATAACTACAATAAATGTGACATCATGACCTAACAAAGGGATATAACTACAACAAATGTGACACCATGACCTAACAAAGGGATATAACTACAACAAATGTGACACCATGACCTAACAAAGGGATATAACTACAACAAATGTGACACCATGACCTAACAAAGGGATATAACTACAACAAATGTGACACCATGACCTAACAAAGGGATATAACTACAACAAATGTGACATCATGATCTAACAAAGGGATATAACTACAACAAATGTGACACCATGACCTAACAAAGGGATATAACTACAACAAATGTGACACCATGACCTAACAAAGGGATATAACTACAACAAATGTGACACCATGATCTAACAAAGGGATATAACTACAACAAATGTGACACCATGACCTAACAAAGGGATATAACTACAACAAATGTGACATCATGACCTAACAAAGGGATATAACTACAACAAATGTGACATCATGATCTAATAAAGGGATATAACTACAACAAATGTGACATCATGATCTAACAAAGGGATATAACTACAACAAATGTGACACCATGACCTAACAAAGGGATATAACTACAACAAATGTGACACCATGACCTAACAAAGGGATATAACTACAACAAATGTGACACCATGACCTAACAAAGGGATATAACTACAACAAATGTGACACCATGATCTAATAAAGGGATATAACTACAACAAATGTGACACCATGACCTAACAAAGGGATATAACTACAACAAATGTGACACCATGACCTAACAAAGGGATATAACTACAACAAATGTGACACCATGATCTAACAAAGGGATATAACTACAACAAATGTGACATCATGATCTAACAAAGGGATATAACTACAACAAATGTGACACCATGACCTAACAAAGGGATATAACTACAACAAATGTGACACCATGGCCTAACAAAGGGATATAACTACAACAAATGTGACACCATGACCTAACAAAGGGATATAACTACAACAAATGTGACATCATGATCTAACAAAGGGATATAACTACAACAAATGTGACACCATGACCTAACAAAGGGATATAACTACAACAAATGTGACACCATGACCTAACAAAGGGATATAACTACAACAAATGTGACACCATGACCTAACAAAGGGATATAACTACTATAACACAGAGATTAGCTTCAATTCACTGGACACACACCTGCAGCATATAACACAACAGCAATAACAACAACAATAGTATTTTCAACTGTAAACTCTTGATTGAGCTTCTAGGCTGGGCATGTTTGTATAACCTTATACAGAGATAACCTCTAAATTAAGTGTAGAAGAGTAAAAAGTTAATTGCACATCCTTTTTGTTTTCCGATCCAGAAGCACTTGAGATTTCAGCTCTTCGGCTCGGTGCCATGGACATCGTAACCCTTCGGTTCGGTACACCTGAAAATCTGGGGAACCTGTGGCTTTTCTGTCAGCCCGCGGAATTGAACCCGCACTCACAGAGGGTTAGTCACCCGTAGTCCAACGCGCTACGAACACGCTGGGCAGGCGGGCATTGCATATCCTTTACAGGACTTTGCGAATCAACTCCGGCTTTTTAATGCTGTTTTGTGATTTTTCTAGGCATTCAATTATTGAATTACGTTCAGCAGTTTGCCATTGCTTTCTGAACGGGTGGTGCCATCGTCCTTTGAAACAATCCACGCGAAACAATTTGCAATCAAACTGTCCGCAGCGTGATTCAAACTCAGAACGTCGGGTTATTAGACAGTCACTATCCCCTAGGCCAAAGACTTTACCGTAGAAGGTAGAAGAGTAATAGCTAAAATCATTGATAAACTGTGGGCGTGTTGTTGTTGATGATTGACAGATATATGCTAATAATGAAAGCTACAATTACACTCCCCGCCCGCGTCCGAAACAGTGAGAATGAAATCGACTAGTGCCACCAGTTCGTGACGGACGGTCGTGACAATGTCAGCTGATCGATGACATGTTTCATTAATGGAAAGATGATAGATGCCAGTAAAACGTGTCTTGCACAACAAATACAACAAGGTCAGGGTTCCAACTTAATCAATTATGAATTATGGAGAAAACACAATACTAACATAATCTCATGCAAGATAGTAGTGCAGTGTTGTGGAGTTGAGACCTCATATGCTTTATAGTTTCCAGATACTTACCTTCATCTTTACACAAGTAGTTTGACAATGGAGGTTCGGGCGGTTACGGTGAAATGGTTGGCATCTCACAACTACTCTCGTGTTTTCATACTCAGTGACTCCATGAGCATGATTCGTAAAGTCGAATCAGGAATGGTAAGACGAAACTGGGCGGTGGTACTGGTACAGACAATGATCAGAGTAATCACTTTCATTTTTGTCCCTGGACACGCACGAGTTAGGGGTAATGAACGAGCTGATAGATTGGCTGGCTTGGCTACAATATCAGAGGGAGCTGCCATGGATCGAAATTCCGAACAGAGGAGTTTCAGGGCTGTGAATCCCACTCGCTGAGCAGACTGAGAGAGATCGGTGTCAATATTGGTGCAACCCGAAAAGAACGACGTACTAAATATGCAGGGAGATTGATTAATCAACATCGAACTGGCGTGTTGGGCCGCTGGACTTGCTGAGGTGTAGATTGAAGCACCTATGGACATGTCCGGAGTGCTATGATGATAGTCCTCATATAACTGATAACTCATAACCTTCATCTTTGTCCCGGGTCATGCTGGGGTGAAGGGCAATGAGAGAGCAGACACACTGGCGAAGCAATGCTACGATTGAGAATAGGTCTTCTATGGACAAAAGCGACATCATCAATGCTCTCAGAGAAAACATACGCTCTGAAGATTTCAACGATGAAGATAAATGGTATTCTCTATCTCGGTTGCGCAAGTTAAGCATACCGATAGGTGCGGCAAGACGGAAAAACCACGAGAGAAAATTCATTAGATATATCAATCAACACAGAAATGTTAGTCTAAACACACTGAAATACATGCTTGTGGGGAGCAATTATGGACATGTCCGTTGTGCGATGAATATCATCCTCAAATGAACAATGAACAATGTGAGATAGCCAGTCTACCTGCTTACTGATGTTGTTCTGCACAACTTAGTCAAGTAAGCCTCATCAGTTTTCAGGGGGAAAAAAAGGACAAGATGAAACGTTAAAGAAAAACCAACAGATTAACATCATCATGTGCCATATCAACTGATATAGACGATCATCTTGATCTCTTTCTATATCTTCATCGTGTCCCGAATTCCACAAGAGATTTACACAGCTGCCGTTCTGCTGCCTTTCTACCAATTTGTTCCCCTTGTTAGGCCACAATCTTTCAACTCTCTTTTCACATTTCTTCTCCATATTTCATTGAGACTACCATGCCTTCTGTTGCCATCATCCCATCGAAGAGCTGTTCTAGCCAATGTAGGTACTGGCATACGACATACATCAAATATCCACCCTCTATTTTCCTCCTTTAATAATGCTCTCCCAGTGATGTACATTTTGTTCGTTTTAAAAGCTCTTTATTTTGTGTTTGGTCCGAATATTCACAGGATTATTCTTAAAAATGTATTTTGAAATGTCTCCAGTTTGTGTATGATATTTTGTGTCATTTTCCAGCACTCACTACTCTCGCTACTGTATAATAACACTCACAGGACACTGCTTGTTCCAGCACTCACTATTGTATAATAACACTCCCAGGACACTGCTTTTTCCAACACTCACTACTGTATAATAGCACTCCCAGGACACTGCTTGTTCCAGCACTCACTACTGTATAATAACACTACCAGGACACTGCTTCTTCCAGCACTCACTACTGTATAATAACACTACCAGAACACTGCTTCTATATATTTTCCAGCACTCACTACTGTATAATAACACTCCCTGGACACTGCTTCTATTGTCCAGCACTCACTACTGTATAATAACACTCCCAGGACACTACTTCTTCCAACACTCACTACTGTATAATAACACTAACAGGACACACCCACTCTCGGAGGTTACAGATCTGGGAAAGAAACATGGTGCAACGCTGCGGTCTTCGCCTATGATGTCTTCGAAGGTGTCCATGCAGGTATTGAAACATGTGCAGCAATGGTGGACTTGGAAGACGCATACAACAGAGTGCCCTATGATTATCTTATGCACCAGCTTATCAAACTCCAGGTGCACCATCTCTACATCCGATGGATAGCTGCTGCGCTATTCAAAAGGAAGGTTGTACTGCGATGTGGTAGTTGGTTTTCTGAACAGGTGACTGTACATTCCAGATTGCCACATGGCTCTCCTCTTTCCCCTGTCTTATTCAATATATACACGGTGTCAATCACAGAACAACAACTCGATGGCAGAGGTAGAACTCTGTCATTTGCTGATGACATCCTAGTGTATAGACAAGGAAAGACAGGGATGCAATTGCCGATGAGATACAGAGGGAACTCGACCGCATCACATACTGGTGTGATGTCTCTGATGCACTAGTTCTTCTTCTTCTTTTGTCGTCACACTGCTACCGGGTTGTTGCCCAGTGTCGTGGTTTTCTGTTTTGTCTTGCGCTGTTCTGGTGGCTTGTGTGATTGTTATCTTTGCTCTTTCACAGGATGCTGCCACGCCATCTAACCATCTTTTCCGTGGTCTTCCTCTTGCCTTCTTTCCCGATGTTCTGTTGTAGAAGACTCTGTATGACTCTGTATACTGTGGAGTTTGGATGCATTCTTATTAAGTGGCCAAACCACTTCATTCTTTGTTTATCTATATAATTCAAGCACGGTTTTGTGCCAACTTTCTTTCTTATGCTGATGTTGGTGATTCTGTCTTTTCTTGTGTTGTTGGTAACTTTTCTCAGGCAACGCATTTCACATGTAGTTATTTTTGTGACTGCGCTTTGCTCAATGTCCATGTTTGGCTCTGGTAACACAAAGTAGGTATAAAATGCTGTTGATCATTTGTTTCTTAGCTGCCTGTGAAATTTGTGGGTGCCTTAACAATGGGGCTAGCTGGTAGGTTACAGCATTTGCTTTTGTACTCTAGCCTCTATCTCTCTATCTAGTTTTCCGTCTTCTGTGAATATGCTTCCTAAGTATTTGAATTCTTTCACTTGGTTTATTTTAGTGCCATTGACATGGATGTCTAGATTATTATGTTTTCTTCCATATTCATTATTTCTGTTTTAGTGTTGTTGATTTTCATGTCATGTTTCACACAATTATTGTTCAAAGTGTCAATATGATGTTGTAGATCTTGTTCATTTTGATGTATCAGGCACTGATCATCTGCAAAAGCAGTTCATTTATTTCATCATTATCTGAATTCGACTCTTGAGTTATTTTATCCATATATGCAATAAAGAGTAGTGGTGAAAGGACACAACCTTGTCTAACACCTGATGTAATGGAGAACCAGTCGGTCATTCCTTCTGTAGTTCTTACTGTACTCTGGCTATCTTGATATAAGGCCATGATGTTACCTAATAGTTGTCCTTGGACGCCATATTCTTCAAGGATCTTCCATAGTTTGCACCTGTTTACTCTATCAAATGCCTTTTCTTGGTCTATAAATATAAGCTGTTTACTTTGATTGTATTCAATTGTTTGTTAGCAGATCTGTCTTAGTGTAAATATTGCGTCTGTGCAGCTCTTACCCTCCTAAACCCAATGCACTAGTTAACCCTACCAAAGCAGCAGTGACATGGTTCTCACTCAATAATCACACTGTTAACGTATGTACGCCTAGTGTGAAACTTCGCGGTAGTGTTTTGCCCGTAGATAAATCGATGAAATTTTTGGGTGTGACATTTGACCGCAGTCTGTGTTTCCGGGAACATGTTGAGTATGTCATTGTCAAGGCACGCAAAGGTTTGGCGGCAATGAGAGTCATGGCGGCTGTTAACATCGAGCAACGACTGCTTGTCATTCTGTATCAGACATTGGTCCTCTCCACCATTGAATATGCAATGGCCATCCTCACTGTCAGCAAAACGCAAATTGAAAGACTTGAGAGAATACAGAACGAAGCTATGCGCATCATCCTCGGTTGCACAAGGGATACACCCTGTGTGGCGATGAGGTTTCTCCTGGATTTTCCGACCATGGAGTATAGAGTCAAGATAACCAGAGCACGTGCCTATCTCAAAATAAGTGCTAAAAAGGATCATCCATTGCATGAACAGCTCAGCGCCAGTGGTGGACATCGGTTAAAGCGGGGCAAGTCATGGGTTGGCCGTGCCGCAGATACTGTCCAGCTGGTATGCGGACTCAATAATATTGACTATGGAGAAGAATGGATACCGATGCCTCCAATATACTGGAACACTTTTTCAACCATCATTAAATTTGACAAAGGTTGCAGAGGGAAATCCCGCGGCGTTGAATGCAGACGTCAAAGCCATCATCGATGAAAATTGCAATGCAGACGACGTTGTGATCTACACGGATGGATCGGTAGTTCGTCACGAAAAGTCTGCATGGGCCTTCTCTGCAAGCTCATGTGGCAGAATAGTCAAGGAAGCCAGTGGTGCATTTAGTATGACAACAAGCAGCATGACAATGGCAGCATGACAATGGAGGTACTGGCGGTGACCAATGCACTACTCTGGCTAGAGTCACAAAACTACACTCATGCGTGCATTTTGAGTAACTCATTGAGTATGATCCGAAAGGTGGAGGCCGGTTCGGTGCGCAGGCAATGGACTGAATCACTGCAGGTGTCAACAATTTGCAGAATTACACTTGTCTTTGTTCCGGGGCACATGGGTGTCGTTGGCAATGAGAGAGCAGACAGGCTGGCTGGCTCTGCCGCTATATCAGAGGGCCAGCCAATGAACAGAGCTGACATCGTGAACGCCCTCATAGAGCGTGGCCGCAGAGAAGACCTTCATCTAAACCAATCCACCAATCCTACTAGATTGCGAGAACTGCACCAATCCTACTAGATTGCGAGAACTGGGTTTGAAGATTGGTGTGGCAAGAAAAGAACGGTACAACAGGTATACGAGTAGGCTCATCAATCAAAATAGAACTGGTACGGTCAGTCGCTGGACGCTGATGGAGATATTGCGAAGGAGATCGTAGCACCTATGGACATGCCCGGGAGTGCAATGAAGATATTCCAATGCCCGTCTGCCCAGCGTGTGCCCAGCGTGTTCGTAGCGCGTTGACTACGGGTGACTATCCCTCTGTGTGTGTGGGTTCAATTCCGCGGGATGGCAGAAAAAGCCACAGATTCCCCAGATTTACGGTGTTCGTGGCACCGAACTGAAGGGTTACGATGTCCATGGCACCGAGCCAAAGAGCTGAAAAGTTCAAGTGCTTCTGGATCGGGAAAAAAAAAAAAAAGATATTCCAAACTGAAACTGAAACTCCCAGGACACTGCTTCTTCCAGCACTCACTTCTGTATAATTACACTACCAGGACACTGCTTCTATATATTGTCCAGCACTCACTACTGTATAATAACACTCCCCGGACACTGCTTCTTCCAGCACTCACTACTGTATAATAACACTCCCTGGACACTGCTTCTTCCAGCACTCACTTCTGTATAATAATACTACCAGGACACTGCTTCTATATATTGTCCAGCACTCACTACTGTATAATAACACTCCCTGGACACTGCTTCTATTTATTGTCCAGCACTCACTACTGTATAATAACACTCCCAGGACACTGCTTCTATCAGCACTCACTACTGTATAATAGCACTACCAGGACACTGTTTCTTCCAGCACTCACTACTGTATAATAACACTACCAGAACACTGCTTCTATATATTGTCCAGCACTCTACTGAAATAACACTGACACTGCTATAATCAGCACTCCTCTGTATAATCCTACAGGCTTGTCAGCACTCACTACTGTATAAACACTCGGACACTGCTTCTTAGCACTACTGTATAATAACACTACCAGACACTGCTTCTATATATTGTCCAGCACTCACTACTGTATAATAACACTCCCAGGACACTGCTTCAGACTCTATTGTCAGACAGTCACGATACTACTGTATAATAGCACTACCAAGACACTGCTTCTATTGTCCAACACTCACTACTGTATACTAATACTCACAGGACAATATTTCGGGACTTGCATGTGAAACCATTGTGAGAACAAGACACTAATATATAATGTATAACAAGATAAAAAAAAATATAATCTACGCTATCACCTGCAAGCGGTGTGCGAAGGCATATATCGGCGAAACAGGCAAAATGCTCAGTGATCGTTTCGGTAAACACTTACGCGATATACGCCAATGCTCTGTGACTCCTGTAGCCACTCATTTCAATGGTGCTGAACATTTGGGAGCTCGTGACGTCCAGGTCACGGTCATCCGATCATATTCCTCTGATGATCGTAGTTGATTTGCTCTGGAGAATCGTTTTATTTCGTTATATGGTACCTGGCGACCTCATGGACTCAACGCACAACATTCCTATGCTTCTTAGTACTTTCTCTTCTCATGCTCCATATTCTATATGTGTATATGTTAAATGTATATAATTCATATATTTACTTGAATTTTTATTGTTTCTCTTCTTGTTTCCACTTCTAGTTTTTCTGCATTTATTTCGTTATTCGTTTTTAGTCACATAATTTCATTTAATATCTTTGTCAAAGTCTAAATGTTGTGAAATTCGTCACTCCTGTTGTATAGTTTGCTTGATAAAGGCCTTTTGGTCGAAACGTTACTGTGTATTGTCATTGTTTCTGTATTTTGTAAAACTACAGTAACAATCTCTAGAGCAGCGTTTCCTAAAGTGGGCGCTGAAGCGTTCTAGGGATGGGGGAGGGGGCGATGGTGGGTTAGAAGAATTTGGGGTTGTTCATGCGATTAGGGTCGATGGCTCCTTTAAGAAGAAATTAATAATAAATATTTTAAATAAATTATTCTGGATTCGCTTCTGCGATTGAATAATCATTTTAAATTGGAATACTGCATTTTAATTCATCTTATGCCCGTCTTACACAATCCATTTTTTCATCCATTTTCTATTTCATGTATATAATCATTTGAAAATTGACAATGTATTACATAAATATATATCAATTTTCTATGTCAAAGAGAAAACAGATCATGTATATACGTGGTGGGTTTGGCAAACTGTTATAACGTGGAGGGGGGACGTTACAAAGTTTATGTTGTAAAGGGTGCAAAGGGGCGGTGAGCCGAAAATGTTTGGGAATCTATGTTCTAGATCATGTTCCTAAACATTTTCGGCCCACTGCTCCTTTGCACGACGTAAACTGTGTAACCCTCCCCCATTATAACAGTTTGCCAACCCCTCCCTCCATATATACATGCTCTATTTTCTATTTGACATAGAAAAATGATTTTAAATGATTATTCAATCTCAAAATCACGAAAATAATTTATTTTAAAATATTTATTATTAATTTCTTCTTTAAGGAACCACCGATCCATAATCGCTGAACGCCCTTCCCTATGCTTCTGAGCCACTATCTCCCCCACCCCCTAGAAGGCTTCAGCGCCACTAGGGGGGTGTCCACTTTGGGAACCTATGTTCTAGATCATAGATTCCCAAACTTTTCGGCCCACCGCCCACTTTGCACGACATAAACTTTGTAACGCCCCTGCCCATTATAACAGTTTGCCAACCCCCTTCCATATATATATACATGCTCTATTTTCACGTTGACATAGAAAATTGATATATATTTCTGTCATACATGGTCAATTTTGAAACGCTCATATACATAAAATAGAAAATTGATGAAAAAATGGGTCATGTAAGTAAGATGAATTAAAATGCCGAATTCAAATTTTTAATGACTATTCAATAGCAAAATCATGAGAGAAAAAAATTCCCCCAAATGCTTCTGAACAGACTTTTTATACAAAAAGAGGTTAAAACGCTGGCGCTGGATAGGACACACTTTGCGAAAACATGAGGGGAATATAACAAGGGTCTTTTCCTGGAACCCACAGGGAAAGCGAAAGAGGGGGAAGCCGAGAAATAAACGGAGACGAGATTTGGAGGCGGAGATCAACAATATAAAGAAAGCTGGAGGGAGCTGCAGGAGATAGCTAGAGATATCAAGACTTGACATGAGTTGGTTGAGGGCCTGTGCCCCAATCCGGGTTAAAAAGGCAGAGAGAGAGAGAGAGAGAGATCATATAAGAAAATAATCATTTTTCTAGCGTTTGTCCAAATCTGATACGCATATTTCCAATTTTGATAAAGATATAATAGTAAAAACGATATCCTTAGTTGACTGTGTGATACAGCTTGCTAAACAACTTGAGTGGCACTTTGGTGAATTTCTTCCCTCCCCTAGCCTTGTCCTATTATTTAAACAATCTGAACTATCACCCTGCTCGTGTGTTGCTGGGGCCCACAGGTGGAGCAAAGAATAGTAACACTGCGACCTACAAGTCATATCGTAAGAGGCGAATGAGGTAGGAGACTAGGGAAGCTACCCTAGTAAATAGAAAGCACCGCAGAAATCAGATGTGCTAGCCTACTTGTAAGCGCATAACTGTCACAATGCACAATCGCTCTTTGGTTCAGATCACATACAAATCACAAAGAGTGGTTAACAAGTGGTCGATATGGAGAAGAAGAAGAACAACTATCATGTCATATACATGGTGTTCAAGATAATTGCAGCCCCATTGACAATTCGAATGTTGCCAGGTACACATTGAGTTGTGTTTATTTACTATTTAAACCGGTTCTGACTAGCTCGTCCTACGTCACATTTGTTCATCGCCCCTTCCCGAACTACAATTACACACCGTCACACAACCTTGACCTATACTACGTCATAACTGAACCTTCCCATTTCCATACATATATGCCAGATTAGCTCCATTCACGGGCTGCTTTTAAGTTGAACACCCTGTATAAACTGCGTACAATGAAGTGCTTTACAAACGCTTGTTGGATGAGATACCCGTGTGTATGATACGATGTTGCTGAAGGTGTGTCATGTGTTTAAATGTACTGTTGCACACCTGGCAGACATACTTGCGTTTTTCTATGAATTTCACAAACGGAGAGTACAGATTTTACTTCTTTCTTTTTTCTAACATTTTAATCAGTTCTTTATTGATACAACTAACAACTGCTTACAATCAACTGTACAAACTAACAACTGTACTCTACAACTAACAACTGTACTCTACAACTAACAACTGTACTCTACAACTAACAACTGTACTCTACAACTAACAACTGTACTCTACAACTAACAACTGTATTTACAACTAACTGTACTCTACAACTAACAATAACACAATAAAACTGTACTCTACAACTAACAACTGTACTCTACAACTAACAACTGTACTACAACTAACAATATATTTATAGAAATTAACCACAACATCTATAAACAAAACAATATATATATATGTATATATATGGTTGGGGCGTCTGGTGATTATAAAACATTGAGGAGGTCAATAAATAGCTGAGGGCTAGACATACTTGGCTGGACATACACACAAGTTATAAAGGGAAGTAAATGGGCGTGGGTAGAAAAGTAATACAAATATTATAACACGTAACATAAACAATGACGAAGAAACATGGCTTTACAAAATATTAAACAACTAAAAACAGTATGGAACGAAACTGATAAGAAAACAAAGATCAGAATACTAAAAGCATGCATATTCCCAGTGACAACGTATGGGTGTGAAGCATGGATATTTAATAAAGCAGTGGAAAACATATATGTGCTTTTGAATATGTGTTACAGAAGAGTCATTCGTATATCTTGGACAGAGAAGAGAACAAATAGATCTATCCAGAACTCAAAATCAAAGAAAGCTGACTGATGCTACAAATAAGAAAGATAAAATTGAGATATTTTGGACATATAAAAAGACATGAAGGGCTGGAGAAGACCATCATGGAAGGAGGCATACCGGCAAAGAGAAGAAGAGGAAGACCACGGAGAAGATACGAGATTCAGGATGTAACTGATGGTATGAACATGACGGCTGCAGAGGCAGGACATCTGGCCTATGAGAGTGAGAAATTCCGGAGGACTGTTGGGGTGGCAAAGTTCTGCTCAGGACTAGCTATTTGATGATGATAATGAACATAAAGAAAAGATATTACAATATAAACTTCTAAATATTCAAAGTTCAAAATAGTATGGTGGATTTGGGCACATGCTTTAAGGAAAATGTTTGAGAAAATGTCAATAATTATCATGCAACTAGTACTACAACAAGTGGGGATACTGTGGGCAACTCCAAGCATGAGAAAGCAAGGACAATTTATTACCAGTGTGTATTCTATGATGTTGTTGTAAATGCGTCATTTGTTTAAAAGCGCAGTTGCAAAGCTGACAAACATATTTTCTCTCACCTGAAAGTAAACAAATGAGTACAAACAAGATGGTCAAATAAACTTATTTCTGTTAGATCAACTTTACTTCATAATAATAAGAGCTGATGGAGATATTATGAAGGAGATCGGAGCACCTATGGACATGGCCGGGGTGCAATGAAGATATTTCAAACTGAAACTGAAATAGCGACAACAGACTCAGAAGTGTACTTCTGTACCTCTCTGGTGTGTGCGGAGGTGACTGTAGATTCCAATTCTAGAACACAATCCCCTACCATAGGTTGGGAATACATGATCAAGGTCAGACATGTGGGTGTTGTGTGTTCCGTCTTTTCGCGCAGCTCGTTTTCTCTGTGCCTCAACGGTACGACGATTCTCAGCAATGTAAGCTCCTCTTGTGTTGTTTCAGTACCACAGGTGGCGATCTTGCGCCAGGGATTACCAGCACGTGGTGTCTATATCGAAGCATTTCAGAGACACTTTAGAGTTTTTTTCTGTCCACCAGCTGACCGTCTGCCCCCTTCAAGCTCACCATACATCAACTGTTTTGGGTTGTGTTTATCAAGGATCCGGCCCACGTTGCTCGGATGCCTGATAAACGCATAAACGCCTCTCAAAGTTTACTTCCTAAAAAGATGCTAATTCAGTTGGATGTAAAAAAGCAAAGGAACCCTTTCATACCTAGTGGATTAGGCAATACCACTAGGTATAGGCAATACCACTAGGTATATAGGGCAATACCACTAGGTATATAGGGCAATACCACTAGGTATGAAAGGGTCTAGGTATGTTAGGCCTGTATTTTTCATTGACCGTCGGCACACGATGGGTGATGTGGTCAGCATCACGCCGGCCGCCTTTACTTTCCCAGAGCATGTCTGGTACCCAGTTGAGGCTGGGTCGACCTAAGAGCCGTCGCGGTCGGGAAAATTCAACGCGCACTGCGGAGTTGAACCCAGACCACCAGCCTCGAGAAGCGAGTTCACTAACAACTACGCTACCGCGGCTCTCATAAAATTCAGTTGGATGGCGAAGGTTAAATCTTTCTTTCAACTTCATTTAACCCTTTAGCTGCTAAAAACGTATATATACGTTTTCCCCATTCACTTCTAAAGACGCATTAACACGTCTGTTATTATCTCTCCTCTGTGGGCTAAAGACGTGTTAACACGTTATACTTTGCTTATACAACTTTGTAGCGTAGAGTTTCGGTGCTCGACTCTTGATACTAAGTTACTTAGTAGGTTTCCAGTCTTAAGCGATGAAATTATTTTTTTCAGTCTGTGATTCCATATCTCAATGTAGGTGGGATCAAGTTTTCAGTCATATTTGGAGACAGACGATAAAACGTAGGTCCAGCGTTCTCGCTGAGCACGTCAATGGATACACCCTGTGTGACGTTTCTCCCTGGATTTCCCAACCATGGAGTATAGACTCAAGATAGCTTGAGCACGTGCGTATCTCAAAATAAGTGATAAAAAGGATCACCCATTGCACGAGCACTAGCATCAAGGTGAATCGAAAGCAATGTAGCATGCGAGACACTGTCAGTTGGTGGGCTCAAAAATCGACCATGAAGTAGTGGTTAGCATGCTACAGACACTGTTCAGTTGGTATGTGGGCTCACAAATATCGACCATGGGGAAGTAATGGGTTAGCCATGCTACAGACACTGTTCAGTTGGTATGCGGGCTCACAAATATCGATTATGGGGAAGTAATGGGTTAGCCATGCTACAGACACTGTTCAGTTGGTATGCGGGCTCACAAATATCGATCATGGGGAAGTAATGGGTTAGCCATGCTACAGACACTGTTCAGTTGGTATGTGGGCTCACAAATATCGACCATGGGGAAGTAATGGGTTAGCCATGCTACAGACACTGTTCAGCTGGTATGTGGGCTCACAAATATCGACCATGGGGAAGTAATGGGTTAGCCATGCTACAGACACTGTTCAGTTGGTATGCGGGCTCACAAATATCGATTATGGGGAAGTAATGGGTTAGCCATGCTACAGACACTGTTCAGTTGGTATGCGGGCTCACAAATATCGACCATGGGGAAGTAATGGGTTAGCCATGCTACAGACACTGTTCAGTTGGTATGTGGGCTCACAAATATCGATTATGGGGAAGAATCGATACCTGAAATCGATCCTGATATATACTTCTGTAAATCTAGACCCCGTTTCCCAAAGTGGACGGTACCGCCCCCGCCCCAGTGGTCGCTGAAGAGTTCCAGGGGGCGATAGTGGGTTCAGAAGAATTTGGGGTGTTCAGGCGATTAGGGTTCGGTGGCTCCGTAATGAAGAAATTAATCACATATATTTTAAACTAAATTATTTTCGTGATTTTGCGATTGAATAATCATTTACAATTTGAATTCTGCATTTTAATTCATTTTATGCCCGTGTTACACGGTCCCCTTTCACATCAATTTTCTATTTCATGCGTATAATCATTTGAAAATGTTATATGTCCAGGAGAAAATAGAGCATGTATATATGGGGGCGTTGGCCAACTGTTATAAAGTGGAGGGGCGTTATAAAGTTTATGTTATGCAATATGGGCGGTGAGCCGAAAATGTTTGGGAATCTGTGAGTTATATTAAGGCTATCATCATAGCACTCCGGTACTCCATAGGTGCTCCGATCAGTTAACAGTCATGTTATTGATTGATTAATAGGACCATCATCATTGCACTTTGGTGAGTAACCATGTGTGCTCGATCTCTTTCTTACACAGGAAGATCTCAGCTGCAGTGGACGAACTCAGTAACACAGGCCAGGGTCTCCGATGTCATTTTTAAGAAGGTAAAGATATTTTTGTAGGAATTTTATTTTAAATCTTTTTCTAATGAATTTGCCTGGAAGCGGCTTTCCAGCCTGCTCTTCTCGATTTTGAACTGACAAGGGTTCTTTTACGTGCTGAAATTGAACTGGGACCTACGTTTTATCGTCCGTCTCCGATAGGACTAGTAACTCGATCTCACCTACACTGAGATTAGGGATCTCTGGAAAAATATCCAGATGGCTCCACGAGGGAGCGAACCTGGTACCTTTGGCATGAGAACTATTATCTACTGAGAAAAATACTAATCACGTGATATGCAGTTTCTCTGATTTCGTATCACATATTGTAATAATAACTTCTTCACTTAATCATCGATGTGAGGAGAAGGTACGTGATCTGATATTACTTGTTAAACCACCGTACAAAAGATGGTTGAATGCAAGAACAAGAGATGCATCAAAGAGAAATTTTTTCTTTAAAGGAATAGCTTATTATATCAACCATATTCGGATGGTTGATTTTCCATGTTTTCCAGGGTTATGTTTTCTAGGGGGTAAGGTAGCCAGCCCCCGATTCCTAATCCTCTTCCTTAATCACTCTCTTACAACTATGCTTGACAGGTAGACATTGCTGCATATCTTTCCAACCCTTTTCATGCTCTTCGGCTAGCAGACGAAGGTGGACCTTCACTCTACGCTGGTAGTACACTGACTCTTACCTGACACTGGTAGGGTTACAATTCTTTGATTCCCTTGCGGGCCACGGTAACACACGTATGATGAGATTACGATCGAGGAACTAAGGAAGAGACGACGGCGATGGATAGGACATACATTGAGAAGACCGACCGGAAGCATTGCAAAACAGGCACAATTTTGGAACCTGCAGGAAAGAAGAGTAGGGAAGGCCTAGACATACCTAGAGAAGAAGCTGGAGGCTGATATTAAAAGGATAGGTAAAACGTGGAAAGAATTGTAAGAGATGGCAGGAGAGCTGGAAGAAATTTGTTGAAGACCTGTGCTCCGTTGGAAGTTGGGAAGAAGATATAAATATCATCTACATTGTGCTACTATTGTAGCAGAACTGATGGATTTCCAACAGAAACCCGTATGACGTGCTCTATCTCCTACACACGCCTTCATAAAAATATAGGAGATATTTGGATCACATTTAAACAACACAACTAACACTACAAGCCTAACCTCAATCGCGTAACACTCAGCCGAATACCCCTCGCTTAACCCTCGTTGTTTTATTGTTTCACTAAATGAACTCACGAGTAAGCCGTGATGATATATTGCCAAAATCAAGCCAAAGTCCACGACGTAGCTTTCACTAGCTTAAATTTCGCTATTCTGTGGGTCTCGATCCGTGGCCGAGTGGGTAGGAGAGCATACTCGTCTCAGAATGTAACATAAAGTAAGTAGCGCCTACTCTATGTTGTATTCTTGATGATGGGTAGGGTTCGAAACCACCTCTGGACAACTTTCTATAAGTTACTCATAGGTGGTCTTGAGCTCTAGCATGCAATCAGACTTCACACCACAAAACCCAGAGGAGGCTCCAAGTTTATTATATCGTTGGGGTCTCCTCTGGGGTGAAAGACACGGAAGAGATCTTCAACTTTTAAGCATATGTTGTTTTATATTACTTTTTTAATAAAAATAAATTTGTCGTTTAATTTTTTAAATTTTAAAAAAATGAATAATCTGTTTTAAAAACAACTTTTTTTCTTGTGCTTTAGATGAACCCAGAAAGAAATATAATGAGAAAGTGGAAGAATGTTGGACATATGAAAAGAAAGAAATACAGAAAAGAATTACTGAGTACTTCTAGTAGTAGCATGTCCCTTGCGGAACGTCGTTTTCATCACAGTCCGCCTGAAAAAACTATCTGTCTCTAGTAAGTTCTCCCGCCTCCTCCAGTGTCAGAGTCTCTTTGATGCCATGCTGCACCTTCTTCTTGGCCGTCCCATGTCTCCTACTAAATCATGCCTTCCATTACCATTCTCTCCAAACCACCGTGACTTTTAACGTGGCTAAAATATTTAAATCTTCCGGGACATGATGTCAGGCCGTGCGGTATATTTTCTCAGTATGATGCAAGTCTTCCAAATGCCGCCCTCTATACAATGTTTTTTCCTTAAAATAACCTTCAATTGTAATATTGATTTTGCTTCTTATGCCTCCCTTACGGTGCTGCCTGATGCGGCCGCTTCTCTGCATCATACACGGCACGGCCCTCATGATGTTATTTATAAGCCAATGCTCCTTGATATGCAGGTCTTGTAGGATGTCTTTGTTTTTTCTCTGCTCTGTCCAGGATGTTCTAAGAGCTTTTCTGTAACACCTTGTTTCAAAAGCTTCAATTTTGTTTTTAATGTTTGTGTTATGGTCCACGATTCACATCCACATGTCGCCACAGGAAATATGCATGTTCTCAGAATTGGAGATCATATCTTAAGAAATTGAGTTGGATGTACACACTGACATGCTGGAGTGCAGGGTAACAAGCGTGCTGACTTTTTTTGCAAACAATACCCGATTCAAGCGGACAGAAGTATGGACAGAACCGATATCATCAATGCGGTAGCTCTCATATATGTGATATAGGCGAGTCTCAGACACTGGAGCGAGTTCGAGAATTAGGCGTTAGTTTGGACATGCCAGACAGTGTCGTCTTCGTGGTAGAGAGAAGATACAGTAATCAACTTCCCATGTGTACAGTGAGCAAATGGACGTTAGGATGGCTGCTGCAGCGGAGGACAGATCCCGAATGGGAATGATCACGATAAAGGCCTTTTGGTCAAGACGTTGCTGAGTATAGTTATTGTATTTGTATTTGATAAAAGAAACATTATTTTGTTTCTATGTGTTTCGCCATTGCTACATAGTTTTAATCAGTCTTCCCTTAAACCGATAATATTTTCACGTATTGTATTCTACAAGAGCTTTACACAAATAACATTTAATCGATCTTGTAAATGATGAAAATTAAATAGTATAGCACTTGAAGAGGCATGCCGGAGAATTGATACTGCCTTAAGGTTGTGTGAAGTGGTTTGCCGTATTGTGAAAGTTAAATATGTCAATATCAGAGTTGAGGCCGCCCTTGTGTTGTCGGCCCCAGGAAGCAAAGAATAGTACCACTTCGACCTTAACGGCACGTCGTAAGATGCTACTGATGTAGGACCTAGGGATGCTACCCTAGTAAATAAAACATCGCAGAAATCGAATGTGCTGCCCTACTTGTAGGCGCATAACTGGCACAACGTACAATCGCTCTTAGATTCGGATCACCTACAAATCACGCAGAGTGGTTAACAAGTGGCCGCTATGGAGCGTTCGTAGAAGAATAAGAAGGTTCTATTCTATCTTTTCAATTATAATATTTTATTGTCTATTCTACCAGAGCTATACACAAATAGTGCGTATTCGATCTTGTAAGTAAGATTTGAAAAGTAAACAGTATAGCACTTGAAGAGCAGCCGGAAAATTGATACTGCCATATAGGTGTGAAGTGGTTTGCCGTATTGTGAAGTTAAATATATCAATTTATAATTCCTCGTTTTAAAGTTTATAGAGCATTGGATTTCTTTATTGAAGAACAACAAATGCAATTTTGATGTGTAGGTGTAGTGTGTCGTTGGTGTCGTGTGTTCACAGCGACTCATTGTTTCGTTAAGGATGCAAGTAAATCAACTTGTCGTAGTACAATGTCGTCGGTGCTAGTCAAAAATGTGGTTGTAAAAAAGAAAATTCGTGGCAAACGAACCTGTTGGTACAGAAATCGCTTGCCATTGCTGTGCACATGATTTGATTTATTTTGGTGCGCACTTGCAGTTCTTATGCTGTTTCTGTATTCACGCCTTGTTCAGAGCGGTAAGTATAATTTAGTTTATTTTAGTTTAGTCGTCAGATCATCATCACTGCACATCCAACTATAGTTAGTCCATAAGTGATCCGATCTCTTCCTAAGTATGTCTCTCAGTTTAGTGTAGTCGTCGGACATTATCACTGCACGTCGAACCAATTAGTCCATAAGTGCTTCGATCTCCTCCTCAGTATGTGTCTGAGTTTAGTTTAGTCGTCAGATCATCATATCTGCATATCGAACCATTTAGTCATTAAGTGCTTCGATCTCCTCCTCAGTATGTCTCCCATCGACTGTTGTTGAGAGCTTATGTCTGGTGCCATGTAATACTGAATGTAGTGTTGAGTTGTAGGGCTAGCATTCCTTTCTAGGGAGGACATATAGGGGGCAGTCTTGCAGGACTATTCTGTGCTTTGATCAGAGATGCCACTGGGGCACAGATGGGATGAAGACACTCGTATCCTGTATAGGTGTTTGTTCAGTCTGTTATGTCCTATCCTGAGTCGGAAGATTACCCGTATGTTGCCTGTGCTATCACTGGGAGCAAAGAATAGTAACACTGCGACCTACAAGGCATGTCGTAGGAGGCGACTGAGGTAGGAGCCTAGGGAAGCTACCCTAGTAATTAAAAACGTCACAGAAATCGATGTGCTGGTCTACTTGTAGGCGCATAGCTGACACAACGTACAATCGCTTTCAGGCTCAGATCACATACAAATGACAAAGAGTGGTTAACAAGAGATCGATATGGAGCGTTCGAAGAAGAAGAAGAGTTGGAAGATGATAATCTGTCCTTGTCTGTCCAGTGTGTGGTAGTCATCGCTGGATTATTTAGTCTAGCGTTTCCCAAAGTAGGCGGTATGCCCCAGTGGCGCTGAGCCTTCCAGGGGGCGATAGTGGGTTCGAAGCATTTGAGGAGATTTTTTTCTGATTTTGCCATTGAATAATCATTAAAAATTTGAATTATGCATTTTAATTCATCTTCTGCCCATCTTGCACATCCATTTTTTCATCAATTTTCTATTTCATGTATATAATCATTTGAAAATTGTCCATGTATGACAGAAGTATATATATCAATTTTCTATGTCAAAAAGAAAATAGAGCATGTATATATGTGAGAGGGGGCGTTGGAAAACTGTTATAATGTGGAGGGGGGCGTTACAAAGTTTATGTTGTGCAAATTGGGCGGTGGGTCGAAAAGTTAGGAATCTATGCTCAAAGTTATCTTAGCTGGCTGTCTTGTTTTTCCTTATGTGCTGGCGTTTCTGAAAATGTTTAGACCTCTCAGTCATCAATAATGTCAGGTTCCATTTTTTGTTTTACACTCAGTTACCATTAATCTTTGAAATACTAAACAAAACTGCATATTTTCATGTCGAAATTTCAACTTCACTCTGTAATAGCCAATATAGGCAGCCGGTGCAATATAAACGTGTTTATAATGTATATTGTATGACACTCTCTCTCTCTCTTTTTAACCCGGATTGGGGCATAGACCCTCAACCAACTCATGCCAAGTCTTCCTATCTCTAGCTATCTCCTGCAGCTCCTTCCAGCTCTTCTTTATGTTGTTCATCTCTGCCTCCAAATCTCGTATCCATGTATTTCTCGGCCTCCCCTTCTTTCGCTGTCCCTGTGGGTTCCAGGCAAAGACACTTTTGTTAAATCCCCTCAGGTTTTCGCAAAGTGTATCCTATCCAGCACCAGGTTGTTTTTTAACCTGTTCGTTCACTGGAATCTGTCTTGTTCTCTCCATAAGTTCCTCATTTGTGACCCTATCATACCATCTTATTCCCTCTATTCTGCGCAGACACCAGTTGATGAATGTTTGCAATTTATGCGCTATTGTTTTAGTAGTTCTCCATGTCTCTGACCCATACAGTAGAACTGCTTTAGCATTAGAGTTAAATATCGAATTTTTGTTCTAGATTTGATTTCTTTAGACTTCCATATGTTTCCCAGTGCAATGAAAGCTCCTCTTGCCTTCTGTATTCTTATTTTAACATCTCTATCTGTTCCACCCTCTTTGTCTACATTGCTGCCCAAATATGTGTATGATTTTACCTCTTGAAGTGGGATTTCACTCAGGGAGATCGAGTTGTCGTTTGCTTGGTTAATTCTCATTATCTTTGCATTTCCCTTATGAATGTTTAGCCCTAGTTGCTGGGACCTTTGATCCAGTGTGTTTAACTTATCCTGCATCTGATTTCGTGTATGGGACAGAAGAGCTATATCATCACCAAAGTCCAGATCTTCTAGTTGCTCTGTCAGAAACCATTTAATTCCATTTCTGGTAGTAGTTACAGCTGTCTTCATAATCTAGTCTATTGTCAGTAAGAACAACAAAGGTGATAGAAGACATCCCTGTCGCACTCCTGTTTCTATTCCAAACGTGTCTGTTAGTTTAACTTCATGAAGAACTCTACATTCCATATCTGCATATGTTGCTTTTATTAGGTTAATAATTGTCTGTGGGATCCCATACTGCCTCATCAATTTCCAAAATGTTTCCCTATCAATGCTGATGTTATGACACTATTAAAAAACAAATGTTGGCTAGAAAATCTCACAAAGACATTTCCCAAAAAAAAATAATAAAATATCACTAGCAATTACGATATGAGAAAGGAGATGATGATGTCTTAGAGATATGTGTAGAATGATATCGAATACTTTGGCAAAGACATCTCTTGATGGCTTACGTGGATATACTATCCTGGGCATGCGGGGGTTTACGGTAATGAGAGAGCGGACAGGCTTGTATCAACAGCATCGATTGTTGGGGAGTTGAAGATGGACAAGGGGATGTTCTTCGATCTCTTCGTGACTGTCTGTTGGATGAAGACACTAAAATAGATGTTGAATAGATCCAGCGATTTAAGCAGTTTGGAGTTACCCGGTGTACAAGTAAAACTGGATGCCTGAGGGGCAGAGTTAGGAGTATGTTTAATCAGCGAGCCACGGGAACCATCATACTCATCTATATCTGTTGAGGAAGACTGAGCACCTATGGGTCTGCCGGAGTGCAATGACGTTAGTTTAGTAACCAATAACCAATCTCTTGATGGACAACAGATGAAAGTAGGCGATAGGACAGACCAAAGGAAACGAGGAGGAAGAGTGGGAATGGAAATAAAATCATATGGACTAATATGTGATACCATGCGTAGAACGGCACTAGACTGCCAGCAATGAGAATCACATGTGCATGCCTTATATGTACCAACTATTATATGAAAATAATATATATAGATTAAAAAATAAACAGCAAGAAGACAGGGTTTAAGATCTTCTAGTATAGTAGTATAGTATAGGTTTAGAACATTTGGTAACAACAGGTAAAATTCAGGGAAGGAGAGATCGTGGAAGACAGAGGAGAAGATGTTGGATGGCCTGACATCATGGTTCGACACAAGATCGACGTCAGAACTGATTACATGCACCAAGCAGAAAGTTGTGTAGAGACATGATCACCTACGCCAGCAGGCATGGCACGTTGATTAGAGTACTAGTAACCAGCATGCTACAGGCTAGTGTGAGTATATGTAACATATCAGTGCTACAGTTATGTCAGTGCTACAGTAGTGTGTATATGTAACATATCAGTGCTACAGTAGTGTAGTATATGTAACATATCAGTGCTACAGTAGTGTAGTATATGTAACATATCAATGCTACAGTAGTGAGGTATATGTAACATATCAGTGCTACAGTAGTGTAGTATATGTAACATATCAGTGCTACAGTAGTGTAGTATTTTTAGTTTATCGTCGGATCACCATCACTGCGTCGAACAAATTAGGTCCATAGTGCTCGATCTCTCCTCAGTATGTCCATAGCGTGTGGCGACTAACGACACCGGTGCTTTGAGCTTTTACAATTCTTCTTTGTCTGCCAGCATAGCGTTCTTGTCGAGCTACACCACACTTAACTTTGAGTTCTTGCAGTCTGGTTAGAGTTGTAGATTCACCGCTATTACGTGAATCATGTACACGCCTCTCTCCCTTAAGGAATTTATAATATCAGCCTGGTCCATTGCTCGTCCGCTTTGGACAGCAGCCATACCTGCAAGCCTATCCGCACGTTCATTCCCCTTACACCTGCATGCCCTGGCACAAAAATAAAACTGATCTTTGTCAGCTTAGACCTCCCCAGCGATTCTATCCAATGTCTCCTAGCCCATCCTGTTTCTTCCTGAGCATACTCATTGAGTCACTGAGAAAACATGCATGGATAAAAGTCTGTGATTCTAGCCAAATCATCGCTTTGGTAACCGCCATGATTTCCATAGTGAGACTGCTCGTAGTCACGGCAAAACCACCACTGTCTTTCTTCACAACATCACCTCCGACCTGAGCAGTGAAAGCCCACGAGCTCCGCACATGTCGAATCACCGAACCATCCGTATAAATGATTACATCATGCTCAGATGCGTTCTCAGAAATTAATGCCTGAACCTCTGCCTCCACAACAAGTGGGTTGTGTTGCCTGCATTCTTTATCAAGTTCGATGCATACAGAAAAGGATGTAGCGATTCATGTTGGCACTGGTATCCATTCTTCACCGGGATCAATGTCTTCAAGTGTACACACTTGTTCAATACAGTCCTCGGCCTGACCCATCCAAGATTTTCCTCTTTTTAACCTATTTCCTTTTTGTCTCTTTATTTCCAAGTGCAGAGGATGTTGTGTGTCAGCATTGACTCGAAGGTATGCTCGTGCACGGCTCATCAGTATTCTATACTCCATAGTAGGATAGTCAAGGAGATAGCGCATCGCCCTGCACGACGTGTCTTTAGTGCAACCAAGTATAATGCGCATCGCCTCGTTCTGTATTCTTTCCATATACAAGTAGTGTAGTATATAATGTAACATATCAGTGCTACAGTAGTGAGGTATATGTAACATATCAGTGCTACAGTAGTGTAGTATATGATGTAACATATCAGTGCTACAGTTGTCTAGTATATGTAACATATCAGTGCTACAGTAGTGTAGTACATGTAACATATCAGTGCTACAGTAGTGTAGTATATGTAACACATCAGTGCTACAGTAGTGTGGTATATGTAACATATCAGTGCTACAGTAGTGTGGTATATGTAACATATCAGTGCTACAGTAGTGTGGTATATGATGTAACATATCAGTGCTACAGTAGTGTGGTATATGTAACATATCAGTGCTACAGTAGTGTAGTATATGATGTAACAGCAGTGCTACAGTAGTGTAGTATATGATGTAAGATATCAGTGCTACAGTAGTGTAGTATATGTAACATATCAGTGCTACAGTAGTGTATTATATGATGTAACATATCAGTGCTACAGTAGTGTAGTATATGATGTAACATATCAGTGCTACAGTAGTGTAGTATATGTAACATATCAGTGCTACAGTAGTGTAGTATATGTAACATATCAGTGCTACAGTAGTGTAGTATATGATGTAAGATATCAGTGCTACAGTAGTGTAGTATATGTAACATATCAGTGCTACAGTAGTGTAGTATATGTAACATATCAGTGCTACAGTAGTGTAGTATATGATGTAAGATATCAGTGCTACAGTAGTGTAGTATATGATGTAAGATATCAGTGCTACAGTAGTGTAGTATATGTAACATATCAGTGCTACAGTAGTGTATTATATGATGTAACATATCAGTGCTACAGTAGTGTAGTATATGATAGAATATCAGTGCTACAGTAGTGTAGTAATGATGTAACATATCAGTGCTACAGTAGTGTAGTATATGTAACATATCAGTGCTACAGTAGTGTAGTATATGATGTAACATATCAGTGCTACAGTAGTGTAGTATATGTAACATATCAGTGCTACAGTAGTGTAGTATATGATGTAACATATCAGTGCTACAGTAGTGTATATATGTAACATATCAGTGCTACAGTAGTGTAGTATATGTAACATATCAGTGCTACAGTAGTGTAGTATATGATGTAACATATCAGTGCTACAGTAGTGTAGTATATGATGTAACATATCAGTGCTACAGTAGTGTAGTATATGATGTAAGATATCAGTGCTACAGTAGTGTAGTATATGTAACATATCAGTGCTACAGTATGTGAGTATATGATGTAACATATCAGTGCTACAGTAGTGTAGTATATGATGTAACATATCAGTGCTACAGTAGTGTAGTATATGTAACATATCAGTGCTACAGTAGTGTATTATATGATGTAACATATCAGTGCTACAGTAGTGTAGTATATGATGTAACATATCAGTGCACAAGTATGTATTGCTAGTTATGATGTAACATATCAGTGCTACAGTAGTGTAGTATATGTAACATATCAATGCTACAGTAGTGTATTATATGATGTAACATATCAGTGCTACAGTAGTGTAGTATATGTAACATATCAGTGCTACAGTAGTGTAGTATATGTAACATATCAGTGCTACAGTAGTGTAGTATATGATGTAACATATCAGTGCTACAGTAGTGTAGTATATGATGTAACATATCAGTGCTACAGTAGTGTAGTATATGTAACATATCAGTGCTACAGTAGTGTAGTATATGTAACATAACAGTTACAGTAGTTAGTATATGATGTAACATATCATCTACAATAATATGGTGGATGTAACTGACTGTTTGTTATTGTATTACAATATTGTGAGTACAACATGCAACAAGCAAGTCTTCACAGATCCAGTCTAGTTAAATAATAAAAGCAACATTAATAACAACACATAGACACACAGAGAAAGGGAGAGAGAGAGGGAGAGAGAGAGAGAGGGAGAGAGAGAGGGAGAGAAAGAGAGGGAGAGAGAGGGAGAGAAAGGGAGGGAGAAAGAGACATTGTAACTTGAAACCAACTTGCAACTAGTTAACTCAAATAACCAAGAAATGTATGCACATTCTGTTTTGGGGGACCGGGAGGGAGGGGGTCGGTGGTGCTATTTTGTTCTTTTTCACTCAATCCAGATAACTTTGTTAATATGGTTTAAATTATTTCCTCTTAATTGACGAAAGAAATGAGTGAGAATATTGTGAAGAAGAGAAAAAATATGAGATAGGACATAGTTCAAATAGAAGATCAGTATATCTTGTACACAGTATATCTTGTACACATATATCTTTGTACAAGAAAAAATGTAGCATAGTATAATTGTACACAGTATATCTTGTAGACTCACCAGTATGAATTCTAAAATGTTGTTGTAAATGTGACAGCTGTTTAAACCCCTTCTCACAACAAGAACAGATGTACTTGCGCTCGTCTGGGGAATAACAGACTCAGCGTCAGTACAGCATCTCATTATGTGTCACATGCACACACTCATGCCCACGCACACACATATATATATACATACCGTTGAAAAGATATTCAATGTGTATACTTTTTTAAACCTTACTCTCAATTTATATCTGCATTCTATCTTCACTTTAAGTCTAAAACATTTAAGTCTGATTTAATCTTCTAGTTTAATCTATTTAGATTTCTACTATCTTTAATCACTTTCAGTCTAGATTTAATCTCAGGTCCAGTTTTTAATCTCACTTTAAGTTTAGTTTTAATCTCACTTTAAGTCTAGATTTAATCTATCAGTTTTAATCTCATTTAATTTAGTTTTACTCTCACTTTAAGTCTAGATTTAATCGCACTTTAAGTCTAGATTTAATCTCATTTTAAGTCTAGATTTAATCTCATTTTAAGTATAGTTTTAATCTCACTTTAAGTCTAGTTTAATCTCATTTAAGTCTAGATTTAATCTACTTTAAGTCTTAAATTTAATCTCATTTAAGTCTAGATTTAATCTATTTTAAGTCTAGATTTAATCTCATTTAAGTCTAGATTTAATCTTATTTAAGTCTAGATTTAATCTCATTTTAAGTATAGTTTTAATCTCACTTTAAGTCTAGATTTAATCGCACTTTAAGTCTAGATTTAATCTCACTTTAAATCTAGATTTAATCACATTTTAAGTTTAGTTTTACTCTCACTTTAAGTCTAGATTTAATCTCACTTTACGTCTAGATTTAATCTCACTGTAAATTTAGATTTGATCTTAGTTTAAGTCTAGATTTAATCTCATTGTAAATTTAGATTTGATCTTAGTTTAAGTTTAGATTTAATCTCAGTTGAAGTCTAGTTTTAATCTCACTTAAATCTAGTTTTAATCTCAAATCTAGTTCTTACACAGAAATATATCAGTGGCAGTGTACGAACTCCGTAGAACAGGCGTGGGTCTTGATGTAATTTTGAAGATATTTGGAAGATAGTAAAAATATATGTTGGAATTTTATTCAAACTTTCTTGTTATTGTTTTATTCTAACAACAAACTTTTTATTCAAACTCTTTCAATTAAGTTTGCCTGAATTGCAGTTTTGCAGCCTACTCATATCGATTTTGAACTAGCAAGGTCTCTTTTATGACAAGATCTCTTTATGACAAGATCTCTTTATGACAAGATCTCTTTTATGACAAGATCTCTTTTATGACAAGATCTCTTTTATGACAAGATCTCTTTATGACAAGATCTCTTTATGACAAGATCTCTTTATGACAAGATCTCTTTATGACAAGATCTCTTTATGCAAGATTCTTTATGACAAACTTTTATGACAAGTCTCTTTTATGACAAGGTCTTTTTGCAGCGTCTCTTTTATGACAAAATCTCTTTATGACAAGTCTCTTTTATGACAAGATCTCTTTATGACAAGGTCTCTTTTATGACAAGTCTCTTTTATGACAAGGTCTCTTTTATGACAAGGTCTCTTTTATGACAAGGTCTCTTAACTTGAACACGGGACATAGTTTTATCGTCCTTCTCCAATAGGACTAGAAACTTATCTCACCTACATTGGTTATTTGTTACTAAACTGACTCACCTTGTCATCTCTGGGCAGACCCTCAGGTACACAGTCTCTCCCAACAGATATAAAGTATGCATACTGATGGTTCCGTATCGCTGATTAAACACACCTCTCACTCTGCTCTCAGACATCCAGTCACTTGTAACAAGGTAACTCATCTAAATCGCTGATCGATTCAACATCATTTTAGTGTCCTCATCAACAGACAGCGGAAGAGACCGAAAACATCCCTTATCCATCTTCAACCCCCAACAATCGATGCTGTTGATGCAAGCCTGTCCGCTCTCTCATTACCGTAAACACCCGCATGCCTAGGACAGTATATCCACGTAAGTCTCTGAAGGTTAGAAACTTCTATAGACGACATCCACTCATACCAAAACCTGCATAAGATCAGGGATGACTGGACAAATATCCTGCTTGCTTCACGGGGGAACGAACCGAGTGCCTATGGAGCAAGAGGTTAACGCTTTACCTTCACGACACAGAGACCGCCTTTGCATGTACCATTTGTTGAAGTGTTAACTCAACATTTACCTTGACACACTTTGATCTTTAACTCATTGTGGACCAAATGCAACACTACGTGGGATTTTGTTGGACGTCCTTCACCAGGAGCACACTAAAGGTGCTTTTATTCTAAATATAAATGGCTTGTAAAAACATGGCTTTTTCCTTGGTTCAATTAACTGTTTTCAATGTATTATTTCACATTGTTCTTCTTCTTCTTTTGTCGTCACACTGCTACCGGGTTGTTGCCCAGTGTCGTGGTTTTCTGTTTTTGTCTTGCGTGTTCTGGTGGCTTGTGTGATTGTTATTTTTGCTCTTTCACAGGATTCTCTAGCCATCTAACCATCTTTTCCGTGGTCTTCCTCTCGCATTCTTTCCTGATGTTCTGTTGTAGAAGACTCTGTATACTGTGGAGTTTGGATGCATTCTTATTAAGTGGCCAAACCACTTCATTCTTTGTTTTCTATGTAATTCAAGCACGGTTTTGTGCCAACTTTTTTCTTATGCTGATGTTGGTGACTGTCTTTTCTTGTGTTGTTGGTAACTTTTCGCAGGCAACGCATTTCACGTGTAGTTGTTTTTTGAACAACATTGTTAACTTTTGATAATAGTAGATTAATTTATCTACATTTGTCACATGACATTCATCAAATTTGGTTACTACCACAATAAAATGAGAACATGAACATACATTAATTCAGTCATAGTGCGTGTTTGAATGTGTTTCTTCTGTGTGCTAGCTGACCCTTTGAAAACTATAAACCAAACACAAAATATATGTATTCATACAATACATAATAGATATTTATATATATTTATATATCTTCAAATAGTAGAATGTACCTTGCGGAACGTCGCATTCAGTGGCGGCTGCTAATCATTTTTGTTGATGGGGCCAGACACAAATTTTCGGGGAAATCATGGCTTTGGGTTAGGTTATATTTTAGTTTATTGAATAATAAATATACGTTACATATTATTTTCGTGGGCCCGCCCTCTGGCTCATAATAACGAGCCGTCACTGCGTATATATCAGGTAAATAATTAGAGTAATGTTACAAAGTAATTATATGTGGTGTATGATTTACTCAAACATCATCATACTTCATCTTATATTAATATTGTATACATTGTGCAAGATTAGGAACATCAGGTGGTACGACAAGATAACCAACTCTGAAGTACTGCAACGTGCAAACCTGCTTTCCATCATGGACATGCTCAGCAGTAGAAGACTTAGATGGTTCGTACGACAAGATAACCACCTCTGAAGTACTGCAACGTGCAAACCTGTCTTCATCATGGACACTAGGGAGTAGAAGGACTTAGATGGTTCTTACGACAAGATAACCAACTCTGAAGTCTGCAACAATGCAAACTTCCTTCCATCATGTACATGCTCAGCAGAGAAGACTTAGATTGTTCTTCGACAAGATAACCAACTCTGAAGTACTGCAACGTGCAAACCTGTCTTCCATTAAGGACATGCTCAGCAGTAGAAGACTTAGATGGTTCTTACGACAAGATAACCACCTCTGAAGTACTGCAACGTGCAAACCTGTCTTCCATCATGGACATACTCAGCAGTAGAAGACTTAGATGGTTCTTACGACAAGATAACCAACTCTGAAGTACTGCAACGTGCAAACCTATCTTCCATCATGGACATGCTCAGCAGTAGAAGACTTAGATGGTTCTTACGACAAGATAACCACCTCTGAAGTACTGCAACGTGCAAACCTGTCTTCCATCATGGACATGCTCAGCAGTAGAAGACTTAGATGGTTCTTACGACAAGATAACCAACTCTGAAGTACTGCAACGTGCAAACCTGCCTTCCATCATGTACATGCTCAGCAGTAGAAGACTTAGATTGTTCTTACGACAAGATAACCAACTCTGAAGTACTGCAACGTGCAAACCTGTCTTCCATTAAGGACATGCTCAGCAGTAGAAGACTTAGATGGTTCTTACGACAAGATAACCAACTCTGAAGTACTGCAACGTGCAAACCTGTCTTCCATCATGGACATGCTCAGCAGTAGAAGACTTAGATGGTTGGGACATGTGAGAAGAATGGAAGCTTGTCGCATACCAAAACAAATGTTGTTCTGTGAACTTTGGGAAGGGAAGAGGCACCAGGGCAGACCACTGTTCAGATATAAAGATTTCTGCAAGGCCTCAATGAAGAACTTTTCTATAAGTCCCAGCACATGGGAAAAACTAGCTGATGACAGAGTTGTGTGGAAAGCCAAATTGCAAAAGGGCGTAGAGTCTTTTGAGAAGAGACTTAGGTATGAGCTGAAAGACAAGAGAAGAAAGGCGAAAACTCAGAGGCTGTCACAGTCAAACACTTGACCGTCTGTAAAGACGAAAAAGGCCATTTGATAAGCTATGATACATTAGTTATGGGAGATCTTTTACTCGTCGATATGTCGATACTTATCTGTTGATGTACTTTGCAAACGTACATTACTTTGTTTTAATAGACAACTTGCTTTTCAAAAACAGGATTATCTGAATAATGTGGGGGTTTTTTTGTTTGTTTTACTGGTGATGTGTAGATTGTGTCTCTTTGTTTACTGTTTCCCTTAGCAACAGTCGATTAAAAATATTATTATTGTTATTGTGGGTATACTAGTAACAACAGCTATAAGAAGGAGAAGATGGAGATACATTGAACACACCTTGAGAAGAAATGATCAACGAATATCAAAGCAGGCATTGAAGTGGGAGCAAAAGGTTTCAAGAAGAGAGGACGACCTAAGGAGACCCTGAAACGAACTTTGCTGAGAGAGGCAAAAATATCGGTCTCAGTACCATGGAGGAGATTGAGCGAGTTGCCCAGCATAAAGTGGTATGGAGAAATTGCTTGCAGGCCCTATACGCCTCGTATAACGGTACGAGAGAACTTATTATTATTATTGTTATTGTGGCTATGAGATTATTCACTTGATACTATTTATCCATATAATATCAATATAACAATGGAAAATATATCAGAGGCGGCCCGTGGTCATTTATGTTGGGGCCAGCAAAAATTATCGGATAAATCATGGTTTTTGGGTTAGGTCATAATTTAGTATTTACAATTATTTGTATACCGGGAAAATTTTGAATAGGCCGGGCCCCACTGGCCCTTAATGACCAGTCGCCCCTGGCTAATATCAAACAGAAATAGCAATATGAATAACCGTTGTCTTTTATTTCAGAGGGAAAATATCATATCAGTTTTTGAATTGCTTGATATCAAAATGAGATTGAATTGAATATTATAAATGTCTATATAAACATATTGGTTATTGGTTACTAAAATTACGTTATTGCACTCCGGGCAGACCCATAAGCGTTCAGTCTACCACAAAGATTCCCAAACTTTTTTGACCCACCGCAAACTTTGCACAACATAAACTTTGTAACGTCCACCCCTTCCACATTATAACAGTTTGCCAACGCCCCCATATATACATGCTCTATTTTCTCTTTGACATGGAAAATTGATATATATTTCTGTCATACATGGTCAGTTTTCAAATGATTATATACATGAAATAGAAAATTGATGAAAAAATGGAGCGTGTAAGACGGGCATAAGATGAATTTAAAAGCAGAATTCAAATTTTAAAATGATTATTCAATCTCAAAACCACAAAAATAATTTATTTTAAAATATTTATTATTAATTTCTTCTTTAAGGAACCACCGACCGCTAATCGCCTGAACATCCCTCAAATTCGTCTGAACCACTATCGCCCCTAGAACGCTTCAGCGCCTACTGGGGGTTCCGCCTACTGGGGTGGTTCCGCCTACGGGGGGACCGCCTACTGGGGGCGGTCCCCCTACTTTGGGAAACGCTGGTCTACCCCAACATATATCGAAGAGTATGCATACTGAGGGTTCCTGTGGCTCGCTGATTAAACACACTCCTAACTCTGCCCCTAAAATATCCAGTTCTACTTGTACACGGTTATACAAACATATTTCTAAGCCTAGTATAAGACATATGTTTGAGTTTGTTGATAATTATAAATAAGTTATATTTGTAACTTTAGCAATATAAAATAAGAAAAGCACTCACCGGTATGAATTCGAAAGTGCTGTTGCAAATGAGAAAGTTGCTTGAATCCTTTCTCGCAGAGCGAACAAATATACTTGCGCTCTCCTATAAAACAAAAATTGATAATACAGCTGTTTCATATTTTTGAGTATGACTTTTTCTATCTATATTTTACTTGCAACATTCTGTTAGCATTTTTGGAGGGAGTTTATTCAATATATGCAGACTTGGTCTGATTATTTATTTAGTAAGTTTGGTTTAGTTTATCATGTGTTAACTGGCCACCAATTTCTTACTGCTAATGTTTAGTTCAATTTACTAGTATGAGTTGTAAAAGTGTTACATAAGGGATTCCTGGGTGGGAAGGAGGAGTAGTAGGGTTACGACATGGGTAAATCAAATATTAAATATTCAAACGTTATGATAGAAGGAAGAGAAATATTATGGATATCTTACTTATAATATAACTATATTACATTTACATTACATAGTAATGATTACTAATGGTTATTCTCAGTGGCGGCTCGTCATTAATTAAAGGTCAGTGGGGCTGGCCCTACCAAAAATAATTGTAATATGTTTTATTATTTTATAAATTAAAATATAACCTAACACAATACCTGATTTTCCTCAAAAATAATGTGTAATATGTATTTATTATTTTATAAATTAAAATATAACCTAACACAATACCCTGATTTTCCCTCAAAAATAATGTGTAATATGTATTTATTATTTTATAAATTAAAATATAACCTAACACAAACCTGATTTTCCTCAAAAATAATGTGTAATATGTATTTATTATTTTATAAATTAAAATATAACCTAACACAATACCCTGATTTTCCCTCAAAAATAATGTGTAATATGTATTTATTATTTTATAAATTAAAATATAACCTAACACAAAACCATGATTTTCCCTCAAAAATAATGTGTAATATGTATTTATTATTTTATAAATTAAAATATAACCTAACACAATACCCTGATTTTCCCTCAAAAATAATGTGTAATATGTATTTATTATTTTATAAATTAAAATATAACCTAACACAATACCCTGATTTTCCCTCAAAAATAATGTGTAATATGTTTTTATTATTTTATAAATTAAAATATAACCTAACAGAAAACCATGATTTTTCCGAAAATTTATGTCTGGCCCCAAAAAAACAAAAATTAGCACGAGCGCACTGGTTATTCTATAGTTTTGTGTGTGTTTTAACATCTATTTATGCATCATTAGCAAAACACACACAATGAAACAATAACATAAGTTTATGAATTTGTATACCTAGAAATCTTTTATCAATACAACAGTAAAACTACAGTAAAACTATACAACAGAAGACTACATTAAACTATACAAGGGTAGACTATACAAGAGTAGACTATACAAGAGTAGACTATACAAGAGTAGACTATACAAGAGTAGACTATAATAAAACTACACAAGAGTAGACTATACAAGAGTAGACTATAGTAAAACTATACAAGAGTAGACTATAGTAAAACTATACAAGAGTAGACTATAGTAAACTATACAGAGTAGACTATAGTAAAACTATCAAGAGTAGACTACACAAGAGTAGACTATAGTAAAACTATACAAGAGTAGACTATAGTAAAACTATACAAGTAGACTAAGTAGACTACACAAGAGTAGAGCTATAGTAAAACTATACAAGAGTAGACTATAGTAAAACTATACAAGAGTAGACTATACAAGTAACTAACTATACAAGAGTAGACTATAGTAAAACTATACAAGAGTAGACTATAGTAAAACTATACAAGAGTAGACTATAGTAAAACTATACAAGAGTAGACTATAGTAAAACTATACAAGAGTAGATGACTATAGTAACTATGTAAAACTATACAAGATAGACTATAGTAAAACTATACAAGAGTAGACTATAGTAAAACTATACAAGAGTAGACTATAGTAAAACTATACAAGAGTAGACTATAGTAAACTAAAAGGTAGACTATGTAAACTATACAAGAGTAGACTATAGTAAAACTATATAAGAGTAGACTATAGTAAAACTATACATGAGTAGACTACAGAGGAAACAAGCTAGCAACAAGAACAATAAAAAATCCAACAATTCAAGCCTGTCATATTGGAAAATATATGGCGATCAAGAAGACTTGGTTTGAAGGTGAAACTCAGAATACACAACAGTAACATTCCTATGGAATATTGTTGTACAAGGTAGATGTGTCGTTTCACCACTACTCTCTGTCACATATATGGATAAAATAACTCAGTCAAATTCAGATAATCATGAAATAAATTAACTTGATTTTTTTGCAGATGGTCAGTGCTTGATATAGCAAAATGAACAAGATCTACAACATCATATTGACCCCCTGAACAAAAATTGTGTAAAACATGACATGAAAATCAACAACACTAAAACAGAAATAATGAATATAGGAAGAAAACATAAGAAACTAGACATCCATGTCAATGGCACCACAATAAACCAAGTGAAAGAATTCAAATACTTAGGAAGCATATTCACAGAAGCTGGAAGACTAGATAGAGAGATAGAGACTAAAGTGCAGAATGCAAATGCTGTAACCTACCAGCTAGCCCCATTGTTAAGGCACCAAAAATTTCACTGACAGCTAACCAAAAGATGATCAACAGCATTTTTATGCCTACTCTGTGTTATCAGAGCCAAACATGGACAATGAACAAAGCATAGTTACAACATATACTACATATTAAACGCGCTGCCTGTGAAAGGTTACCAACAACACCAGAAAAGAAGACTAAGTCACCAACATCAGCATAAGAAAGAAAGTTGGCACAGAACCTTGCTTGAATTACATTGAGAAACAAAGTCACCAACATCAGCATAAGAAAGAAAGTTGGCACAGAACTTTGCTTGAATTACATTGAGAAACAAAGTCACCAACATCAGCATAAGAAAGAAAGTTGGCACAGAACCTTGCTTGAATTACATTGAGAAACAAAGTCACCAACATCAGCATAAGAAAGAAAGTTAGCACAGAACTTTGCTTGAATTACATTGAGAAACAAAGTCACCAACATCAGCATAAGAAAGAAAGTTGGCACAGAACCTTGCTTGAATTACATTGAGAAACAAAGTCACCAACATCAGCATAAGAAGAAAGTTGGCACAGAACTTTGCTTGAATTACATTGAGAAACAAAGTCACCAACATCAGCATAAGAAAGAAAGTTGACACAGAACCTTGCTTGAATTACATTGAGAAACAAGAATGAAGTGGTTTGGCAACAATAAGAAAACAACCAAACTCTACAGTATACACAGTCTTCTATTAGAGAATATCAAGAAGAAAGGCAAGCAAAAGACCACAATAAATATGGATACATGACTTAGCAGAATCCTGTCAAAAAGCAAAAATAACTATCCCCCAAGTCACTAGAGCAGCTAGAATAACTGCTGATGTAGAGATGAAACTACTACAATAACTACTGATGTAGAGATGGTACTACTAGAATAACTACTGATGTAGAGATGGTACTATTAGAATAACTACTGATGTAGAGATGGTACTACTAGAATAACTACTGATCTAGAGATAGTACTATTAGAATAACTACTGATGTAGAGATGGTACTATTAGAATAACTACTGATGTAGAGATGGTACTACTAGAATAACTACTGATCTAGAGATGGTACTATTAGAATAACTACTGATGTAGAGATGGTACTACTATAATAACTACTTATGTAGAGATGGTACTACTAGAATAACTACTGATGTAGAGATGGTACTACTAGAATAACTACTGATCTAGAGATGGTACTACTAGAATAACTACTGATGTAGAGATGGTACTACTAGAATAACTACTGATGTAGAGATGGTACTATTAGAATAACTACTGACGTAGAGATGGTACTACTAGAATAACTACTGATCTAGAGATGGTACTATTAGAATAACTACTGATGTAGAGATGGTACTACTAGAATAACTACTTATGTAGAGATGGTACTACTAGAATAACTACTGATGTAGAGATGGTACTACTAGAATAACTACTTATGTAGAGATGGTACTACTAGAATAACTACTGATCTAGAGATGGTACTATTAGAATAACTACTGATGTAGAGATGGTACTACTAGAATAACTACTGATGTAGAGATGGTACTATTAGAATAACTACTGATGTAGAGATGGTACTACTAGAATAACTACTGATCTAGAGATGGTACTATTAGAATAACTACTGATGTAGAGATGGTACTACTAGAATAACTACTGATCTAGAGATGGTACTATTAGAATAACTACTGATGTAGAGATGGTACTACTAGAATAACTACTGATCTAGAGATGGTACTATTAGAATAACTACTGATGTAGAGATGGTACTACTAGAATAACTACTGATCTAGAGATGGTAGTACTAGGGTAACTACTGATGTAGAGATGGTAGTACTAGGGTAACTACTGATGTAGAGATGGTACTATTAGAATAACTACTGATGTAGAGATGGTACTACTAGAGTAACTACTGATGTAGAGATGGTAGTACTAGGGTAACTACTGGCGTAGAGATGGCACTACTAGAATAACTACTGATGTAGAGATGGTAGTACTAAGGTAACTACTGATGTAGAAGATGGTAGTACTAAAGTAACTACTGATGTAGGATTACATTGGTTGGGTATTTCTGTTACGTCAACTTAAACCAAAAAAAGGCACATGTAGAGTCATACTCAAAAACAGAAATCATTGCACTAAATATTTTTGTTTTGAAGGCATGCATTAAAAAAATACAATATAAAAATAATAACAAAAATAGATTGATATTTGAAGCTCTGTAGAAGCTCTGCAAATTGTGCAGTTTAATTACATAGTTAGTTTGTTTGTTCCTTTCGTGCCAAATACGGCACATAGGGCAGAGGTTTTAGACCTCCATGTGATGTGGTTTATTGCTAGCAGTTGGAGATCTAATTACATCGGACAAACAATAATAGATAAATCATATGTTAGCCCGCACCAAATATTGCTTGAATATCAAAGAAGCAGCAAATATGAAGGCATCAAATAAAATATGTGTCTGTGTAAATTGAAACTGATATGTAAGTATTTATTGTGTGTTTGTATATATCTATTTGTGAGCGTCTGTAGATCAAGCGGTAGTGAGCTCGATCTCAAACCCAAGTGTACCTGGTTGAAACCCCACGGTGGGCAAGTTTGGAAGCAAATTCGTTTCCGTGGATTTTAGAAATAATAAAAATAGACCTCACCGTTTAGCAAATTACTGTATGTATAAGTAGTGCCTAGAAAATTAACGACTCGTTTACTGTGGTTGATGGCTATGTCCTGTAAAGGATATGCAACGATTTTCATTTTCTAGATATGCTACTAGATTTGCTATGTATGAAACGATTGTACGTTTACAATGGTTGATTCAATCACTATATAAATTGTGGTAACCAGACAATTGCACACAAGACCTAATTACACACCAGTCAATTGCACACAAGACAAATTGCACACATGATATTTGTACATAGGGTAATCACACACGTGACAATTGTGCACCACACAATTGCACACATGTCAATTGCTCACAACCAATTGTCATATGACAATTGCACACATAGAGGACTGAACACACGAAATAATAGTAAAATTACTGTTTGTAGGAAACCGTGATTGACGTCTTGTTGATGAATTCTGACTTAATTCCGATTTATTCTTTGTTAGGCTTTTTGCATGATTGATATATATTTCAATTCTGTACAGTTAAACCTTCCTCTGCCTGGTCAATAATTGTTACTTTCGTTAGAGGCAGCATTATCTCTGCTGTTATAGATTCAATATATATTTCAATTCTGTACAGTTAAACCGTTCCTCTTGACCTGGTCAACAATTGTTACTTTCGTTAGAGGCAGCATTATCTCTGCTGTTATAAAAAAAAGGGTTTAAAAGCCGAAGGATTGACTTCATTGCATCGGGTTTACCCCATACGGCTCGGTCCCTCTCTGCAGAAATAGCACGCCACTTGCCGGAGTACTCACAAACACAACTTCGTAGCCCCAGTAACAATCAAGGTCTCTGGAAAAACTGCACTCGTAAACAGAATGGCGCGGTCCGGACTCGAACCCACAACCTTGGGTTCACAAGGCAAAGGGCTAAACCACTTAGCCACAGAGACCCCCTCTCTCTGCTGTTGTAGATTTGTTTCTTCTTCTTCTTCTTTGCGTCGTTCTTTACGACCAATTTTAATCACTCTGTGATATGTTTGATCTTTGCCAAGAACATGTATACGTTGCACATTGGTTTGGTAGGCCCTAAACGCATAGATTTCTACACGTTTAGGACATGTGCATCCGATTTCAGTCAAACCTCCTTAGTCGCTTCTTACGACATGCGTGGCAGGTAACAGTGGTTCTATCCTTTACACCCCAAATTTGGGCCCTGGTAACCACTCGGGCGATTTGTTTAAGTGACTTCCTTTGTATTGACATTGACACACTTACATTCTTGATCTAGCTGTTCAAGTGATGTCTAAAGAATCTGTGTTCAAATTTTAGATGGACCATCATCATCAAGTAGCTTGTCCCTTCCGGAACTTGGCTCCCATGACAGCATTCCTGAAAAACTCTCTATTCTGTGCAAGTTGGTCGGCGTCAGCAGCAGTCATTCTCAGATCGTCAATGACATCCTGCTCTAGGTCTTCCTCTCGTTCTTCTTCCAGGCACCATTCCTTCCAAAATTATCTTCTCTATGCACTCATGTCGTTTGATGTGTCCGAAATATTTAATTTTCCTTGTTTTTATACTTGTAATTGCCAACTCTCTTTAATATCAAACTGTTGCAGAACAGAAGCTTTTGTTCTTTTCTCTGTCCATGATATTCTAAGTACTCTTCTGTAGCATTTATATTCAAAGGCATTAATTTAGATGGATACAGGAAGGATCAAAGGTAAACTGACATGCTGTACAGCATATTGTTCATTTTTTCTCTGCCACAATCTACTACCTACCATCATTCTGCTATAGTTTACTTTTAGTTACAACAGAAGAAAGTTGACTGCTTCTTGGCCTCTTTCGGGAGTGTGACTTTTATTGTTGTTTTCTAACATTTCCTTCTTGAGTACAACTTTAGTGTGAGGGTATTTTTCCACGATAGAAGGAAAGGCACATAAAAAGACATGACACCATGATAAAATCTTTACTAGAGGGAAAAGTTGAGGGGAAGAGCAAGAGGAAGACCGAGAGATAAGTGGGAGGAAACTTTAAGAAATGGACAGGTTACAGTCTGGCAGAGAGCAACACAAAGGCGAAAGACAGAGGATGCTGGAGATTCATTGCAGCCAACCTTTCATGTGGAGACGACACCTGATGATGATGATAAGGAAAGATTATCAAAAGCCGCAGCATTATTTTTAGTAATGACAATATCTTGTATAATAATACTAAATGTTATTTTAGTTATCAAGAAGAACAAGATAAGATTCGGTTTTTGAAGCATATGGCTAATTTACAATAATTGTTGTTTATGACAATCTTTCTTCTTCTGTTGTCATCATACTGTTACCGGGTTGTTAACCCAGTGTTGTGGTTTTATGTATCTGTCTTGCGCTTCTCTGGTAACTTGTGTATGGTTCAGTCCTCTGCTGAATTCAACTTTTTCAGTATTTCCCTTATTACTCAGTGTCTGGTTATGTATCTGTCTTGTCTTCTCTGGTAACTTGTTTGTCAGCACACTGTTACCGAGTTGTTAACCCAGTGTCGTGGTTTTATGTATCTGTCTTGTGCTTCTCTGGTGACTTGTGTGATGGTTTTCTTAGTCCCCTGGCAGAATTCAACTTTTGTTGTCGACACTGTTACCGGTTGTAAACTCAGTGTTCATGGTTTTATGTATTTGTCTTGTGCTTCTCTGGTGACTTGTGTGATGGTTTTCTTAGTCCCTGGCAGAATTCAACTTTTGTCAGCACACTGTTACCGGGTTGTTAACCCAGTGTTGTGGTTTTATGTATTTGTCTCTGGTGACTTGTGTGATGGTTTTCTTAGTCCCTTGGCAGAATTCAACTACGTTATCTATCCCCCTTTATTACATGTTTATGACAATGGTTTATGGAAATTAAAGATTATTAATGTCACTTGCCTGTTTATCCTGTTTTATTTAATTTCAGATTAGAACACCATCATATTTGTCTGTGTTCAGTTCTCTAGGTGTGTATTTGTCTTGTGTGCACTTTTTGTGTGTGCAATTGTTCTGTGTACAATTGTCTTGTGTGCAATTGTTGTGTGTACAATTGTTCTGTGTACAATTGTTCTGTGTACAATTGTCTTGTGTGCAATTGTCATTGAAGAAGTATAAATTGTGCATGTCCAAATCCACCCTGAATCCCACAAAGGGACGTAACTTAAAGAACAGAAATTGTCCGAAGAGATAAGAGTTATGGTTCGCAATTAGTTCAACTGAGATCATTATAACGTTCCGTGTTGGTTAACTTTGGAAGACCTAGAATACAGACAAGAACTGTCAACCCACACTATTCAACATCACAAATAAATCAAACACTGGTTAGAATTGCCGTTTCTTCACGAAGGACTCAACCAAATGGTGCTCAGAACGATTCAAACTAATTGAACATGACAGCAGCAGAGCACTTAAGTAGCAGCTCGTCTTAAATTTTATGATTGAATGCAGTAAATTGGCATTTCAATATGAAATATATGCAACACACGAACGCAAGTTGATACTGATGGCTACTCTATTTGCAACCAACAATAACACTGACCCCAAAGCTTACATAAATATGATGAAACAAGAACTGGAAATACATCAAAATACGTTAAACAAAATAATTTTTTCTTTAAATTAAATTTCAATTATGATTTTGATTTCGCTGGTTATGCCGCCCCGCTTACGGTTCCGCCTGATGCGGTCGCTCCCTGAATCATAGCACGGCACGGCCCTGATTTCATGCATGAGTCTTTTTCTACAACAATATAATGATAAATATATATTTACAATCATTCATCAATTGGTGTCTGCGCAGAATAGAGGGGATAAGATGGTATGATAGGCTCACAAATGAGGAACTTATGGAAAGAGTAGGTGAGAGAATTCAAATACCTTGGAAGTATCTTCACATCTGATAGTAGACTGGACAGAGAGATCGAAACTAGAATCCAGCAAGCCAACAACATTACATACCAGCTTACCCCAATTTTGAAACACCCAGCTATTCCAGTAGTGACTAAAAGACATATTATAAATTCAATCTTTATACCAACACTGTGCTACCAGTGCCAAACTGACAAAAGAACAAAAAAGGAAAATTACCACATGCGAAATGAGATACCTGAGGAAAGCAGTAAATAAAACAAGAAGAGACCATATAAGAAACGAGGAAATTAGAAGAACAGTCGGAACAACACCTGCTATTAGATTTATTGAAAAACAGAGACTCAAATGGTTTGGCCACTTGGTCAGAATGAACCCGAATACACCAGTTGCAAGAGCGTACAACCTGAAAATGGAATCATCAAGATGAAAGGGCAGACCAAGAAAAGATGGGTTGATGGAGTTACAGACATCTTAAAACTCCACAATACCACACCATATCAAGCGACCGAGCGTGCATTATCTCGGAAACCGATCATCAGTTAAACCTGCTACGCCTAGCGGCAAAAAAGCAGAGAAGGACAAAGAGAAGATGGAGAGAGAGTTAATTGCATATCCTTTACAAGACTTTGCGAATCAACTCCCAGCTTTTTAACGCTGTTTGTGATTTTTCTAGGCATTATTACGTTCAGTAGTTTGCCATTGCTTTCTGAACTGGTGGTGACATCGTCCTTTTGTAAAAATCCCCACGAAACAATTTGCAACCAAATTGTCCGCAGCGTGATTCAAACTCAAAACGTCGGGGTTAATAGACCCAGTCACTAACCCCTAAGCCACAGACGCCACCTTTTTTCGCCTTTACAGATGGTCAATTGGCAAGTGTTTCACTGTGCCAACTTCTGAGTTTTCGCTTGTCTCTCTTGTCTTTCAGCTCATTCCTATATCGCTTTCCACACACCTCTGTCATCAGCTAGTTTTTCCCATTTGCTGGGACCGATAGAAAAGTTATTCATTGAGGCCTTGCAGACATCTTTATATCTGAGCAGTGTCTGCCTTTATCTCTATGTGTATGAGATAGGAGTGCGATGTCATCTGCAAAATCTAGGTCTTCCAGAGTGTATGTGAGCGTCCATCTAATACCTCTTGCCTTATCTTCCGTTGTTTTACGCATCACCCAATCTATGACAGTGTTGAATAATAGGGCTGACATAACACATCCTTGTCGCACGCCTGTTTTACTTCAAACTTTAGTTCTGAAGTTTCAACACTGCATGCAAACTTGCTGTAGCAGCTTTTATAATATTTATAAAACACAGTGGGATTCCATACCATCTTAAGATACGCCATAGACTTTCGCGGTGTATGCTATCAAAAGCCTTTTCAAAATCTACAAAGTTGATATAGAGTTTGCTTTGCCATTCTGTGCATTGTTCTATGATATTTCTAAGAGCAAATATTTGGCCTATACAGCTCCGTCCTCTGCGAAATCCTGCTTGTTCCTTTCTCAGTTTCTTATCCACAGCGTCAGTAATACGTTGTACGATGATTTTGCTTAAGATTTTACTTGGGACAGAAAGCAGTGTTATTCCACGCCAATTATTACAATCGGCAAGGGAGCCCTTTTGGGTATCTTGATGATGACTCCTCTGTTCCATGCATCAGGTATTATTTGGGCATTCCATATAGTAGTAAACATAGAGATATCCAGGAAAAGACCAGCCGCCTTAACCAATATAGTGAGATGGTTGGGCTGAAAATAAATCAGAAGAAAACTGAAGTAATGACTCTGAACATAGCAACCCCAGCACCAGTCAAACTAGAAGGTAAAACCCTCCGAGATACAACCGCTTTCACATACCTTGGAAGTGTTATTAGCAATGAAGGAGGCGCTGGATCTGACATTAAAAACAGACTGAGTAAAGCACGCAGTGCATTCATGACCCTTCAGACCGCCTGGAAATCTGCCCAATACAGCATCAGAACCAAGACTAGTATCTATAACAGCTGTGTGCTGTCAACTTTGCTGTATGGATCGGAATGCTGGAGAATGACAGAACAGGATATGTCCAGACTCTCCGCCTTTCATACAACTTGTCTGCGAAAAATCTTACGCGTGTACTGGCCGACTACTATCTCGAATCAAGAATTGCTTGAACGATGCCAACAAGAGAATATGGGCACTATCATCCGAAGACGACGCTGGAGATGGATTGGACATGTGATGCGCATGGAGACTGGCTCCGACACGAAAACTGCACTGAGATGGACTCCAGAGGTAGGCGAAAGCGTGGAAGACCAAGACGACCTGGAGGAGAACGATAGAGCAAGAGCTGAAGGAAATGAATCATAGCTGGAACACAATACAGAGGAAGGCCATGAACAGGAAGAATGGTGTACGTTTGTTGCTGCCCTAAACGCCAGGGCGTAACAGGCTAAAGAGAGAGAGAGAGTGTCTGCCTTTGTTCCTCTTCCCGTCCGAAAATTCACAGAACAACATTTGTTATGGTATGCGATAAGTTTCCATTCTTCTCACATGCCCTAGCTATCGAAGTCTTCTACTGCTGAGCATGCCCATGATGGAAGGCAAATTTGCACGTTTCAGTACTTCCAATGGTGTTATTAGGTATAGTTCATGGCTTATGAAAACTGATTAATGATGCTTGTATCAACGTGTGGGGTCAAAGGCGCAAATGGACAACGCCGCACCTGGATTAATGAGCTGACACTAATCAAGATCCTACCCCACCTCCACGTGGTGACCCTGAAAACAGACAACGGTTCCTGTCTGGCTAAGCGGGTAGAGATCGAGGGAGAGCTACAGGTAGTGGTAGTAGTGCAAGCACGGAAAAGTAATGCAGGTAAAAAATCACTGAACAAAATGCACGCATCTCCTGGCCGATGAGGTCAAGAAAAGGAGGACGACCTAAGGAAACCCTGAAACGAACTTTGCTGAGAGAGGCATATATATCGGTCTCAGTTCCATGGATGAGATTAAGCGAGTTGCCCGAAATAGAGCGATGTGGAGAAATTGCTTATAGGCACTACGTGACGTATAACGGTACTAACGGAATTATTATTATACACGTAACGTTATACAAATATGTATATAGCATATACAAGGTGTTCAACTTAAAAGCAGCCCCAGCGATAAATAGAAATTTGCCAGGTACGCATTGCATCTCGTCTATTTACTATTTAAACCGGTTCTGACTAGCTTGTCCTACGTCACATTTGTTCATCGCACTTTCCCTGGCACTATAAATTAGTACACCATCAAGATAACCTTGACCTATACTAGCTGTTAATCCAGCCGAACCTTCCATTTCCATGACAGGCGTTGATTAGCTCCATTCACAGGCTGCTTTGCCGAACACCTGGGTAAAGCGATCTAGTGAAGAGTCATGTTTAGATTGACGTCAATATCGAATAGCATACTGGTTTACTTCCTTCTCTTCAAACGCTCCACAACGACCACTTAAGTTAACCTCTCTATGTGATGTGTATGTGATCTGAGCCTAGTGAGCAATGGGCAGTAATGTTGTGCCAGCTATGCGCCTACAAGCAGGGCAAGTACATCCGATTTCTTCGCGTCGCTTTATTAACTCAGGTAGCTTCCTCAGGGTCCACATCAATCACCTTTACGACATGCCTTGTAGGTCGCAGTGGTGTTATTCTTTATGTCCTTGCGGGGCCCTGACACAAACACGTGACGAATGGTTTCAGTAATGAAATGGTTGCATATGTATGATATCTGGTTAATAAAGACAAAGAAAGCAAACAATGGGTATGGTAAGGTTAGAGGGGCGAGGCTCAGCCGCTGTATCGGCCAGGATATACTGCTCGTCACCTACTATGACGTATGACGTCGTTAAACTGCAACTAATATACAACAAATCATGGCAGACGATCAATTTCCAGCAGATAAGCGTTCACATACGTATAGCGATTAAGCATGTGTGTTTCGCAGTTAAATTAGATAGTAAGACAGATAAGATAGACAGACACGCAGGCAGGCAGACAGACAGATAGACAGATAGATAAGACAGACAGATAGAAAGCCTGACTGAGAACTGTCGTGTGTTAGTGGTAATTATACCTGTGTGTCGTGATAGATAGATAGAAAGAAAAGACTGAGAAACTGTCGTGTGTTATGGGTGACCACACTTGTGTGTCGTGATAGATAGATAGATAGGAAAGAAAAGACTGAGAACTGTCGTGTGTTAGTGGCACTCATAATTTTGTGTGTCGTGATAGATAGATAGAAAGAAAAGACTGAGAACCGTCGTGTGTTAGTGGCACTCATACCTTGTGTGTCGTGATAGATAGATAGATAGAAAGAAAAGACTGAGAAACTGTCGTGTGTTAGTGGCACTTCATACTTTGTGTGTTTGTGATAGATAGATAGAAAGACAGGACTGAGAACCGTCGTGTGTTAGTGGCACTCATAATTTCGTGTGTCGTGATAGATAGAGAAAGACAGGACTGAGAACTGTCGTGTGTTAGGTGGCACTCATACCTTTGTGTGTCGTGTATGGATAGATATAAAGACAGGACTGAGAACTGTCGTTAGTGGCACTATACAGAACAGATACATACCAGTGTGGATTCGTGCTTGCAAGTGGGTGAGTTGTTTAAAACCTCTCTCTCACAGATCTATACATGAACTTGCGCTTCCTACAATACAAAAATTAAAGAGACAGTTTTTTTTTGGTCTCTCCTAAAGCTTCTGGTCTAGTTGTGTTTGGACTTTTCTCCATTAAGGTTTGTCATAAAGTTAGTTATCTTGTTATCTATCTTGCAGATCGCTTGCCCATCAATCTCTTCTATGGAGGTCATTATGTGTGTGGATAGAGCGAGAGAGAGAGAGCTAGAGAGAGAGCTAGAGAGAGAGAGAGAGAGATGGGATGATAGAGGGAGAGGAGAGTAAGATAGCGTGTTGAGAAATGGAAGAAAGAAAAGGAGAAATAAAATTTGAGACACAGAGATAGGATAGATACATGAAGACAGAGCAGGACAGATATATTTGTGCCAGGGAAGATCGGTGCAAAAATGAAATAGCGAACATGCACAAACAAAAAGGTAAAATATTTGATAAATAAAGAATGTTTCGAGCCAAAGCGTTTTCATCAGCAACGACAGGGCGACGAATTATGAACACTGACGATAATGGAAAATGCAATGTACCAATGAACTGAATAAAAAAGAATAACGAAAATGAGTGCAACAAAGAGGAAGAAGAGAAACAATACATCAAGTGAAAATACAAAACATATATATGAAGCAAATACACATATAGATTACAAGGCATGAGATGAGAAAGTACATATCTACATAGCTACCTATTTCCAATGATACTGGCCATTCAGGAGCTTGCGATGTCCAGGTCACAGCCATCCGATCATGTTCCTCTGATGATCAGAAGATTTGCTCGGAGAACCGTTTTATTTCGTTATATGGTACCTTGCAGCCCTTGACTCAACGCATTACATTCTTATGCTTCTTAGTACTTTCTCATCTCATGCCTTGTAATCTATGTGTATTTGCTTCATATATAATTTGTATTTTCACTTGATTGTATATTGTTTCTCTTTCTTTTCCACTTCAGTTTTGTGTTGCAATTTCCATTTCGTTATTCGTTTTTATTCTAGTTCATTAGACAGGTTTGCATTTTCCGTTATCGTCCATTTGTAAGTGTTCTCATAGTTCGTCACTCCTGTTGTGTCGTTTGCTTGATAAAGGCCTTTTGTCGTTGCTGTTTATCGTCACTGTTTCTGTATTTTGTAAAACTATAGTACTTTGTTTGTATGTTTCGTTAGGATATATGAAGATAGATAGGATAGATATATGAAGATAGGATAGATATAAGGAAGATGATAGATAGATATATGTAGATAGATAGGATAGATATAAGGAAGATAGATAGTGGATAGATATAAGAAGATAGATAGGATAGATATATAAAGATAGATAGATATAAAGATAAGATATAATATGGAAGATAGATAGATAGGGTGAGAGAGTAAAGGAAAGATTGAGGAGGAGTGGTGATTAGGAGAAAGAGAGAGGCAGAAGAGATATGGGAGAAAGAGAGAAATGTGTGGAAGGAAAAGGTGAAAAGTTAGAGACAGAGAGAAAGAGTGAATGATGTAAATGGGGGAGTTGGGAGATAGAAAGAGAGACTGTTAGTTGAAGAGAAAGTGTATTATTGTATGCTGAATACATAATATGGTCAATTTATAGAAAACTGACAACATACAATTGTAGTAACTTCATAAGTTAAATGCAACAGTCAATTGTAGTAGCTTCCTAAGTAAACATACAACAGTCACTGTAGTAACTTCATACCGACAATTGTAGCAAGCAACTTCATAAGTAAACATACAACAGTCAATTGTAGTAACTTCATACTGACAATTGTAGCAGCAAATTTGCTAAGTAAACATACAACAATAATTGTAGTAACTTCATACTGACAATATAGTAACTTCATATAAGTAATCAGACAATTGCAGTAACTTCATAACAAACAGACACCAGTAGACCGATAAGTAAAACAGACAATTGTAGTAAAGTCATATAAACATACACCAGTAATTTCATACCAGACACCAGAACTGATACTCCTGACAATTGTAGTAACTTCATAATTAAACAGACAATTGTGTAACTTTACAAGTAAACAGACACCAGAGAATCTCTATGAACAGACAACTGTAGTAACTTCATAAGTAAACAGACAATTAGCAATTATACTGACAATTGTAGTAATCTCATAAGTAAACAGACAATTGTAGTAACTTCATATAAACAGACAATTGTAGCAACTTCATACCGGACAATTGTAGTAACTTCATAAGTAAACAGACAATTGTAGCAACTTCATAAGTAAACAGACAATTGTAGCAACTTCATACCGGACAATTGTAGTAACTTGCTAAGTAAACAGACAATTGTAGCAACTTCATAAGTAAACAGACAATTGTAGCAACTTCATACCGGACAATTGTAGTAACTTCATAAGTAAACAGACAATTGTAGTAACTTCATAAGTAAACAGACAATTGTAGCAACTTCATATAAACAGACACTGTAGTAACTTCATAAGTAAACAGACAATTGTAGTAACTTCATAAGTAAACAGACAATTGTAGCAACTTCATACTCTGACAATTAAAATCTCATATAAACAGACAATTGCAGTAACTTCATATAACAGACAATTGTAGCAACTTACAATACCGACAATTGTAGCAACTTCATAAGTAAACAGACAATTGTAGTAACTTCATATAAATAGACAATTGTAGTAACTTCATACTGACAATTGTAGCAATCAGCAGTGAATAGAGCAATTGTAGTAACTTCATAAGTAAACAGACAATTGTAGTAACTTCATACCGGACAATTGTAGCAACTTCATAAGTAAACAGACAATTGTAGCAATTACAGCAAACAGACAATTGTAGCAACTTCATAAGTAAACAGACAATTGTAGTAATCTTCATAATTTTGACAATTGTAGTAACTTCATAAGTAAACAGACAATTGTAGCAACTTCATAAGTAAACAGACAATTGTAGCACCACAATTGTAACTTCATAGTAAACAGACACCAGTAAATTTGCTAAGTAAACAGACAATTGTAGTAACTTCATACTGACAATTGTAGTAACTTATATAAAATAGACAATTGTAGTAACTTCATAAGTAAACAGACAATTGTAGCAACTTCATAAGTAAACAGACAATTGTAGCAACTTCATAAGTAAACAGACACTGTAGTAACTTCATACCGGACAATTGTAGTAATCAAACAGACAATTGTAGCAACTTCACAAGTAAACAGACAATTGTAGGTAACTTCATACTGACAATATAGGTGCACCCCATAAGTAACAGACAATTGTAGTAACTTTACAATTGACAATTGTAGTAACTTCATAAGTAAACAGACAATTGTAGTAACTTCATACCGGACAATTGTAGCAACTTCATACCGGACAATTGTAGTAAATTTATAAAACAGACAATTGTAGTAACTTCATAATGTAATAATTGTAGCAACTTCATACTGACAATTGTAGTAACTTCACAAGTAAACAGACTTGGGCGATCATAGAAACTGCAATGAACAATGTTATCCCTAGTGCTATGTGATATATAACTTTTCTCCTAATTTAATCTGTTCTGTTATAGTCTTCAACAAGAGTCATACTTCAAGTTGTCTTTATTCTCATCTATTCTCTGTCCTGCTATAATGAATTTATGATCTCAGAATGTAAATCATATCTTCACAAAATGAAAGCTGCTCAAACAAACTAATGCACATGTCACAATGGTGTCCAACTCCTGAACATATGTCAATGCACATGCTCACACAATGGTGTCCAACTCTTGAACATATTATGTCAATGCACATGTCACAATGGTGTCCAACTCTTGAACATATTATGTCAATGAACATGTCACAATGGTGTCCAACTCTTGAACATATTATGTCAATGAACATGTCACAATGGTGTCCAACTCTTGAACATATTATGTCAATGAACATGTTACAATGGTGTCCAACTCTTGAACATATTATGTCAATGCACATGCCAATAATGGTGTCCAACTCTTGAACATACGGCGTCAACGCACATGTCACAATGGTGTCCAACTCCTGAACATATTATGTCAATGCACATGCCTTCATCACAATGATGTCCAACTCCTGAACATATTATGTCAATGAACATACCACAATGATGTCCAACTCTGAACATATTATGTCAATGAACATGTCACAATGATGTCCAACTCTTGAACATATTATGTCAATGCACATGTCACAATGGTGTCCAACTCCTGAACATATTATGTCAATGAACATGTCACAATGGTGTCCAACTCTTGAACATATTATGTCAATGCACATGTTACAATGGTGTCCAACTCTTGAACATATGTCAATGAACATGTTACAATGGTGTCCAACTCCTGAACATATTATGTCAATGCACATGTCACAATGGTGTCCAACTCTGAACATATTATGCCAATGAACATGTCACAATGGTGTACAACTCTGAACATATTATGTCAATGAACATGTCACAATGGTGTCCAACTCTTGAAATATATTATGTCAATGCACATGTCACAATGGTAACCAACTTCTTGAACATATTATGTCAATGAACATGCCACATTAGTGTCCAACTCCTGAACATATTGTCAATGAACATGTCACAATGGTGTTCAACTCTTGAACATATTATGTCAATGAACATGTCACAATGGTGTCCAACTCTTGAACATATTATGTCAATGCACATGTCACAATAGTGTCCAACTCCTGAACATATTATGTCAATGCACATGCCACAATAGTGTCCAACCTCGAACATATTATGTCAATGCACATGCTTCAATGGTGTTCAACTCTTGAACATATTATGTCAATGCACATGTCACAATGATGTCCAACTCTTGAACATATTATGTCAATGCACATGTCACAATGGTGTCCAACTCCTGAACATATTATGTCAATGAACATGTCACAATGATGTCCAACTCTTGAACATATTATGTCAATGAACATGTCACAATGGTGACCAACTCTGAATATATTATGTCAATGAACATGTCACAATGGTGTCCAACTCTTGAACATATTATGTCAATGAACATGTCACAATGGTGTCCAACTCTTGAACATATTATGTCAATGAACATGTCACAATGGTGTCCAACTCTTGAACATATTATGTCAATGAACATGTCACAATGGTGTCCAACTCTTGAACATATTATGTCAATGCACATGCCACAATGTGTCCAACCTGAACATATTATCAATGCACATGCCACAATGGCAAGAACTCTTGAACATATTATGTCAATGCACATGCCACAATGGTGTCCAACTCTTGAACATATTATGTCAATGCACATGCCACAATGGTGTCCAACTCTGAACATATTGGTCAATGCACATGCCACACGGTGTCCAACTCCTGAACATATTATGTCAATGCACACAATGAAATCCAATCCTTGAACATATTATGTCAATGCACATGCCACAATGGTGTCCAACTCTTGAACATATTATGTCAATGCACATGCCACAATGGTGTCCAACTCTTGAACATATTATGTCAATGCACATGCCACAATGGTGTCCAACTCTTGAACATATTATGTCAATGAACATGTCACAATGGTGTCCAATCCTTGAACATATTATGTCAATGAACATGTCACAATGGTGTCCAACTCTTGAACATATTATGTCAATGAACATACATAATGGTGTCCAACTTGAACATATTATGTCAATGCACATGCCACAATGGTGTCCAACTCTGAACATTATGTCAATGAACATGTCACACGGTGTCCAACTCTGAACATATTATGTCAATGCACATGTCACAATGGTGTCCAACTCTTGAACATATTATGTCAATGAACATGTCACAATTGTGTCCAACTCTTAAACATATTATGTCAATGAACATGCCACAATAGTGTCCAACTCCTGAACATATTATGTCATGCACATGTCCATAATGGTGTCCAACTCTGAACATATTATGTCAATGAACATGTCACAATGGTGTCCAACTCCTGAACATATTATGTCAATGAACATGTCACAATGGTGTCCAACTCTTGAACATATTATGTCAATGAACATGTCACAATAGTGTCCAACTCCTGAACATATTATGTCAATGAACATGTCACACAGGGGTGTCCAACTCCTGAACATATATTATGTCAATGCACATGTCACAATGGTGTCCAACTCCTGAACATATGTCAATGCACATGTCACAATGGTGTCCAACCTTGGAACATATTATGTCAATGAATGTCACAATAGTGTCCAACTCCTGAACATATTATGTCAATGCACATGTCACAATGGTGTCCAACTCTTGAACATATTATGTCAATGCACATGCCACAATGGTGTCCAATCCCTGAACATATGTCAATGCACATGTCACAATGATGTCCAACTCCTGAACATATGTCAATGGACATGTCACAATGGTGTCCAACTCCTGAACATATGTCAATGCACATGTCACAATGATGTCCAACTCCTGAACATATGTCAATGAACATGTCACAATGGTAAATCCAACTCCTGAACATGGCGGCCAATGAACATGTCACAATGGTGTCCAACCCTGAACATGTCAATGAACATGTCACAATGATGTCCAACTCCTGAACATATGTCAATGAACATGTCACAATGGTGTCCAACTCCTGAACATATTATGTCAATGAACATGTCACAATGGTGTCCAACTCCTGAACATATTATGTCAATGAACATGTCACAATGGTGTACAACTCCTGAACATATGTCAATGAACATGTCACAATGGTGTACAACTCCTGAACATATGTCAATGAACATGTTACAATGGTGTCCAACCTTTTTGAACATATTATGTCAATGAACATGTCACAATGGCACCAACTCTTGAACATATTATGTCAATGAACATGTCACAATAGTGTCCAACTCTTGAACATATTATGTCAATGAACATGTCACAATGGTGTCCAACTCTTGAACATATTATGTCAATGAACATGCCACAATAGTGTCCAACTCCTGAACATATTATGTCAATGAACATGTCACAATGGTGTCCAACTCCTGAACATATTATGTCAATGAACATGCCACAATAGTGTCCAACTCCTGAACATATTATGTCAATGAACATGTCACAATGGTGTCCAACTCTTGAACATATTATGTCAATGAACATGTCACAATGGTGTACAACTCCTGAACATATTATGTCAATGAACATGTCACAATGGTGTCCAACTCTTGAACATATTATGTCAATGAACATGTCACAATGGTGTCCAACTCTTGAACATATTATGTCAATGAACATGTCACAATAGTGTCCAACTCCTGAACATATTATGTCAATGAACATGTCGCATGGTGTGTCCAACTCTTGAACATATTATGTCAATGAACATGTCACAATGGTGTCCAACTCATGAACATATTATGTCAATGAACATGTCACAATGATGTCCAACTCCTGAACATATGTCAATGAACATGTTACAATGAGTCCAACTCTTGAACATATTATGTCAATGAACATGTCACAATGGTGTCCAATCCTTGAACATATTATGTCAATGAACATGTCACAATGGTGTCCAACTCTTGAACATATTATGTCAATGAACATGCCACAATGGTGTCCAACTCTTGAACATATTATGTCAACAATGCACATGCCAATGGTGTCTAACTTGAACATAGTTATGTCAATGAACATGTCACAATGGTGTCCAACTCTTGAACATATTATGTCAATGCACATGTCACAATGGTGTCCAACTCTTGAACATATTATATCAATGAACATGTCACAATTGTGTCCAATCCTTGAACATATTATGTCAATGAACATGCCACAATAGTGTCCAACTCCTGAACATATTATGTCAATGCACATGTCACAATGGTGTTCAACTCTTGAACATATTATGTCAATGAACATGTCACAATAGTGTCCAACTCCTGAACATATTATGTCAATGAACATGTCACAATAGTGTCCAACTCCTGAACATATTATGCGTCAATGCATATGTCACAATGGTGTCCAACTCCTGAACATATGTCAATGCACATGTCACAATGGTGTCTAACTTTGAACATATTATGTCAATGAACATGTCACAATAGTGTCCAACTCCTGAACATATTATGTCAATGCACATGTCACAATGGTGTCCAACTCTTGAACATATTATGTCAATGCACATGCCACAATGGTGTCCAACTCCTGAACATATGTCAATGCACATGTCACAATGATGTCCAACTCCTGAACATATGTCAATGGACATGTCACAATGGCAGTCCAACTCCTGAACATACGTCAATGCACATGTCACAATGATGTCCAACTCCTGAACATAGTCACTCTAACATGTCACAATGGTGTCCAACTCCTGAACATATTATGTCAATGAACATGTCACAATGGTGTCCAACTCCTGAACATATGTCAATGAACATGTCACAATGATGTCCAACTCCTGAACATATGTCAATGAACATGTCACAATGGTGTCCAACTCCTGAACATATTATGTCAATGAACATGTCACAATGGTGTCCAACCTCTGAACATATTATGTCAATGAACATGTCACAATGGTGTACAACTCCTGAACATATGTCAATGAACATGTCACAATGGTGTACAACTCCTGAACATATGTCAATGAACATGTTACAATGGTGTCCAACTCTTGAACATATTATGTCAATGAACATGTCACAATGGTGTCCAACTTTTGAACATATTAGTGTCAATGAACATGTCACAATGTCCAACTCTGAACATATTATGTCAATGAACATGCCACAATAGTGTCCAACTCCTGAACATATTATGTCAATGAACATGTCACAATGGTGTCCAACTCCTGAACATATTATGTCAATGAACATGCCACAATAGTGTCCAACTCCTGAACATATTATGTCAATGAACATGTCACAATGGTGTCCAACTCCTGAACATATTATGTCAATGAACATGTCACAATGGTGTACAACTCCTGAACATATTATGTCAATGAACATGTCACAATGGTGTCCAACTCTTGAACATATTATGTCAATGAACATGTCACAATGGTGTCCAACTCTTGAACATATTATGTCAATGAACATGTCACAATAGTGTCCAACTCCTGAACATATTATGTCAATGAACATGCCACAATGGTGTCCAACTCTTGAACATATTATGTCAATGAACATGCCACAATGGTGTCCAACTCTTGAACATATTATGTCAATGAACATGTCACAATGGTGTCCAACTCTTGAACATATTATGTCAATGAACATGTCACAATGAGAAACCAACTCCCAACATATTATGTCAATGAACATGTCACAATGGTGTCCAACTCCTGAACATATTATACACGCACATGTCACAATAGTGTACAACTCTGAAACATATTATGTCAATGCACAGCGTCACAATGGTGTACAACTCCTGAACATATTATGTCAATGCACATGTCACAATGATGTCCAACTCTTGAACATATTATGTCAATGAACATAAGCGTAATGGTGTCCAACTCTTGAATGAGCATATGTCAATGAACATGTCACAATGGTGTCCAACTCCTGAACATATTATGTCAATGAACATGTCACAATAGTGTCCAACTTCTGGAACATATTATGTCAATGAACATGTCACAATGGTGTCCAACTCCTGAACATATTATGTCAATGAACATGTTACAATGATGTCCAACTCCTGAACATATTATGTCAATGAACATGTCACAATGGTGTCCAACTCTTGAACATATTATGTCAATGAACATGTCACAATAGTGTCCAACTCCTGAACATATTATGTCAATGCACATGTCACAATAGTGTAGAACTCCTGAACATATTATGTCAATGCACATGTCACAATGGTACAACCTGAACACATGTCAATGAACATGTCACAATGGTGTCCAACTCTGAACATATTATGTCAATGCACATGTCACAATGGTGTCCAACTCTTGAACATATTATGTCAATGAACATGTCACAATGGTGTCCAACTCCTGAACATATTATGCAAACACGGGCACCTTTTCCATTTTTTCTTCAGTGATCTCTGGTCATGCGCTTAATTTTATCAAAATTCACAAACTGGGCAGTCAGCTTCAGGTCTGTCAGGTTTCCACAAAGCTGCATTTTAGGTCAACTGTGTGTGGCCACATGTTGATTCTCAGCCCACACAGGACAGGACAGTCTCACAGAACAGGACAGTCTCAGACATGCCTCAGTGTCTGTCTCGTTGAGGCTTCAAACATGGCTCCTAGAGACTATATCTGATTGAGAAGATGTGAGGTGCACATATGGACCGCACCGTATGCTAACGACCTGGATTCATTACGCATACCATCCTCACTTCCTGTTTAGATCTCTGAGGAGCAGGAAACAGATCATAGAAGAAGAAGATTCAAACAGACCGTCCTGTTCTTTATTCTCGTTTTTATACTTGTATTCGCTATCCGCCAGAAAGACTAATTACTTCAAATCAACGGAGACAATCGTTACAGTTTATTTGGACGCCATGCGGTTGTTTCCTATGCACAAACATGTGAGATAACTCTGGTGGAGATAAGAGAGACTGACAGAACTAGTAGTTTGGGTCAAGCAAGCGCCTTCTGTTAGTTAGTCTGTGTTGTGTGTGAGTGTGTGTATGGTTTATCTACTGAGACTTGTGCTATTTCTTCTCTCAAGTCAATTTGACCTCACACACAATGGGGTAATAGAGAATGAGTGTAAGACGGGAGTGAAAAGAGAGATGGGGGTTGTAGAGAGTGAGGGAGAGAGATTGGGGGAGTGGAGGAGGGGAGAGAGATGTAGTGAGCGGGTGAGAGAGAGATGTAGTGAGCGTGTGTGAGAGAGAGAGATGTAGTGAGCGGGTGAGAGAGAGAGATGTAGTGAGCGGGTGAGAGAGAGAGAGGGGGAGGGAGGGAGGGAGGGAGGGAGAGAAGGAGAGAGAGAGAATGTGATATGCCCAAGAGCGACTGTACGTTGTGCCAGTTATGCGTCTACAAGTAGGCCAGCACATTCTGATTTATGCGCTGCTTTTTTATTTACTAGGGTAGTATCCTCTAGGCCTACATCATTCGCTCTACGATGCATTGTAGGTCGCAGGTACTATTTTGCTTCTTGCGGGCCCCGTCACCACATTGTGGCTATTTCACATCAACAGTTGTAGTCTTATATTTCACATCAACAGTTGTGGTCTTATGTTTCACATCAACAGTTGTAGTCTTATGTTTCACATCAACAGTTGCAGTCTTAGGTTTCATATCAACAGTTGTAGTCTTATGTTTCACATCAACAGTTGTAGACTGCGTTTCATATCAACAGTTGTAGTCTTATGTTTCACATCAACAGTTGTAGTCTTATGTTTCACATCAACAGTTGCAGTCTTATGTTTCATATCAACAGTTGTAGTCTTATGTTTCACATCAACAGTTGTAGTCTTATGTTTCACATCAACAGTTGTAGTCTTATGTTTCACATCAACAGTTGTAGTCTTATGTTTCACATCAATGCTGCAGTCTTATGTTTCATATCAACATAGTCTTATGTTTCACATCAACAGTTGTAGTCTTAGGCTCACATCAACAGTTGTAGTCTTATGCTCTCATATCAACAGTTGCAGTCTTAGGTTTCATATCAACAGTTGCAGTCTTATGTTTCATATCAACAGTTGCAGTCTTAGGTTTCACATCAACAGTTGCAGTCTTAGGCTCTACATATCAACAGTTGCAGTCTTAGGCTCTACATCAACAGTTGCAGTTCTAGGTTTCACATCAACAGTTGCAGTCTTATGTTTCACATCATCAACAGTTGTAGTTCGAGTAGTTTCACATCAACAGTTGTAGTCTTAGGTTTCACATCAACAGTTGCAGTCTTAGGTTTCACATCAACAGTTGCAGTCTTATGTTTCACATCAACAGTTGTAGTCTTAGGCCTTCACATCAACAGTTGTAGTCTTATGTTTCACATCAACAGCCAGTCTTGTGCTCTACATCAACAGCTGTAGTCTTATGCTCATATCAACAGTTGCAGTCTTAGGGTTTCACATCAACAGTTGCAGTCTTAGGGGCTCACACTGGGTTGCAGTCTTAGGTTTCACATCAACAGTTGTAGTCTTAGGTTTCACATCAACAGTTGCAGTCTTAGGTTTCATATCAACAGTTGCAGTCTTATGTTTCACATCAACAGTTGTAGTCTTAGGTTTCACATCAACAGTTGCAGTCATATGTTTCACATCAACAGTTGCAGTCTTATGTTTCACATCAACAGTTGTAGTCTTATGTTTCACATCAACAGTTGTAGTCTTAGGTTTCATATCAACAGTTGCAGTCTTAGGTTTCACATCAACTGTTGCATTCTTAGGTTTCACATCAACAGTTGCAGTCTTAGGCTCTGGCTATCAACAGTTGTAGTCTTAGGCTCACATCAACAGTTGTAGTCTTATGTTTCATATCAACAGTTGCAGTCTTAGGTTTCATATCAACAGTTGTAGTCTTATGTTTCATATCAACAGTTGCAGTCTTAGGTTTCATATCAACAGTTGTAGTCTTATGTTTCATATCAACAGTTGTAGTCTTATGTTTCACATCAACAGTTGTAGTCTTATGTTTCACATCAACAGTTGCAGTCTTATGCTTCCACATCAACAGTTGTAGTCTTAGGTTTCATACATCAACAGTTGCAGTCTTATGTTTGAGCACAACAGTTGCAGTCTTATGTTTCACATCAACAGTTGTAGTCTTATGTTTCACATCAACAGTTGCAGTCTTAGGTTTCACATCAACAGTTGCAGTCTTAGGTTTCATATCAACAGTTGCAGTCTTATGTCTCCCCCACATCAATGGTTGCAGTCTTATGTTTACATCAACAGTTGCAGTCTTATGTTTCACATCAACAGTTGTAGTCTTATGTTTCACATCAACAGTTGTAGTCTTAGGTTTCACATCAACAGTTGCAGTCTTATGTTTCACATCAACAGTTGTAGTCTTAGGCTCTGCTATCAACAGTTGCAGTCTTATGTTTCACATCAACAGTTGTAGTCTTAGGTTTCTTAAGTATCAACAGTTGCAGTTCTAGGTTTCACATCAACAGTTGTAGTCTTAGTTTCACATCAACAGTTGCAGTCTTAGGTTTGCTATCAATAAAGTTGTGCCTTATGTTTCACATCAATAGCCAGTCTTATGTTTCACATCAACAGTTGTGGGTCTTATGTTTCACATCAACAGTTGCAGTCTTATGTTTCACATCAACAGTTGCAGTCTTAGGTTTCATATCAACAGTTGCAGTCTTATGTTTCACATCAATAGTTGCAGTCTTTAAGGTTTCACATCAACAGTTGTAGTCTTAGGTTTCACATCAACATTTGCAGTCTTATAAGCCACATCACCAGTTGCAGTCTTATGTTTCACATCAACAGTTGTAGTATTATGTTTCACATCAACAGTTGTAGTCTTAGGTTTCATATCAACAGCTGCGGTCTAGGTTTCATATCAACTGTTGCAGTCTTAGGTTTCACATCAACAGTTGTAGTCTTATGTTTCACATCAACAGTTGTAGTCTTTAAGTGTTTCACATCAACAGTTGTAGTCTTATGTTTCACATCAACAGTTGCAGTCTTAGGTTTCATATCAACAGTTGTAGTCTTATGTTTCACATCAACAGTTGCAGTCTTATGTTTCACATCAACAGTTGTAGTCTTATGTTTCACATCAACAGCTGTGTAGTCTATGTTTCACATCAACAGTTGCATGTCTTGTGTTTCATATCAACAGTTGCAGTCTAGGCTCTATATATCAACAGTTGTAGTCTTATGTTTCACATCAGTTGTGTCTTATGTTTCACATCAACAGTTGTAGTCTTATGTTTCACATCAACAGTTGCAGTCTTGTGGTTTCACATCAACACAGTTGTAGTTCAGGTTTTATATCAACAGCGCAGTCTTATGTTTCACATCAACAGTTGTAGTCTTATGTTGCACATCAACAGTTGCAGTCTTATGTTTCACATCAACAGTTGCAGTCTTATGTTTCACATCAACAGTTGCAGTCTTAGGTTTCATATCAACAGTTGTGTCTATGTTTCACATCAACAGTTGTAGTCTTAGTTTCACATCAACAGTTGCAGTCATATGTTTCACATCAACAGCTGCAGTCTTATACCATCAACAGTTGTAGTCTTATGTGTTTCACATCAACAGTTGTAGTCTTAGGTTTCATATCAACAGTTGCAGTCTTAGGTTTCACATCAACTGTTGCATTCTTAGGTTTCACATCAACAGTTGCAGTCTTAGGTTTCACATCAACAGTTGTAGTCTTATGTTTCACATCAACAGTTGTAGTCTTAGGTTTCATATCAACAGTTGTAGTCTTATGCGTTCTTATATCAACAGTTGTAGCTCTAGGTTTCATATCAACAGTTGTAGTCTTATGTTTCATATCAACAGTTGCAGTCTTAGGTTTCATATCAACAGTTGTAGTCTTATGTTTCATATCAACAGTTGTAGTCTTATGTTTCACATCAACAGTTGTAGTCTTAGGTTCTACATCAACAGTTGCAGTCTTATGTTTCACATCAACAGTTGTAGTCTTAGGTTTCACATCAACAGTTGCAGTCTTAGGTTTCATATCAACAGTTGCAGTCTTATGTTTCACATCAACAGTTGTAGCTTTATGTTTCACATCAACAGCTGCGTCTTAGGCTCTTCACATCAACAGCTGCAGTCTTAGGTTTCATATCAACAGTTGCAGTCTTATGTTTCACATCAACAGTTGCAGTCTTATGTTTCACATCAACAGTTGCAGTCTTATGCTCTCATATCAACAGTTGTAGTCTTATGTTTCATAACAACAGTTGTAGTCTAGGTTTCACATCAACAGTTGCAGTCTTATGTTTCACATCAACAGTTGTAGTCTTAGGTTTCACATCAACAGTTGCAGTCTTATGTTTCACATCAACAGTTGTAGTCTTAGGTTTCACATCAACAGTTGCAGTTCTGAATACATCAACAGTTGTAGTCTTAGGTTTCACATCAACAGTTGCAGTCTTGTGGTTTCATTATCAACAGTTGCAGTCTTATGTTTCACATCAACAGTTGTAGTCTTATGTTTCACATCAACAGTTGTAGTCTTATGTTTCACATCAACAGTTGCAGTCTTATGTTTCACATCAACAGTTGCAGTCTTAGGTTTCATATCAACAGTTGCAGTCTTAGGTTTCATATCAACAGTTGCAGTCTTATGTTTCACATCAACAGTTGTAGTCTTAGGTTTCACATCAACATTTGCAGTCTTATGTTTCACATCAACAGTTGCAGTCTTATGTTTCACATCAACAGTTGTAGTATTATGTTTCACATCAACAGTTGTAGTCTTAGGTTTCATATCAACAGTTGCAGTCTTAGGTTTCACATCAATTGTTAGTAGTCTTAGGTTTCACATCAACAGTTGCAGTCTTAGGGTTTCATATCAACAGTTGTAGTTCCTATGTTTCACATCAACAGTTGTAGTCTTAGGTTTCACATCAACAGTTGTAGTCTTATGTTTCATATCAACAGTTGCAGTCTTAGGTTTCATATCAACAGTTGTAGTCTTATGTTTCACATCAACAGTTGTAGTCTTATGTTTCACATCAACAGTTGCAGTCTTAGGTTTCATATCAACAGTTGTAGTCTTATGTTTCATATCAACAGTTGTAGTCTTATGTTTCACATCAACAGTTGTAGTCTTAGGTTTCACATCAACAGTTGAAGTCTTATGTTTCACATCAACAGTTGTAGTCTTATGTTTCACATCAACAGTTGCAGTCTTATGTTTCATATCAACAGTTGCAGTCTTATGTTTCACATCAACAGTTGTAGTCTTATGTTTCACATCAACAGTTGCAGTCTTAGGTTTCACATCAACAGTTGCAGTCTTAGGTTTCATATCAACAGTTGCAGTCTTATGTTTGTCAACAGTTGCAGTCTTATGTTTCACATCAACAGTTGCAGTCTTATGTTTCACATCAACAGTTGTAGTCTTATGTTTCATATCAACAGTTGTGTAAAGTGTCTTAGGCTCACATCAACAGTTGCAGTCTTATGTTTCATACATCAACAGTTGTAGTCTTAAGGTTCATATCAACAGTTGCAGTCTTATGTTTCACATCAACAGTTGTAGTCTTAGGTTTCACATCAACAGTTGCAGTCTTAGGTTTCATATCAACAGTTGTAGTCTTATGTTTCACATCAACAGCTGTAGTCTTAGGCTCTACATCAACAGTTGTAGTCTTGTTTCATATCAACAGTTGCAGTCTTGTGGCTCTACATCAACAGTTGCAGTCTAGGTCTACATCAACAGTTGCAGTCTTAGGTTTCACATCAACAGTTGTAGTCTTAGGCTCACATCAACAGTTGCAGTCTTAGGCTCTCACATCAACAGTTGTAGTCTTAGGCTCCACATCAACAGTTGTAGTCTTGTGTTTCACATCAACAGTTGCAGTCTTAGGTTTCACATCAACAGTTGCAGTCTTGTGTTTCATCAACAGTTGCAGTTTTAGGTCTTCACATCAACAGTTGTAGTCTTATGTTTCACATCAACAGTTGTAGTCTTAGGTTTCACATCAACAGTTGTAGTCTTATGTTTCACATCAACAGTTGCAGTCTTATGTTTCACATCAACAGTTGCAGTCTTGTACTTCACATCAACACAGCAGTCTTGTGGTTTCACATCAACAGTTGCAGTCCTATGTTTCACATCAACAGTTGTAGTCTTAGGTTTCACATCAACAGTTGCAGTCTTATACCACATCAACAGTTGCAGTCTTATGTTTCACATCAACAGTTGTAGTCTTATGTTTCACATCAACACTTGTAGTCTTAGGTTTCATATCAACAGTTGCAGTCTTAGGTTTCACATCAACAGTTGCAGTCTTAGGTTTCACATCAACAGTTGCAGTCTTAGGTTTCACATCAACAGTTGTGGTCTTATGTTTCTACATCAACAGCTGTAGTCTTAGGTTTCACATCAACAGTTGTGGTCTTATGCTCTTATATCAACAGTTGCAGTCTTAGGTTTCATATCAACAGTTGTAGTCTTAGGTTTCACATCAACAGTTGTAGTCTTATGTTTCACATCAACAGTTGCAGTCTTAGGTTTCATATCAACAGTTGCAGTCTTAGGTTTCATATCAACAGTTGCGTCTTATGTTCTTTACATCAATAGTTGCAGTCTTATGTTTCACATCACAGTTAGCTTTATGTTTCACATCAACAGTTGTAGTCTTATGTCATATCAACAGTTGTAGCTCCTAGGTTTCACATCAACAGTTGCAGTCTTATGCTTCACATCAACAGTTGTAGTCTTAGGTTTCACATCAACAGTTGCAGTCTTAGGTTTCACATCAACAGTTGCAGTCTTATGTTTCACATCAACAGTTGCAGTCTTAGGTTTCATATCAACAGTTGCAGTCTTATGTTTCACATCAACAGTTGTAGTCTTATGTTTCACATCAACAGTTGTAGTCTTATGTTCTACATCAACAGTTGCAGTCTTAGGTTTCACATCAACAGTTGCAGTCTTATGTTTCAGTTAATTAACAGTTGTAGTCTTAGGTTTCACATCAACAGTTGTAGTCTTATGTTTCACATCAACAGTTGCGTCTTATGCTCTTCACTGCCGATATACGATGATGATGATAATGACGACGATTATGGCGTGATATTCGGGCAGCACCACAACCGTGGAAAAGTAGGATGAGCAGGGTAAGGAGAAGAGACAGGAGTAAGGAGATATAGAAGTATATTTTGTGCAACTAACTTTTCCTTGAACCTGTTAATCACCCACAGCCCATGCATGCAACGTTAGAACAACAAGTCTGAAGTTACTGCTTCACCTGAAACGTACAACTCAACAAGCAGTAGCAGTAGACACTAATTTGTTGACTTTTCGCACTTCAGACCACATTTACTTCTTTTCTCCACAAATTTAAACAGAGTTTCCACATTAATGACCAAAAAAAAAAAAAGAAATATTTACAGCCTAGGTTCCCAAATATTGCATGATCTTCGTCTTCTTCATTCACATTCTCTCTCTCTCTCTCTCTCTCTCGCTCACGCGATCACCGCCCAGACCACGTACCAGATCTCCCCATAAGTGCTATTCATGTGGAAATCTGATTTATGCAGACTTAGCATTAGTGTGTTTTATGCCACATCTTCAGTACCATTTGGAGCTCTGGTGCTTATCCTTCGATGATGTGTCCGGTTTCAGCCAGCGTTTACTTTGTCTGTTCTCCATTCTGTAGCCATTTAGTGTCTTTTTTTACGGTGTGGGGTAGCTAGATACACGTCCAACCTCCTTAATCGCCTCTTACGACATGTGCGTGACAGGTAACAGTGGTTCAAGCTCCTTTACACCCCAATTTGGGCCCCGGCAATCACTCGGGCACTATTCACATTCAGACTTACTAGGGTTTAACTTAAGCCTCAATTTTAAAATTACTGCTACAGCAAGACTGCATGTGTCTTATACAGTAGATTTTTTTTATTTGATTTTTTTCCTGATCCAGGAAGCACTTGAGTTTTCAGCTCGGCTCGGTGCCATGGACATCGTAACCTCTGTTTCGGTGCCACGAACACCGTTAATCTGGAGAAACTGTGGCTTTTCTGCCAGCCCGCTGAATTGAACCCGCACTCACAGGGGCTTGTCACCTGCCGTCCAACGCGAACACGCTGGGGCAGGCGGCAGACTACAGTATGTCTGCGGTGTATCTTATACAGTCGATACAGACTACAGTAAGTCTGCAGTGTGTCTTATACAGTTGATACTGACTACAGTAAGTCTGCGGTGTGTCTTATACAGTTAATACAGACTACAGTAAGTCTGTGTGTGTCTTATACAGTTAATACAGACTACAGAGTCTGCGGTGTGTCTTATACAGTTAATACAGACTACAGTAAGTCTGCGGTGTGTTTATATACGGTAAATATAGAGTATGTATGTAAATGTACGATGGGTATGTGTGTACATTAGATACAAAAATACAACTACATTATGTGTGTGTATGGGTATGAAGCAAAGCGTATTTATCAGTGTGCGTGTGCGTGTTTATGTGTGTGTATATCATAGCAAGACAGTAGCCGCGACACCGTTCAACAGATTTGGAGTTCGGTTTTGCTTCTGCTGTGGTATTAATGGTCGCGTATGCGTCATCAGCCTTCACTAGTCGTCATAGCGACGGCTGAGCAGACATTGATTGTATTTATTGCTAGCTAAAGTTGAAACATTATTATTAGACAAATGCTCATCGCAGTTTTCTTCAGTGCACAGAGGTTAGCTCTATATGTTGAACTAGTGCACTCGATTCTGAGCACAGACAGCAGACACCAGGATAAGGTGTTGTCGCAAGATTCTTCAAGGTCACATAACATTCAATGATATAATATATAACACGAAGAAGGAAAGGAGGGCAGAGAAAATCCTGGTTTGACAACATCAAGAGCTGGTCAGGACAGAGTTTCTCCACACTTGCCTGAGGAGTTGAAGACACACAGACTCGCTTATGTGCTTTTTGTACTGATGTGTCCTCAGTGACACTCCCTACGACGTAACGGGTTATGGGCTTTATTATTATTTTTTTATTATTATTATTATTATTATTATATAACACGATGTGTCTAGCTTTGTTAGATATATGGTTTCTGAAGGGCAACACTAACAGTAATAGCCGTCCATCGCAAGCGATGATGACAACAGACCTGTAGACGTGTGCCGCTGCACCTCTCTGCGTGTGCGAAGGTGATTGTAGAGTCCAATCCTAAACACATACCCCTACTGCGGGGCAATACATACTCAAGGTTAACATGTTTGTGCTGTGTGTTCTGTCTCACGCAGCTCGCTGTTTTCTCTGCGCCCCAACGGCACCACGATTCTCAGATATGCGGGTTCATCTTGTGTGACAGTGCAGTACAGTAAACAATAACAGTACAGTGTATCGTTAGTACAAGATACATGAGGGGCAACAGTAACAGTACAGTGTATACTGCAACAGTAACAGAACAAGATACATGAGGGAAACAATAATAGTACAGTGCATCGTTAGTGCAAGATACATAAGGGAAACAATAACAGTACAGTGTATCGTTAGTACAAGATACATAAGGGCAACAATAACAGTACAGTGTATACTGCAACAGTAACAGTACAAGATACATAAGGGAAACAATAACAGTGGTTATGTAATGTTAGTACAAGATACATAAGGAAGCAATAACAGTACAGTATATCGTTAGTACAAGATACATGCGAAGCAATAACAGTACAGTATATCGTTAGACAAGATACATAAGGAAATAATAACAGTACAGTGTATCGTTATACAAGATACATAAGGGAAAATAATAATAACAGTACAGTATAATGTTAGCACAAGATACATAAGGGAAATAATAACAGTACAGTATATCGTTAGTACAAGATACATAAGGGAAACAATAACAGTACAGTGTATCGTTAGTACAAGATACATAAGGGCTAACAGTACAGTGTATCGTTAGTTAAGATACATAAGGGAAATAATAACAGTACAGTGTATCGTTAGTACAAGATACATGAGGGGAACAATAACAGTACAGTGTATACTGCAACAGTAACAGAACAAGACATATAAATGGAAGATTGCTGTCCAACCCCATATTACAAACAATTTAACAATCACATAGCGTTACAAACATAACAATAGAGTAACAGTAAAGATCGACTTCATATTTCATACTTTTGTAGGCGTCTGTGCGTAGGGGTAGGAGCTCAAACTAGAACCCAAGAGTACCTGTACCGATGTAGACAAGTCGTGGAGACCTACTCATCTTTCTTCAAGCAATCTTCAATTTGTGTGTTCTTCCTTATCACATTAACGGTGTCATATCTGTCAGAAAGGACTGTCGAATCTAACAAACATCTACACCAGTTACCTCTCTAAAGTGGCGAGCACTGTTCGCCTGTGGGCGCTGAAGGGGTTGAGCGATAGTGGGTCTGCGCTACTGGGGATTCAGATTTGCGATTGAATAATCATACAACATTTTTAATTCTCCATTTTAATTCATCTTATGCCCATCTTACACGAAATATTTTTTCATCAATTTTTTATTTCAGTATATAATCATTTTAAAATTGACCATGTGTGACATAAATATGTATCAATTTTCTATGTCAAAGTGAAAACAGAGCATGTGTATAGGTGGGAGGAGGGCGTTGGGAAACTGTTATAATGGGGAGGGGGGCGTTATAAAGTTTATGTCGCAAAGTGGCAGTGGGCTGAAAAATTGGGAATCTATGATCTATACATTGCGTTCGTGATCAAGAAAGCGTTCCACCGCGTAAATAGAAACAAGCTGTAGAAAGTATTGTCAATCTATATTAATGACCACTTACCCGCCCGCCCAGCGTGTTCGTAGCGCGCTGGACAACGTATGACAAGCCCTCTGTGAGTGTGGGTTCAATTTGGGTGGATCGGCAGAAACCACAGGTTTTCCAGATTTACGGTGTTCGTGGCACCAAACCGAAGGGTTATGATGTCCATGGCACCGAGCCGAAGAGCTGAAAGCTCAAGCTTCTGGATCGAAAACAAATGATCACTTAATTAATTTATGCAAGAGCCTCTATATGCATAGACAGTGTACGCTATTAGAATATAGATTCCCAAACTTCATCGGCCCACCGCCCACTTCCGCCAAAACATAACTCTTTGTAAAGCCCTCCCCTCCCACTCCACATTATAACAGCTCTGCCAACGCCCTCGCACATATATACATGCTCTATTTTCTCTTTGACATAGAAAATTGATATATATTTCTGTAATACATGGTCAATTTTCAAATGATTATATGCTTGAAATAGAAAAATTCGATGAAAAAATGGATCGTGTAAGAGACGGGCATATAAGATGAATTAAAATGAAGAATTCAAATTTTAAATGATTATTCAATCGTACACTACGAAAATAATTTATTTAAAATATTTATTATTAATTTCTTCTACAGCCACTGACACCCACTGTTTCGACTTCCCCATTTCTTCTGTACCTCAACGTCTTCCTAGAATGCTTTAGCGCTCACTGTGTGGTGGGGGCGGTACTGCCCACTTGGGAAACGCTGGGTTAGAACAAACACAGTACTCTCAGAAAAGTTCCACGTTGGGTCTAAGACAAAGATGTGCACTATCGCCGCTGCTGTTCATCACATATATCGATCAAATCCGTAAAATCGCTAACACTAGTGAAGGGAATAACCTTGGGGAACTCATTTCACAAATTTTTGTAGACGATCAGGCAATCATATCAACAACAGAAGAACAGCTATAAATAACACATTAAGAGACTCCAGTTAACATGCAATGAATACGGTATGAGAATAACATCGACAAAACATGAAGTAATGACATTCGCTAGAGAGAAAACGCTACCAATATCTCCATCAACAAGCGCCATTAAAACAAGTCAAATACTTTACATACCTATGTGGCATTTTTTCAGCAAAGAATAACTAACGAAATCCAACATAGATGCAATAAAAGTTAAAGTTAATTGTATATCTCATGGTGACTTTGCGAATCAACCTCAGCTTTTTTAACGCTGTTTGTGATTTTTCTAGGCATTATTACGTTCAGTAGTTTGCCATTGATTTTTGAACGGGTGGTGCCATCGTTCTGTTGTAAAAATCCACGCGAAACACCCCATAAACTAAACTGTCCGCAGCGTTATTCGAATTCGAACGTCGGGTTAATAGACCGAGCCGCTATCCCCAAGCCACAGACGCCACCCAGATGCAATAAAGGTTAGTTTATTCCTTCGAGCCAAAGGCGGCACACATAGGGCAGAGGTTTTAGACTTCATGTGATACGGTCTTTGCTAGCAGTTGGAGATCTTTGTATGGTTTTACATCCTAATAGTTTACTTTCTTGTTGGATGGTTCTTCGAAGAGTGGTCTTTGGTCTCTACGTTTTCTTCTCCCAACCAGACCTATATTCCTAGTTGTACTTCCGCCGGACTCAGCCATGATCTGCCTGTTTCTATAATGTAGATCACATGTGCTGGTATCTAATTCTCTTCTTCTTTGCGTTCGTTCTTTACGACCAATTTTAATCACTATTTGTGATATGTCTGATCTTTGCCAAGAATGTGTATACGTTGTACATTGGTTTAGTAGGCCCCTAAACGCATAGACACGTTTAGGACATGCATCCGGTTTTAAGCCTAACCTCCTTAGTCGCCTCTACGTGACATGCGGCAGGCAAGTGGTTCATTCTTTACACCTAAAATTTGGGCCCCGGTAACCACTTCAAGGATCTAATTTATTAAATACATATATTTGGATTATATATCATTGCTAGTTGTTGCTGGCGGGGCGGCATGGAGAGGGAGGTTGTTATTACCAAACTTTAAAATAAATTGTTAGATTGTGTTTTATGGGGAGATTCTTTCTAGAACGCATTTACACAACAACAAAAACACACAAAACCCCTGCAAAATGCATTTTACCACAATTGCTAACTATTTCACAGCCAAGAAACAATGAAGAGAAAAGAGCGGGAAATAATGAAACAATGATTACATAATACACAGATTACATGAACAACAAAACCAAGAATGCAACAATATACCAAGAAAGCAACAATAATGTGGCGATAAATACTCGTACTTGGTCAACTCTGATTATATATATGACTATCATCTAATATAAATTTATATATATATTTTTTTTTTCCCGATCCAGAAATTTTAAGCACTTGAGCTTTTCAGCTATTCGGCTCGGTGCCATGAACAACGTAACCCCGTCTGGTGCCACGAACACCGTAAATCTGGGGAATTTGTGGCTTTTTCTGCCATCCCGCGGAATTGAAACCCGCACACACAGAGGGATAGTCACCCGTAGTCCAACGCGCTACGAACATCGCTGGGCAGACGGGCGCATATAGGCATATATATATCGATATTAGATACTATTCAACAATAGAAATTATTTATCATCTATATCTTCTGTACAAATGTAGATGTATCTTCATACAACAATATCTTCTGTACAACATTATCTTCTGTACAACATTATCTCTTGTACAACAATATCTTCTGTACAACATTATCTTCTGTACAACATTATCTTCTGTACAACAATATCTTCTGTACAACATGGACAGCATTTATCTTCATACAACATTATCTTCTGTACAACAATATCTTCTGTACAACATAGACACATTATCTTCTGTACAACATTATCTTCACAACATATGGGACACATTGTCTCCTGTACAACATGGGACACATTGTCTCCTGTACAACATGTACACTATATATATAGTATATAAACTTAGCACTACAGTGACAATTACAGTTTACTAGATATGAGTGCCTGAGTGTTACCGGCGCCCAAATTTGGGGTGTAAAGAATAGAACCACTGTTACCTGCCATGCATGTCGTAAGAGGCGACTATGAGGTTTGGCTGAAATCGGATGCATGTGTCCTAAGCGTGTAGAAGTCTATGCGTTTAGGAGCCCAATGTTAATTTGCAACGTATACACGTTCTTGGCAGGATCAAACATATCACAAAGAGTGATTAAATTGGTCATAAAGAACGAACGCAAAGAAGAAGAAGAAGAAGAAGACTAGATATGAGGATGTTTTTAGAGGTGTTTTAAAAAGCATTTCTCTGAAAGGATGAAATAATTGATTCATCAATACATATATATATATATATATATTTCTTCATGTTTTCACTAGATTGGGATTTTCGATTTCTAACAAAGGCAGCCGTCTGCCTCAGATTATCAGTCACGCCATACAGTTTGTCTGGATGCTGGCATGTAGGCCACTCTTAGTAAGTTTTGGCTCCCTGTGATGGCAGATCTGACATTCTTACTGCATTGCTAAATCTCCGAGGCAGATTGGCGACCGTAGAATCCGTTATCCCATTCCTTATTGTAGAGGGGTCGTTGCACTATGGTGTTATGCGCCTTACGGCCTGGTGTTCCGTTTTCTGGCAAGCATTTGTTTCGGGTTAGCATTCCTTGAAGAAAACGTGCATCCGATTTCCGAAGCAAACCTCCTTAGTCGCCTTCTTACGACATGCGTTGCAGGTAACAGTGGTTCTATTCATTACACCTGAAAATAGGCCCTGGTAACTACTCGCATGAATATATATATATATATATCTTCTTCTTGAACGATTCCACAAAGACCAATAGTTAACCATACCTCAGTGATTTGTATGTGATCTGAGCCTAAGAGCGATTGGGTAATGTTGTGCCAGTTATCCGCCTACAGGGCAGGCCAAAACATCCGATTTCTGCTATGCTTTTTATTTACTAGGTAGCTTCCTCAAGTCCTACATCAGCTGCCTTTACGACATGCCTTGTAGGCTTCCAGTGGTGCTTGCCTCTTGCTTCCTTGGTGAGCCCTTATGTTCACGGGCGATTTATATATATCAGTGGCGGCTCACACATGGGCCAGTGGGCCTCGCCAAAATAATGTAATGTGTATTTATTATTTCATCATCAGGTGCCGTGCCGCTGGCGCAGGCGATCATGGACGGCTAAATCTCTGTCGTTGCGTGTTTGCTATCAACTCAGATGTTGACGCTCACTGTGCCATGAAGTCAGGCGTTATCCAACATTTTCTCTGTCTGTCTTCCTCTGTCCTCTTGCTCCACTGATTTTACCGGTTGTCACGATGGTTTCTAAACTCCTCCTCCTCATCACATGCCTGAAAATTATTTATAGGTTTATTATTTAATAAATTCAAAATATAACCTAACCCAAAGCCATACCACAAAATTTTGTGTCTGGCTCCCACCCAACAAAAAAAACGATCACGAACCGCCACTGATTTATATGGCAAAAGAGAGAATCAAGAGTTGGGGACGATGGTATATGAACACACAAACTAAGCTAACACACAAAGCAACAACAACAATAAGAGAAATGTAATGAACGTCTATACTAACCTGCATGTATGCGTGACATGCTGTTGTAAATGTGAGAGCTGTTTAAATGCCTGATCACAAAATGAGTACAGCATATGCTCTGCATGCCAGAAACAAGCTGTTGGGCCAGCTGTTGCTTACTGCGAAACATCTTCGGGGACATGTCAGACATGGGTGAGTCTTTCAGTTCCCGACCCTGACTATGCCCCGGTGATTGATTCCATAGAATGATCATCCATCAAGCCAGAGAGTGAGTGACTGACCTGCCTGATAGTAAAGGTATACTGTGCGTGGTGTCTGCTGACTAGATCTACAAAGAATCCATTTCCACTGTGGCCCAAATGAGAATTGCACTGCTTGAACGGGCTAATCCTAGAACACCTTCCAGTCGCACAAAGAGTTTGGAGGCAGTGGGCCAGGCATGATACCTATCAGGAGAAGACGATTGCAATTGAAGCTACTGCTGCAATTGTTTCTTCAATGAGAGATGTAGGTTTGATGGCTTCCAACTTGATCATACAGGATGCAGAAGAAGTTGAATACACAGGAACGTAAGGTCACGCGAGTATCATTACGGCTGTTAGTTTCAGACAAGAGTGGTGATCCAGGTCGAGAACAATCTGTCTGTTACTATCCAATCCAAATGCTGAGAGATCACTTCTGGCCATTATGATTGTTACCAAACATTGTCTACCGCCAATATTTTCTTGCTGGTTGTGATGGTCTACCAGGCTTTACTGGGAGTGTGATGGGCATCAGACAGGACTCTGTGATCAGAGAGACTCTATATGATCAGGTAATGAGTGTGGGTCCTCATGCTGCTGCTGTTGCTGATGGGTGGTGATGATGATGATGATGATGATGACCACAGATCCCAAATTAGTGCTGAGCTCCACCATAATGTGGGCGGTCGTCCTCGACGAGGAATAATTGGAAACTGAATCCAATAAGTTCTGAGGTGACTGTTCAGAATTGAAACCATAAGAGAATGGGAGTTTGAACTTCCAGACTTGTAAACTGCTCTGAACTGCCTCCTTCCAGAAATATTTTTGTCTACTGAGTCCAACACTCCTCGACCATCACTGCTCATAGTGCCGGCCACACTTCCACTATGCTGCCCTCCGCCGCGACTATCTATTCCTACAGGCGTTAAGTTTCTCATTGGTTGACTATGTCTGTCTGATAATGAGCTAGTCCTGCAAACCAGAAAGCGCTCGACTGACTAAGTTACTACTAACATTGTCACTTCATTACCATTAATACCATACCACTAAGTACACACATATCTCTGTCATTATGAATCTGTCTCATTGACAATTAGATATCACTTAGACTAGAAATTCTCTCTTGGGGTTGCTAAGATGTCTCCGTCCACCATTGATCACAGAATCTAACGACTGATCTGTGACTTTCCACGTCATATTTCGTCAATGATTGTAAGTATGACCACACCTGCTAAATGCTCTAAACTTGCTGTCTTGCTGAGATCTAAGGACATACCGTGAGCTGTGTATGTTCTGCCATAGTATGAGTGTGCTCTAGAGAATGTGACGACTGCTGGTCAGTGATACTGACACTGACTTCTGTGTGTTGATCAACTAAGATCTGACTCCATGTCATGCTCTGTATGTTGCCTCTCTGTTGAGCTGATATGCTGGGATGTTCTGTGGTGGCATTTGGATTAGCAGTACTTGTAATTTCACGGTCATCTCTGGAAAATAGAAACAACAAATGTTAGAACAATTCCAGGCAGGAAGAGAGCACAAGAGATATACAGGGTGTTCAAGATAATTGCAGCCCCATTGACAATTGAAACTTGCCAGGTACATATTGAGTTGTGTTTATTTACTATTTAAACCGGTTCTGACCCGCCCGTCCTACGTCACATTTGTCCATCGCCCTTTCCCGGACTAAGCAATTACACACCGTCACATAACTCGACCTATACTACATGTCATAACTGAACTTTCATTTACATATATGCCAGATTAGCTCGTATTCACGGCTGCTTTAAGTTGAACACCCTGTACAATATATAATAATTCACGTATCATACGTTACATAGGGCCTGCAATAATTTCTCCATACTGCTCTGTCCTGGGCAACTCTGCTCAATCTCCTCCAGCAATCCTACTGAGAATGATACTTTGCCTCTCTCAGCAAAGTTAAAAGATATATAATGATAATTGTCTATTGTCTATTCCTAGGTGGGAAGATGGAGTTGGCTGTCCACTCTTGCTGTTGCTGTAGGGATGGGGGTGGGAGCTTAATTTACATTCCAGGACCAGATAATTCATCCTGTTGTGTATATATCCATGTTTATGTAGCGTGCTCTTATATTATCTATCCATCTTTTTATTGGTCTTCTTGTTCTGTAGTATTCGATCGCTTTTTATTGTATGAGGGAGATGTTATTGTGTTGGTTGTATTTATTCTCATTAAATGTCCAAACCACTGCATTTGTTTGTCTTTCTGATGTATTCTGATGCAGTTAAAGAGTTCACTTGCTTGATGTCCTTATTTTTGTAGTCTATCTTTCCTGGTGACCCTCTGCCTTCCTTCTCCTAGCATTTCATTTCACATGTGGTGAGCTTTCTGTATGTGTTGCTGTAAGAGTTCAAGTTTAGCACTGGTAACAAAGTGTTGGTAAGCTTTCTGTGGTATAAGCGGTTATTTGAGACCAAGTTTTCTGGCACTGGTAACAAAGTGTTGGTAAGCTTTCTGTGGTGTGTTGTTGTCAGAGACCACGTTTGGGTACTGGTAACACGTGTGTTGTAAGCTTGGTGTGTTATGTCAGAGACCAAGTTTGGCACTGGTAACAAAACATTAGTAAGCTTTCTGTGTTTCTGCTGCTGTCAGAGACCAAGTTTGGCACTGGTAACAACAAAGTGTTGGTAAGCTTGTGGTATGTGTTGGGTTGCCGATACCAAGTTTGGCACTGGTATCAAAGTGTTGGTGAGCTTTCTGTGGTGTAAGGTTAAGGTTAGAGACCAAGTTTGGCACTGGTAACAAAATATTGTAAGCTTTCTGTGGTTTCTTACGGTCAGAAACCATGTTTGGCAATTGTAACAGAGGTTAGTGAGCTGTGGTGTGTGTTGCTGTCAGAGACCAAGTTTGGCACTGGTGCAACAAAGGCAGTGAGCTTTCAGTATGTTGTCAGAGACCACGTTTGGTACTGGTAACAGAGGTTGGTGAATTTGCAGGGTGTTGCTGTCAGAGACCAAGTTTCACACTGTAACAAAGTGTTGTGCTTTCTGTGGTGTGTTGCTGTCAGAGACCAAGTCGGCACTGGTAACAAAGTGTTGTGCGCTTGTGGTGTGTTGCTGTCAGGATACCAAGTTTGACACTGCAACAAAGTGTTGGTGAGCTTTCTGTGGTGTGCTGTCAGAGACCAAGTCGGCAATTGGTAACAAAGTGTTGGTAAGCTTTCTGTGGTGTGTTGCTGTCAGATGTACTGCTAATATAGTTCCAATAATCAAACAATAACAGAATATAAACACTGTTACTACAGCTCCATAGACTGTCTAAGAAAGAGAGACAAGACGAAAAAATGAAATATTTCTATTTCTATAATTGCATAATTGTCTCGGTAAAGTCAGGTAAAGAAGGATCATCATCATCAAGGTGCGTATCCTTTATAGGACGTTGCTCTTTGCAGCACATCTGAAATTCACTCTGTCTCTTGCCAGTTCACCCACTTCTGCTCGATTTCCCTTGGTCATGTTCATGGTTTCTAATATCTTGTAAATATCTTCTTCTTGGTCTGCCTCTGCGTCCTGGGACCCTGCTCTCTAGTATTGTTCTTTCCAGGCCATCGTGACATTTACGTATTCAAAGTATGTGATTTTTCTATGGTGTTGTTTATCAACCAATTTTCTTTAACATTTAGTTCTTTCAAGACATGTGTGTCTTTTTCTTTTTTTCTGTCCATGGTATTACTTGTAGATCTTTTCTGCAGCATTTAGTTCTGAAGGACTGGATTTTCGTTCTTAATTTAAAGAAGGATAGATGGAAATAAATTAACGACCTGGGGGAAGGAGGGGGAGAGATGAAAACGACATGTACAGTTATTACCTTGTTACGCAGGATCAAAGAAAATGTAGAAACATTATCAGTACGAAAACAGGAGCAGAGGTAGCTTGTCTTTCACATGCATGATTTTTAATCATTGCAGATCTTGTTTTACTTTCCTGGTAGTCTGTCTTTGATCTGATACAGATACGTTCGTCTGTCTAACGAAACCAAGATTGATATCATCTGTCTTTGATTTGATACAGATATGTCTGTTCGTTCAACGAAGCCAGCGATTGATATCATCTGTTTTTGATGTGACAGCAGATCTGTCCGTCTGTCTAACGAAACCAAGGATTGATACGTCTGTCTTATCGGATAGAGATATGTCTGTCTGTCTAACGAAGCCAAGGATTGATATCATCTGTTTTTGATGACATAGATCTGTCTGTCTGTCTAACGAAGCCAATGATTGATATTGTCTGTTCTTTGATTGATACAGATCTATCTGTCTGTCTAATGAAACAAGGATTAATATTGTCTGTCTTTGATCTGATACAGATCCGTCTGTCTAACGAAGAAAGCGACTGATATCATCTTCACTGTAATGAAGTCTGCTGGAGAATCACTTTCATTTGATGCCTTGTTTAAGATCGTCAGAGAGCTTCAACAATGTGCACTCTGGAATAGAAGAAGACCATCATAGCTGGTGGTACGCCTGGAGGGTTACCTGACCCAATATCGCGTGTAAAGAATAGAACCACTGTTACCCGCTACGCATATCGTAAGAGGCGACTAAGGAGGTTTGGCTGAAATCGATGCATGTGTCCTAAACGTGTAGAAGTCTATGCGCAACGCAGGGCCGTGCGGTATATTTTTTCAGTATGATGCAAGTCTTTGAAATGCCGCCCCTTAAATGTTTTTTCTTTAAAATAACCTTCAATTGTGATTTTGATTTCGCTGCTTATGCCGCCTCCTTACGTTGCTGTCTCTCTGTATCATATCACGGCATGGCTCTGTTTAAACGGATCATGTGTTCGGCCGATTATGTATAGATATAGCAGGCTCACTGTAAACTGTGACATCCAAACAAAAGTCCATGTCAAGACCAATGAAGAAGTATACGAGAAGAACGAGGAAAAAAAAAAGAGGAGACGGAGTAAGTAGTACAAGATGAGAAAGACATAGAAGGAGTAAGTAGTACAAGATGAGAAAGACATAGAAGGAGTAAGTAGTACAAGATGAGAAAGACCTAGAAGGAGTAAGTAGTACAAGATGAGAAAGACGTAGAAGGAGTAAGTAGTACAAAATGAGAAAGACATAGAAGGAGTAAGTAGTACAAAATGAGAAAGACAAAGAGTAAGTAGTACAAGATGAGAAAGACATAGAAGAAGGAGTAAGTAGTACAAGATGAGAAAGACGTAGAAGGAGTAAGTAGTACAAGATGAGAAAGACGTAGTAAGTAGTACAAGATGAGAAAGACGTAGAAGGAGTAAGTAGTACAAGATGAGAAAGACGTAGTAAGGAGTACAAGATGAGAAAGACGTAGAAGGAGTAAGTAGTACAAGATGAGAAAGACGTAGAAGGAGGAGTAAGTGGTACAAGATGAGAAAGACAAAGAAGAAGGAGTAAGTAGTACAAGATGAAAAAGACGTAGAAGAGGGAGTAAGTAGTACAAGATGAGAAAGACATAGAAGTAGTAAGTAGTACAAGATGAGAAAGACGTAGAAGGAGGAGTAAGTGGTACAAGATGAGAAAGACGTAGAAGAAGGAGTAAGTAGTACAAGATGAAAAAGACGTAGAAGAGGGAGTAAGTAGTACAAGATGAGAAAGACATAGAAGTAGTAAGTAGTACAAGATGAGAAAGACATAGAAGTAGTAAGTAGTACAAGATGAGAAAGACGTAGAAGGAGGAGTAAGTAGTACAGAGATAAGAAAGACTAGAAGTGTGGTCTTAGTAAGAGATGTAGCAAGATAAAAGACAGTCGAATAGGAGGAGGAGTGAAACACATTCGAAAATTGAAGACCGTGAACAGATGAGAGGTCTGACAAGTATTAAAGACTTCAAGACATGTGTTTAAGACGGGCGTATCATACGTACGGCCTGTTTGAACGGACATAGTCGGCTGAATGTAAGTATAGCGTACTGAAAAGACATAAACAAAGTATATTAAGACAATGAAGAAGAACGAAGAACGAGAAGAAGGGAGTAAGTAGTACAAGATGAGAAAGACGTAGAAGAAGGAGTAAGTAGTACAAGATGAGAAAGACTAAAGAGGAGTAAGTAGTACAAGATGAGAAAGACGTAGAAGGAGTAAGTAGTACAAGATGAGAAAGACGTAGAAGGAGTAAGTAGTACAAGATGAGAAAGACGTAGAAGGAGTAAGTAGTACAAGATGAGAAAGACGTAGAAGAAGTAAGTAGTACAAGATGAAAAGACGATAGAGGAGTAAGTAGTACAAGATGAGAAAGACATAGAAGGAGTAAGTAGTACAAGATGAGAAAGACGTAGAAGGAGGAGTAAGTAGTACAAGATGAGAAAGACTAGAAAGGAGTAAGTAGTACAAGATGAGAAAGACGAGATAGGAGTAAGTAGTACAAGATGAGAAAGACATAGAAGAAGGAGTAAGTAGTACAAGATGAGAAAGACGTAGAAGAAGGAGTAAGTAGTACAAGATGAGAAAGACATAGAAGAGGGAGTAAGTAGTACAAGATGAGAAAGACATAGAAGAGGGAGTAAGTAGTACAAGATGAGAAAGACATAGAAGAAGGAGTAAGTAGTACAAGATGAGAAAGACGTAGAAGAAGGAGTAAGTAGTACAAGATGAGAAAGACAGTGAAAGGAGTAAGTAGTACAAGATGAGAAAGACATAGAGGAGTAAGTAGTACAAGATGAGAAAGACATAAGAAGAGTAAGTAGTACAAGATGAGAAAGACAGAAGTAGTAAGTAGTACAAGATGAGAAAGACGTAGAAGAAGGAGTAAGTAGTACAAGATGAGAAAGACATAGAAGAAGGAGTAAGTAGTACAAGATGAGAAAGACGTAAAGGAGTAGGTAGTACAAGATGAGAAAGACATAGAAGAGATGAAGAAAAAAACACAATGAAGATGATAGATAAAAAGAAGAAGATATGGCAGAAAATACTGCTTGAAATGGATTGACATTTCTTCACCTTCATGAAAATCTCCCCAGACTCCCGCCCAGAAAATAAAGAGCATATCAAACTATGTGACTGGGTCGCCGTGATCTTCTTTAATAAATTGACATTTTCTTCAGCATCGATTTTTCTATCACGTGCTCCAAGTCGGCCAACGCTCGGCAAGATTGACTGGGAGACATTATCTCAGGCTTCTTCTCTGAGAGGGTTGGGGGCAAGGCGGAGAGAATAAATCAGCTATATATAGTATAGTATACTGTCCATAATTGTTATCATTGCGGTTATAGTTTGTGTAACTTGTGCGTCCAGTACAGGATGGGGGAGGGAATGGAGGGTGGAGGGGGAGGGAGGGATCGTGTTAATAGAAGACAGAGGGCGAAAATACATTGAACATTGGATACAGAGCTAGTGTTAGTTCATGTTGCAGATCAAATGTCTTGCATCACGACATACAGTACAATACAGACAAACAGACTAACATACAGTACAATACAGACAAACAGACTAACATACAGTACAATACAGACAGACAGACTAACATACAGTACAATACAGACAAACAGACTAACATACAGTACAATACAGACAGACAGACTAACATACAGTACAATACAGACAAACAGACTAACATACAGTACAATACAGACAGACTAACATACAGTGCAAGACATGACAAACAGACTAACATACAGTACAATACAGACAGACAGACTAACATACAGTACAAGATATGACAGACACACATAGAGTTCAAGACAGGACAGACAGACTAACATACATATAAGACAGGACAGACAGACTAACATACAGTACAAGACAGGCCAGACAGACTAACATACAGTACGAGACAGGACAGACAGACTAAAATACAAGACAAGACAGACTGACTAACATACAGTACAAGACAGACTAACGTACAGTACAAGACTGACTAACATACAGTACAAGACTGACTAACATACAGTACAAGACATACTGACTAACATACAGTACAAGACTAACTAACATACAGTACAAGACTAACTAACATACAATACAAGACTAACTAACATACAGTACAAGACCAATTTACATACAGTACAAGACTAACTAACATACAGTACAAGACAGACTGACTAACATACAGTACAAGAAAGACTAACATACAGTACAAGACTGACTAACTAACATACAGTACAAGACTGACTAACTTACAGTACAAGACTGACTAACATACAGTACAAGACTAACTAACATACAGTACAAGACTGACTAACATACAGTACAAGACTAACTAACATACAGTACAAGACTGACTAACATACAGTACAAGACAGACTAACTAACATACAGTACAAGACAGACTGACTAACATACAGTACAAGACTGACTAACATACAGTACAAGCCTAACTAACATACAGTACAAGACAGACTAACATACAGTACAAGACTAACTAACATACAGTACAAGACAGACTGACTAACATACAGTACAAGACTAACTAACATACAGTACAAGACTAACTAACATACAGTACAAGACTAACTAACATGCAGTACAAGATTGACTAACATACAGTACAAGACTGACTAACATACAGTACAAGACTAACTAACATACAGTACAAGACTGACTAACATACAGTACAAGATTGACTAACATACAGTACAAGACTAACTAACATGCAGTACAAGACAGACTAACATACAGTACAAGACTAACTAACATACAGTACAAGACAGACTGACTAACATACAGTACAAGACTAACTAACATACAGTACAAGACTAACTAACATACAGTACAAGACAGACTAACATACAGTACAAGACAGTCTAACATACAGTACAAGACAGACTAACTAACATACAGTACAAGACTGACTAACATACAGTACAAGACTGACTAACATACAGTACAAGACTGACTAACATACAGTACAAGACTAACTAACATACAGTACAAGACAGACTAACATACAGTACAAGACAGACTAACATACAGTACAAGACAGACTAACATACAGTACAAGACAGACTAACTAACATACAGTACAAGACAGACTAACTAACATACAGTACAAGACTAACTAACATACAGTACAAGACTAACTAACATACAGTACAAGACTAACTAACATACAGTACAAGACTGACTAACATACAGTACAAGACTGACTAACATACAGTACAAGACAGACTAACATACAGTACAAGACTGACTAAGATACAGTACAAGACAGACTAACATACAGTACAAGACTAACTAACATACAGTACAAGACAGACTAACATACAGTACAAGACAGACTAACATACAGTACAAGACAGACTAACATACAGTACAAGACTAACTAACATACAGTACAAGACAGACTAACATACAGTACAAGACTAACTAACATGCAGTACAAGACTGACTAACATACAGTACAAGACTAACTAACATACAGTACAAGACAGACTAACATACAGTACAAGACAGACTACATGCAGTACAAGACTAACATACAGTACAAGACTAAGTAACACACAGTACAAGACTAACTAACATACAGTACAAGACTGACTAACTAACATACAGTACAAGACTAACTAACATGCAGTACAAGACAGACTAACATGCAGTACAAGACTGACTAACTAACATACAGTACAAGACTAACTAACATGCAGTACAAGACAGACTAACATACAGTACAAGACTAACTAACATACAGTACAAGACTGACTAACTAACATACAGTACAAGACTAACTAACATACAGTACAAGACAGACTGCCATACAGTACAAGACAGTACCACACAGTACAAGACAGACTACCATACAGTACAAGACAAACATACAGTACAAGACTGACTAACTAATATACAGTACAAGACAGTACCATACAGTACAAGATAGACTAACATACAGTACAAGACAGACTAACATACAGTACAAGACTAACTAACATACAGTACAAGACTGACTAACTAACATACAGTACAAGACTAACTAATATACAGTACAAGACAGACTGTCATACAGTACAAGACAGTACCACACAGTACAAGACAGACTACCATACAGTACAAGACTAACTAATATACAGTACAAGACAGTACCATACAGTACAAGATAGACTAACATACAGTACAAGACAGGGCAGACGTAACGAGAAGTAGCAGCAAAGACAATATAACAAACCAAAGTCGGGGAATTAAACAAGAGAACAGAACTCTTCCCTGTGATGAATGTTCTTGACGTTTGGGACACCCGAATGTTGTCCCACAAAGATTATGTGTATAATATTGATTTCAGTAGATATCACATTGAGATATTATCATCAGGTGCCGTGCCGGTTGGCGTAGGCGATCATGGATCTCCACAAATCTCTATCTTTGGTGTGTGCTATCAATTCAGATGTTGACGCTCTACCGTGCCATGAAGTCAGGCTATCCAAAATGTGCTCCCTCTGTCTCGTGTACCCTCGATTTTACCAGTTGTTCTAAGCCTCCCCTCCTCACCACATACCCGAAAAATGATAACTGTATCTTTCTTATATTGATTCTACTTTTTCTGTGTGTCTTGACCTCATTCAACATTAGTTATTTTAGCAGTCCATATATATTTATGTATATATCTTAATGTGATATATATATATATATATATATATATATATATATGAAAGTTAATTGTATATCCTTTACATAACTTTGCGAATCAACCCCAGCTTTTTAACGCTGTTTGTGATTTTCTAGGCATTATTACGTTAAGTAGTTTGCCATTGCTTTCTGAACGGTGGTGCCATCGTCCTTTTGTAAAAATCCACGAGAAACAATTTGCAACCAAACTGTCCGCAGCGTGATTCGAACTCAGAACGTCGGGTTAATAGACCGAGTCCATTAAGCCACAGACGCCACTATATATATATAAAGGGTTTTGAAGCCGAAGGATTGACTTCATTGCACCGGGTTTTACCTCATATGGCTCGGTCCCTCTCCGCAGAATGGAACGAAACCTACCGAGAGTATTGCACAAGCACGAACTCCGTAGCTCCAGCAACAATCCTAGGGATCTCTGGAAAAACTGCACTCGTGAACAGAATGGCGCGGTCCGGATTCGAACCCTCGACCTTCGACTCATAAGACAACGGGCTTAACCACTTAGCCACAGAGACCCCAGCAATTTGGAAGGTTGAGAACAAAACAGAAGGAAGTGCTCTCAGCGAAAAGCTACTATAGCGGCTAATGGCGTGATGGGTGCACATTTGTACGCCACTATATTGGTTAATGATGTGCAGTATGTTAAGATGTCAAATGATATGTGTGCTTGCTTATCAGTTGAACTACACGTAGTTTCTTTCCTGGGTGGCACGCTCTCCAGTGGGTGGATCATTCAAAGTTAGGAAGTTTCAAGTACCAACAACACCAGAAAAGACACCAGCATCAGCATAAGAAAGAAAGTTGGCACAGAACCTTGCTTGAATTACATTGAGAAACAAATAATGAAGTGGTTTGGCCCCTAATAAGAATGCATCCAAACTCCACAGTATACAAAGTCTTCTACAACAGAACATCGAGAAAGAAGGCGAGAGAAGACTACGAAAAGATGGTTAGATTGCATAGCAGAATCCTGTGAAAGAGCAAAAATAGCAATCACCCAAGCCACCAGAACAGCGCAAGACAAAAACAGAAAACCACGACACTGGGCAACAACCCGGTAGCAGTGTGACGACACTGGGCAACAACCCGGTAGCAGTGTGACGACACTGGCAACAACCCGGTAGCAGTGTGACAACAGAAGAAGAAGAATAACACTTCTAGTATATCACTAAAGAAGAGAAGATGGAGATATTTTGGACACACCTTGAAGAGAAATGATCAACGAATAACAAAGCAGGCATTGAAGTGGGATGCAAAGGGTTCAAGAAAGAGATTACGACCTAAGGAGACCCTGAAACGAACTTTGCTGAGAGAGGCAAAAATATCGGTCTCAGTTCCATGGAGGAGATTGAACGAGTTGCTCAGAATAGAGCGGTATGGAGAAATTACTTGCAGGCCCTTGTTAACGTATAACGGTACGAGAGGAATTATTATTATATCACTAGACGTCATGAGATCATCTTAGCAATGTACAATATCACATAGACATAAATCTTACCATAAATGTACCAATAACCAGAAGAAGTGCCCAAACTGTGAAGACTTTTATAGTATATTCAAGCCACATATTTCTATCAACCATTGGTTGACTCTCATGCGTGGTCAACTTGAATCTATACCTAACATTTCATGGTTGCTTATCCTTCTGAAATACTGCACAGAACTTCAGCACAAATCACATTCACATGCAGCATCGCCTAGAATTTCCACGAACTTTGCTGAGAGAGGCCAGAAGTATCGGTCTCAGTTCCATGGAGATTAACCTAGGATAAAGTGGTATGGAGAAATTACTTGCAGGACCTTATGTAACGTATAACAGTACGAGGGGAATTATTATAATTATTTCCTAGAATCAGATTGAGCGAGTTCCCCAGGATATAGCGGTATGGAGAAATTGCTTGCAGGCCTTAAGTAACGTATAACGGTACGAGAGGAATTATTATTATCTCCTAGAATCAAATTGAGCGAGTTCACCAGGATAGAGCGGTATGAAGAAATTGCTTGCAGCCCTTAAGTAACGTATAACGAACGGTACGAGAGGAATTATTATTATTATCTCCTAGAATCAGTGTCAAGAATACTAGCACAAACAATCCATGCTGATTGTCAGCAGTTCAAGAACACACAATCCATGCTGGTTGTCAGCAGTCCAGCACACACAATCCATGCTGATTGTCGGCAGTTCAAGAACACACAATCTGCTGTTGCACGTTCAACAACAATCCATGCTGATTGTCAGCAGTTCAAGAACACACAATCCATGCTGATTGTCAGCAGTCCAAGCACACACAATCCATGCTGATTGTCAGCAGTACACACATCGTCAGTCAGCTCAAGCACACACAATCCATGCTGATTGTCAGCAGTCAGAACACAATCATGCGATTACAGTCCAAGCACACACAATCCATGCTGATCGTCAGCAGTCCAAGCACACATTCCTGGACAACATATTGTATCATCACGTTCTGTGGCACACGTTTCAAGAAGTTATTGATTAGCACAGGCATCCCCCTGTCAGTCCAGTCATACACGGTGGCTGGGTAACTCATAAAAACAACATTAACACATAACAGCAGATATTTCATCCGTGAATTAATGACAAATTCTATCTCTAAATCGCACACAATTATACAGTTTTACAGTAACCGTTTGTTTATATATCTAGAATACATGTCTGTCATCTTATGTCCAACTTACTAAAACATTACACACGTGTCACTTCACTTCCAAGAAATCTCTTATCTCCAAATTGAAAACTCTGCTAACAGAACTCACAGAACTCACTGACTGACTAACCAACACCACAATCTCTCACAAATGAACACGCATGTACTGATACCATAAATCAACGCATTTAAAAACAGACCTATAAACTAGTATCATAAATACAGATATTCAGAAATTATTTTCTAGTAATTAATACAATATTATTTTGTTAGAATCTGTCTCAATGAATGGTGTTTTTTTTGCACTGAGAATTTTCATGATATAAGTTTGACAAACTTTCCTGACAAGTTCTTACAGATAGATAACTTTTTGTTGTGTAATTCTTCTTCTAAATTGTGTCTACAATGTGCACATTTGGTCAGAACGGTGATGTAGAATAGTAATTGCAATCAACGTTTCAAAGACAAAATAACAGACAAACCAAAAAATAAACAATGATTGGGATAAATAGAAGTTTCTACTACGACCAGCAGCAGACAGTGCCAAAAAGCGCGCGCGAGCTGTGAAAAGGTTATGTGGGGGAGGGGGAGAAAAATTCACACGAATCGTGAAGAGGAAGGGAAGGCTATGTCTCTCGTTTTTTTTTTTACGACGTCTTCATGAATATATTTTTGTTAGCTCTCCCTCACGTCAGCGCTCTCAGGTCTTGGAAGCTCCCAGCCAGTAAGGGCTTACGCTAGCTATACCGTACAGATACCGTATTACTATGAAAAAATGATCTACCGTTTCTCTTGAATGTCGACAGTCTTTCTTTCTTTTTCCAATCCTCTTTGTCTCACAGCGTCAGGATAAGAAGACATTTCTAGAACGGACTTTTGTGTGCGCTTCATAAAGTATCTTTAGTCGCCTCTGTTATCTATGAGTCCACCTTTTGCGTGGTCGCCCTTTTGGACAGAGAAGAGAACAAATAGATCTATCCAGAAAGAACTCAAAATCCAAGAAAATTGGCTGATGCTACAAATAAGAAAGAGAAAATTTAGATATTTTGAACATATAAAAAGACATGAAGGGCTGTAGAAGACCATCATGGAAGGAGGCATACAGGCAAAGAGAAGAAGAGGAAGACCACGGAAAAATGGATTCAGGATGTAACTGATGGTTTGAACATGACGGCTGCAGAGGCAGGACATCTGGCCTATGAGAGAGAGAAATTCCGGAGGACTGTTGGGTAGCAAAGTTCTGCTCAGAACAAGCTATTTGATGATGATGATGATGATAATGTTGACCTTTTGCTTTGTATCCATTGTATCGTAGCAACATTGCTCTTTGAGGTGCAGTGTCTGCTGGTAATCTGTTTAACCATTTAATGTGTTGTTTCTTGATGAAGTTTAGTACTGATGCTGTACCCACTTTTTTTCCTGATGTCTTCATTTCTCAACCAGTCTCTTCTTGTTATCCCCACATTTCGACAGTTTTGCTAGCAATTCGTTCTCAAGTCTAAATGTGATATCCTCTCTCTCTCTCTCTCTCTTTAGCCTGTTACGCCCTTGGTGTTTAGGGCAGCAACAAAGGCACCCCATTCTTCTCTGTTCATGGCCTTCCTCTGTATTGTGTTCCAGCTATGATTCATTTCCTTCAGTTCTTGCTCTATCGTTCTCCTCCAGGTCGTCTTGGGTCTTCCACGTTTTCGCCTACCCTCTGGAGTCCATCTCAGTGCAGTTTTCGTGTCGGAGCCAGTCTCCATGCGCATCACATGTCCAATCCATCTCCAGCGTCGTCTTCGGATGATAGTGCCATAAATGTGATATAGCAGACCATATAAACAGTTTCTCATTGTATATATCAACAACTATTTCATAAAGCCGATATGATATAGCATCAAACAAAGTTGATGTTGAATACACAAGACATGTGCAAACTTGGATCAATGGTTATAGAATAGAGAAGCTCTCATGACAATCAAAATCATATCAAATACAACAGATAAAATGCAAGTATTTCAAATATGAGATATATATATCACATGGCACACATTGTGGAAATACGAAGTACTAGAAGAAAAGACTAAGATGACTGGGTCGTATGGAAAGAATGGATACTAGTCGCATGCCAAAACAGGTGTGGTTCTGTGAACTTTCCGAATGGAAGAGACTTCCAGATAGACCACTGCTCAGACAACTTTGTAAAACATCAAGTAGGACTTTTCTATTGGTCCCACCTAATAGAAAACTAGCTGGTGACCGAATTGTATAGAAAACACGTTGTGCAGAGTGTATAGCACAGCGCTGTTCAATGGGTACCGCGGTGCCATGGCTCACATGTTATACGCCCCTGTCATCCTATTCTACTTGCCGGCTTGAACATTAATCAGAAGAAAAAACAAGTTTTTCATAATAACTATGTTTATGTTTCTTCGTATACATAATATTTTATTTTTAATTCACGTTTAGTCAGGATTACGTTTTTATTTCTTATTACTCTGTGTTCAAATATATCAATTATTCAAATATATTTTTTTTTCCCGATCTAGAAGCACTTGAGCTTTTCAGCTCTTCGGCTCAGTGCCATGGACATCGTAACCCTTCAGTTCGGTGCCACGAACACCGTTAATCTGGGGAATCTGTGGCTTTTTCTGCCATCTCGTGGAATTGAACCCGCACATACAGAGGGATAGTCACCCGTAGTCCAACGCGCTACGACACGCTGGGCAGACGGGCGTTCAAATATATCAAGCCTGTGTAACTAGTTCTTTACTATATGGCTCAGAAACATGGACAGCTTACTCAAGACAAGAGAGGAGACTCAACATCTTTCACCTTCGATGTCTCCGGAAGATTATGAACATCAGGTGGTACGACAAGATAACCAACTCTGAAGTACTGCAACGTGAAACTCCTTCCATCATCGGGATGCTCATCAGTGGACGGATAAGATGGTTGGGGCATGTGAGAAGAATGAAAACTTGTCGCATACCAAAACAAATGTTGTTCTGTGAACTTTCGGAGGAAGAGGCACCAGGGCAGACCACAGCTCAGATACAAAGATGTATGCAAAGCCTCAATGAAAAACTTTTCTACAGGTCCCAGCACATGTGAAAAACTAGCTGATGACAGAGTTGTGTGGAAAGCCAAATTACGAATGGGCCCAGACTCTTTTGAGAAGAGACATATATATGAGCTGATGGACAAGAGAGAAAAGCGAAAACTCAGAAGTTGTTACAGTAACACACTTGCAATTGACCCTCTGTAAAGACGAAAAGGGTCATATATTCTGTGTTAATGTTACTATACATATTCATCATCAAATAGCTTGTCCTGAGCAGACCGTTGCCACCCCAACAGTCCTTCGGAATTTCTCTCTCATAGGCCAGATGTCCTGCCTCTGCAGCCATCATGTTCAAACCACCAGTTACACACTAAATCCATCTTCTCCGTGGTCTTCTCTTCTTCTCTTTGCCGGTATGCCTCCTTCCATGATGGTCTTCTCCAGCCCTTCATGTCTTTTTATATGTCTAAAATATCTCAATTTTCTCTTTCTTATTTTTATCATCAGCCAGTTTTCTTACCACGAAAATGAAAATCGTGGCATATCCTAAAGGGCGTAGCCATCAACCACAGTAAACGAGTTGTTGATTTTCTAGGCACCACTTATACGTTCAGTAGTTTTCCATTGCTTGCTGAACGGTGAGATCTATTTCTACCTAATGTAAAAATCCCACGGAAACGAATTTGCTTCCAAACTTACCCACCGTGGGGTTTGAACCAGGTACGCTTGGTTTGTGATCGAGCTCACTACCGCTTGAGCTAATACATATCCCTTTTTTATTATTATTATTATTATTTCTAATATTGTTGCGATTGCCACACAACGCCCATGTCTTCACAGTCATTAGTCAGTCGCGCGGCAATATATAATCAGTTCAGTGAGTACTGGTGCAGAGTATTTCGAAAACTTCAGAAGCAGCTTGAAGGCAAGAGAAACGAGCCCACTCATAAGTCGTCACAGGGGATCTCTGTGGCTAAGTGGTTACGCCCTTTGCCTTGTTAGTCGAAGGTCGTCGGTTCGAGTCCGGACCGCGCCATTCTGTTCACGAGTGCAGTTTTATCCAGAGACCTCTAGTATTGTTGCTGGAGCTACGGAGTTCGTGCTTTGTGCAATACTCTCGGCAGGTGGTGTGCCATTTCTGCTGAGAGGACCGAGCCGTGTGGGTAAAACCCGGTGCAATGAAGTCAATCCTACGGCTTTAAACCCTTTTTTAAGTTGTCAGTTGACCAACTTGCCAAATGACCAACTATCTGAAGAGTTGGTCAGAACTGACTTGTGTCCATATATTCAATCTTCTTCTTCTTCTTCCTCCTCTTCTTCAAACGCTCCATATCGGCAACTTGTTAGACCACTCTTTGTGGTTTGTATGTGATCTGATCCTAAGAGCGATTGTACGTTGTGCAAGTCATTCGCTTACAAGTAGGCCAGCACTTCCTATCTCTGCAACGGTTTTTTTACTAGGTAGCTTCCTAGTACAGACGGAAAACACCATATATATATTATATCTTCTTCTTCTTCTTCTGCGTTCTCACTAGATTAGTATTTCGGATTCTCTAATAAAGGCAGCCATCTGCCTCAGATTATCAACCACGCCATACAGTTTGTCTTCTGCGTTCTCACAGATTGGGATTTCGGATTCTCTAATAAAGGCAGCCATCTGCCACAGATTATCAGCCACTCCATACAGTTTGTCTTCTGCGTTCTCACTAGATTGGGATTTCGGATTCTCTAATAAAGGCAGCTGTCTGCCTCAGATTATCAGCCACGCCATACAGTTTGTCTTGGACGCTAGCGTAAGTGAGCCACCTCTTTCTTCTCAAGTCTGCATACTGGGGCAGTTATGTAGGATATAATTCCTTTGATTTCTGCTCTCTCGTTAGTGCCGACCTCTTCCCGCAGTAAGTTATAGCCACCCTTGTGATGGTAGGTCTGACATTCTTACTGCGTGGCTAAATTCCGAGGCAGATTGGCGACCGTAGAATCCGTTATCCCATTCCTCATTGTGAGGGTCGTTGCACCATGTTATGCGCCTTACGACCTGGTGCATACGTTTTCAACAAGCATTTGTTTCGGGTTAGCATTCCTAGCGGACACATGCATCCGATTTCAGCTAAACCTCCTTAGACGCCTCTTACGACATGGTGGCAGGTAACAGTGGTTCTATTCTTTACACCCCAAATTTGGGCCCCGATAACCACTCGGGGATATATATATATATAAAATACAGATAGTGTCGCATTGTGTATTTGTGAGTCCAATGAAAACGTGGAAGGTGAAACTCAGAGTAATGACATTTTGACAGCTTATTCAGACAAGAATATGTAGGTCAACGCCACTATTTTCACCTCATTACATGCTTTCTATGGTAAAGATCTTAGACTGATCAAGAATTTGTACTGGCAACAAAGCGCAGTCATTAGACTAGAGAGTAAGATTGGAATCTATCAGGCGATGACAGTAGGAGTACGGCAAGGGTGCGTACTCTCACCAGACCTATTCAACTTATATAGCGAAAACATCATGAGATCTGTAGAAGAAAAGACAGAAATAGCAGTCGGTGGACAAAATATAAACAACCTAAGATACGCTGATGACACAATTTTCATGGCTACAAATGAACAAGATCTGCAAGACTTGATAGACATACTAGTGAGAGAAAGTGAAAAGAAAGGATTAAGCATGAATATAAAGAAAACAGAGGTTATGGTTGTCTCCAAGAAACAAGAAACACCAACATATAATATCAAAATAAATAACACAACACTGAAACAAGTCCATCGATTCAAGTATCTGGGAACATTCCTAACATCAGATGGAAGATGTACAACAGAGATTAGGAGTAGAATAGCTCAAACGAAAGCAGCTTTATGAAAATGAAGAACACACTATGCGTGAACTCACTACCAATGACATTGCGAAAACGAGTACTCCAATGCTATATAGAACCAATACTTATGTATGGCAGCGAATCATGGACAATGAACAAACAATCAATACGATCATTGGAAGCCACAGAGATGTGGTTTTACAGAAGAATGTTGAAAATTCCATGGACAGCAAAGAAAATAAATGAGGAGGTTTTAAATCAGGCCTGCACACAAAGAAACCTTATCAAAAGAATAAGAATCCGACAATCAAGGTTCTTAGGGCATATAATGCGAAGAGAAGGTTTAGAACATTTGGTGACTACAGGTAAAATTCAGGGAAGGAGAGATCGGGGAAGACAGAGGGAGAAGATGTTGGATGGCCTGACATCATGGTTCGACAAAATATCGACGTCAGAACTGATTACATGCACCAAGCAAAGAGAGTTGTGGAGAGACATGACGCTACGCCGGCAGGCACGGCATTAAGACCAAGCTAATTTGGGTTGGCTACACAATCTATAGATCTCATAGCGTGTTCAGTCGGACATTATACTAGGTCATTGATCAAGCGGCTTGTCTTACTTGGTGATTTGATATTTCATGTGATATCTAGTTTGACTGCACTGCACTCTATTATCGATAATCACACCTCACAACAAACCAACAAACAGATGAAGTTTTGATTATATATCAGTTGTAGTGTGGATAGTTATTGGAAGAAATGCGGTAACATTGGCTGCAACATTACAGAACGTTGCACAAGCGTATCGATTTTTTCCACTTCTATTCCAGAGGAGGATGAGGGAAGACCGGGTCGAACTAGACAAGACTTGCATTCACATGCAACCCTGGCTTCAGTCCCCTCAGGGAGCGGGGAATATAATACAAGAGAAGTCTGACACGGGAGAGTGGCGGGGGACATTCAGAAGGGAGGGTACAGTCAATGCAACTAAACACGCACACATAGAGAGACAAGCACACATGTAACCGGCCCGTCGACTGTGAGCGCGCGGGGAAAAAAGGAATGTTGAGTCCGTCTGTCCGTCTGTCTGGCTCAATGATTCTGTCGGTCCTAGCCGGGGTTTACCTGCAGCGAGCTGAGACGGAGGAGATAGACTGACAGACTAAGAGGCAGATTGAACGAAGATGGGAGGGCAGATGAAGAAACAAATACCTAGGAAGAGCCTTGGTGAAATGAGAGAGCGGAGCTGTGAGGGGGTTACGGTGTCGATTACTACAGATGAACCTGCAGATCCTGTCCGAGAGTGATAGTTTTGAATAAGGGAAGAGGCACCAAAGTTGTATAAGGTCAAAGACAACATGTATACGTTACTACTGCTGCTGAGTTTAATCCTCTTATTCGTTAGTGGGGTCTCGTGGCTAAGTGATTAACTGTTGCCTTGCGAGTCGAAGGTCGTGGGTTCGAATCCGAACCGCGCCGTTCTGTTCACGAGTTCAGTTTTTCCAGAGACCCCTAGGATTGCTGCCGGAGCTACGGAGTTCGTGCTTTGTTCAATACTCTCAGTAGGTGGCGTGCCATTTCTACGGAGAGGACTGAGCCATATAGGGTAAAACCCAGTCAATGAAGTCAATCCTTCGGCTTTAAAACCCTTTAAAACTTAGTGGAAATCTATGTGGTTAAGTGATTAATCGTTGCCTTGTGTTGCAAAGGTCGTGGGTTAGAATCCAGTCCGCGCGTTCTGTTCACGATGCATATTTCGAGATCCAGGAGTGTTGCCTGAGATCCCTAGGATTGTCGCCGAGCTACGGAGTTCATGCGTTGTGCAATACTATCGGCAGTTGGCGATTGTTTCTGCAAGAGAGACCGAGTTATTTGGGGAAACCGGTGAAGCTAATGAAGTCAATTCGTTTGATGTTCCAGTCATGCCATCATCACTATTTGTCTATGTTTGATGTTACAGTCATGTCATCATCAACATTTGTCTATGTTTGATGTTCCAGTCATGTCATCATCACTATTTGTCTATGTTTGATCTTCAAGTCATGTCATCATCACTATTTGTCTATGTTTGATCTTCCAGTCATGTCATCATCACTATATCGCCCGAGTGGTTACCGGGCCCAAATTTGGGGTGTAAAGAATAGAACCACTGTTACCTCCCACGCATGTCGTAAGAGGCGACTAAGGAGGTGTGGCTGAAATCCGATGCACATGTCCTAAATGTGTAGAAGTATATGCGTTTAGGGGCCTATCAAACCACTGTGCAACGTATACATGTTCTTGACAAAGATCAAACATCACAAAGAGTGATTAAAATTGGTCGTAAAGAACGAACGCAAAGAAGAAGAAGAAGATCATCACTATTGTTCTTCCAGTCATGTCATCATCACTATTTGTCTATCTTCGTTTCTAACATTTTTTAAATATATAAGTAATTAGTAGACAAGACAACCCACTGGTCGGGGTAGAAGTTCAGGCATTCATTTCTCAGAACCCTCTCTCTCTCGCGATCGTTCTTAAGCCGTTTTTATCATTCAAATGTGATATATAAACAGCCTAACACCAAGACTGGATGTACGTTCACAACCTTCAGTACCAACTGAGCTCTGGTGCTTATCCTTCGGTGGTATGTTCGGTTTCAACCAGCGTTTACTGTGTTCGATCTCCGTTAGCCTTTGCTGTTCCCAGCCAAACCTGCAAGGCAGCAGGTTGCTATTTTCGTTTAGGGCAGCGACCCTTAGATGGCCTACCTCCCGGTTGATGAGCGTCATCTGCCTAGCGAACCGGTCTTTTTGTGGACTACTTGGTTTGCCGCCTGTCCAGCTTTGTGTACGATTTGCTCCGCTAGCCTTTGATTGTCCCCAATCTTCTTCTTCTTTTTTGCGTTCAACTTTGCTATGCGACTACTCCGGTATGTGTCATAAACAGGGCGGTGCGCTTGAGGTCTTCACCGGTTCCCATAGTTTGTCTTGTAGTGTTGTTTCTGTTGGCCAGATCTCCAATCTCTCACTACTCAGACTAGGCAGTCTTGCAGGATGTGCTCTGGGGACTGCTTTGGTGTTCCACAGGTACAGGCAGCCGAGTCCCTGAGACCCATTTTGTGGAGGTGTGCTCTGAGACTGCAGTGTCCCGTTCTAAGTCTGAAGATTGTGTTCTGTGCTTTTCTGTTTAGTGTATTTATACTGTCGTGCTCTGGCCTGTATCCTCCATTTGTTTTTCTCCAGATCATTTTCCTGGATTGTTTGAGGAGAGTCTTTGCTTCTGTAAAACTTTGTGTTGGGTGGTGTTGTGTTGCTCCCAGCCTTTGAGTTTGTCAGCCTTTTCGTTTCCTGGTATGCCACAGTGAGCTGGTATCCACTGTAAGACCAGTTCGGATTTTTTGACAACAAGCTGATATTTTGCCGTATGTCCTGAATGAGCTTGTTTTGTCTGGGACTTGAGATAGCCTGGAGAACGGATCTTGAATCGCTAAAGACTGCAATTTTTTTGCTGACACTTGCTGGTCGTTGAGAATCTGTATGGCTGCAAGAAGGCCTGTTGCCTCTGCTCTAAAGTTGGTGCATGTTTCTCCTGCTGCCAGAGAGTGTGTTTCTATTTTTCCCTTTGAGAGTGAGTGATGTAGATTCCGCTGCCTCCCTTTCTGGTAGCATCTGTAGCTGAGCTATCTGTGAACACATGTGTCCATGTGCTGGTGGGATATTGCTCTCGTAGCATTTGGAGGAAATGACTCTTGCTCTGTCTCTGTTTGTATTTTTTGGAGATTATTCCTGAGACTTCTAGGTGTATTTGGGCCGTGTTTGCAACATGTCCATGGCTCTGTATTATGGGTTCCCACATTTCTGGGTCAGTTTCTAGGATGTCTGTATGTTGCATATGAAATTCTCTGCCCAGATGGTTGGGACTTTTCCTTGCAAGTCTGTTTTTGTTTTTTTGGGAAATTTTTGTGGTAGAGGGTGTTTTTTTAGCCGTTTTAGTTTTTCAAACTGGGTGAGTGTTTTAAATTTCTGCGGAGTTCTAGAGGCTCTATGTCTGCGGTTTTTTCCATTTCTACTGATGGGACTGCTTTTCATTGCTCCCAGAGTTATTATTAGGCCCATGTTTTGTACCTTGTCTAGTTTGTGTGTGTTTGTTTTGCCTGCTGTTGTCCAAGAGCTGGTTGCCATATTCCATGATGGGTCTGACTGCTCCTGTGTAGACCTGCTTTAATATTTTTGAATTTGCGCCCCAGAACGTGCCAGCTAGTTTCTTCATCACAGCAAGTCTTTGTATGGCTTTTTTTTAAATTTTTGTCTATGTTTGCTTCCAGGTAAGTCTGCTGTCTGGGGTGTTTCCCAAAGGGAAGGTGGGGGTATCTGTTTGGGGTATTGTTTCGTTTTCTAAATTGATGGATACTTTTTCCTTGTGTGGGAGGGGGAAAACAGTTGCTGTGGTTTTGTGTGGTTAATTTTGAGGCCCCAGCTTTTTGTCCAGTTCTCCATTTTTTCCACTTTTTTTTGTAGAAAATATGATGTTTTTGAGTGTGTTCTGCAGCTGTCCAGATTGCGAAGTCGTCTGCATGTAGGCTGTTTGAGACCTTCTGGGGATGACAGCATTTGGTGATGTCATTGTGTATATTAGAATAGCGTTGGTGCTATCACACTGCCCTGTGGAACTCTCCCTTCTTTTTTTGCATCTTGCTGAGGTGGTTGTCTATTTTTACTCTGGCTGTACGTTGGGAGAGGAGGTTTCTGATCCAGGAGAACATGTTGAGGGAGACTCCTGTTTGTAGGACTTTCAGCATTAGGCCATCGCCATACCTGTATCAAATGCCCGGGAGAGGTCAAAAATATGGCTGTTACTTTCTTTCTTCCTGGAAGGCGTTCAATGTCCTGGGTGATGTAAGCCAGCTTTGGGCCTCTGTGCTTCTGTTTTGTCTGTATCCGGTCTGGGCGGGGGTGAGCAATGAGTTTGTTTCTATGTACCATGTCAGTCTCCTGTTTACTAGCCTCTCCATCAATTTCCCTGCACAGCTGAGAAGGCTGATGGGTCTATAGCTCTTGGGTCATTTTTGTCCTTGCCTGGTTTCAAGATGGGGTAGATGTGTGCCTCTTTCCAGGTTGATGGAAATTGACCTGTTTTCCAGCTCTGGTTGAAAATGCTGACGAGAAACCTTTTGCCAAGAGGACCAAGGTGTTTAAGGAATTCATTGGTAATTCCATCCGCTCCATGTGCCTTTTTCTCCTTTAGCTTTTTTATTTGGTCTTCTAGCTCCTGCAGGTAAACATAGCTGTCATGCTTTTCTGTTGGGATTGTAGAGTCAAGACTATTCAACAGTTGCTTTGACTGGTTTTTTAACTTCCTCTTTTCTTGCCTGTTGAATTTGGACCTGACTTTCCAATTGATAGGTTCTAGCTAATAGGTCTGCTGCTGCTCTGCCGGTGACAAATCCTGTGTCTGTGTGTAGCACAGTTTTGGTCCGTTCTGTCCTGTCACCGTTTAGGGTTTTTGTGAGGTTCCATAGTTTTTTAGTGTCTTTCTCTAGATTTAAGGAGGCAGTTTTTTCATGCCAGCTGTCTCTCATGCTTTTCTTCTTTTCTTTGGTAAATATAGCCTTTGTCTTGTTGTGTAGGATAACATTTTCGTCTGTGGGGTCTGCTTCCATGTTTTTTCTTTTTATGCTGGGGTTCAGCGTGAAGCTCTTCCAGTTTAGGGGGCCAATAGGTCGGTAGTCTTCCTTCTTCCTCTTGGTATACTTATTTTTGCTGCATCTAGAACCCAGTTGTTGAATGTTTGAAGTTTGCGGTTTAGGGCTATTTTTTTAATTTTCATGTTCTTAATGGCTTCTTCTAGGTGTGAGGTGAAGATATTCCAATTTGCTTTCTTATAGTTCCAGCTGGGGGTGAGTGTTCCCTTTGGGGTGTTCCTCTGTCCCTTCATGGAGATTATTATGGGTTTATGGTCACTGCCCCCCTAGTTGATTGCACACACTTCGACTTGTGAATTTGTCAACATCTTCAGTAGCTATTGCTAGGTCTGGGTTGCTGGTTGTTCTCCAAGGTCGGAGAGTAGTATGAGTGTGGGTCACCAGGTTTGTTTAGCAGAACAAAACTGTTGTTGATGATGAAGTCTTCTACTTCCTCTCCTTTTACATTTAGGTCAGAGTACCCCAGCTTGAAGAATGGCTGTTGAAATCTCCAACTATTATCCAGTTTTCTGTGTTTGGTTGTATGTTGTTTAAGTGGATAAATTTGTTTGGTGGTGAATATATGTTGCAAATTGTGATTTCCTTGTCGTTGGTTTTAAGGCAGATGGTTATCGCTTCTGTATCAGTTGATTGGGAGCAGTGCGTTTCCCAGGCTGAGAACCTGTTTTTGACGGCCGTCATGACTCCCCCCCTTGGGTCGGTCTTCCCTGTCTTGCCTGAAGATTTCGTAGCCTCTAATGGAGAATATGTGCGTGCTGGTAAGATGTGTTTCTTGGATGCAGCACACATCGATGGCGTGCTCCTTCAGAAAGTTTTGCAGCTCTATTTTTGTTGTTTCTAACGCCTTCTGCGTTCCACTGCATTATTTTCAAATCTTGATCCGTGTGTTTACTCTCGCTTCTGGCTGGTCTGAGAGGTGAGGAATTGTGTTTGCTGTTGTGTTTGGAGAATGGGGTTCCGGTGTTGAGCCTGCCTGGTTTCGACCTGTAAATATGACACCGTACCGAGTAGTGCTGGTTGCATAGCTTCGGTTGTAGTGCGTAGATGCGCGTTTTTATTCCCGTGCCGCTTGGGCATGCATCTTCCGACTTCGACGGTTGAGGTTTCATTTCTGGGATCCTCCTACCATAGGCAGATTGCCTTTTTCAGCTTAAGGGCTCTGCCTACCCCGGACCGCCGTATTTAACACATAGCGAATGCGGCGTGTCGGTAGCGATCGCAATTCTGATCGGTCACCATCGTACTTCCGAGTCGCTTAACTACACCACAAAACATATCCATGAATAATACAATATATCCTGCGTCCAAATGAATGAAAAGTAGTAATCCAGGCCACGGAAGCAAGATGAAGTGATCAAAATTTATTGCTGACGCTAACCGATACGTTCGCTCAGCGCCATTTGTAAACCGAAGTCCCCATTGTCCCCAATCAAACTACAAGGCAGCAGTAGAGAACTCATTTGAGAACGCTGTAATGATTTATACGGATGGTTCGGTGATTCGACACATGTGCGGAGCTCGTGGACATTCACTGCTCAGGTCGTAGGGGATGTTGTGTAGGGAAAACAGTGCTAGTTTTGCCGTGACTACAAACAGTCTCACTATGGAATTTTTTTCTTTTCGATCCGGAAGCACTTGAGCTTTCAGTTCTTCGGCTCGGTGCCATGGACATCGTAACCCTTCGGTTCGGTGCCACGAACATCGTAAAATCTGGAGAATCTGTGGCTTTTCTGTCAGCCCGCGGAATTGAACTGCACTACAGGGCTTTTCACCTGTCGTCCAACGCGCTACGAACACGCTGGGCAGGCGGGCCACTATGGAAATTATGGCAGTAACTAAGGCGATGGTCTGGCTGGAATCACAGACTTTTATCCATGCATGTTTTCTCAATGACTCAAAGAGTATGCTCATGAAGATTGAAACAGGATGGGCTCGGAGTCAATGGATGGAGTCGCTGGGGAGGTCTAGACTGACAAAAATCAGTTTTATTTTTGTGCAATGGGCTTGCACGGGGTTCCAGGTGTAAAGGGAAATGAACGCGCCGATATGCTTGCAGATATGGCTGCTGTGCAAAGAAGGCGAGCAATGGACCAGGCTGATATTATAAATTCTCTAAGGAGAGAGGCTGTGTACAGGATTCAAGTAATGGTGATGAATCTGCAACACTAACCCGACTGCTAGCATTCGAAGTCAAGTGTGGTGTAGCTAGACAAGAACACTATGCTGGTCTCTCTCTCTCTCTTTGCCTTTTACCCCAGGTTGAGGGCATAGGCACTCAACCAACTCATGCCAAGTCTTCCTATCTCTAGCTATCTCCTGCAGCTCCCACTATGCTGGTAGCCAAAGAAGAATAGTAAACCAACACAGAACCGGGGTCGTTAGTCGCCACACTCTGAGAGATATACTGAGGGGAGATGGGATCACTTATGGACTAACTGGTTCGACGTGCAGTGATGATGATCCGACGACTAAACTAAACTAATTAGCAGTTAATAGAAAATCGAAGTATTTTGGACATATAAAAAAAACATGAAGAGTTGGAGAATACCATTATGGAAGGGGATCTCATGGCAAAGTGAAGAGGAAGACCCCAGAGAAGATGGATTCAAGATGTAACTGATGATTTGAGCATGACGACTGCAGAGACGGAACATCTGGCCTATGAAAGAAATTCCAAATGACCGTTATGATAGCAAAGTTCTGCTCATAATAAGCTATTTGATAATGATGAGTTAGTGGTCAACTGGAGCTGTGTGCATTCTTATTATTGTCTTGACACATGAAGGCTGGCAAGGGTTTTTTTTTTCTGGCATTTATGGACCCTGCGGTGTTATGCAAATTACATAGTATTACAAGATATGATTTTCAGTAGGGACTATCTGATAACAGATGCAAATATGATACTTTTTCAGTGTAGCCGGACGATGGTTCATGCTTCCCCCTGAAAAAGTTTAAGATTAGATTAAACTCAGAAGAGAAAGATGAATGCAAGAAACGACCCAATGCAAAGTGACAGATAGAAGATCAGAGGGGAAAAGAAGAAATATAAATGCGAGCCCGATCCAATGCAAAGTGACAGATAGGGGAGACAAGAGAAATGATAAATAGCGAGACACGATCCAATGCAAAGTGACAGATAGAGGAGACAGAGAAAATGATAAATAGGAGCCCGATCCAATGCAAAGTGACAGATAGAAAATCAGGGGGAAAAGGAGAAAGAAAAATACTGACCACGATCTAATGCAAAGTGACAGATAGGGGGAGAGAGAGAAAATGAAAAATAGCAAGACACGATCTAATAAAATGACAGATAGGGGGAACAGAGAGAAATGAAAAAAGGGAAGACACGATCCAATGCAAAGTGACAGATAGAGGGATCAGGGGAGACAGAGAAATGATAAAAGCAAGAAACAGTCAATGCAAAGGAACAGATAGAAAATCAGATTTCATACAGAAGAAAGGGGGAACCAAAACAAGAGAAAGAGAAAAAGAAAAATACAAGGCCATAAAAAAAGTGATTGTTAAGAATTAAATGCCCCCCCCTTTCCATCCAGATTAATCGAAATTAAAAGGGAGTGCCTGTTTCTACATTACAACAATACGCATTTGAAAACGGGTTTAAATTTTAATCAGCCCACATCCACACCCGTCAGGTTCCCTTTTTTTTGTCAGACATATTTACGCCTCTGAAGAAAGCGGATTAAGAAAAAAAACGACCTGGTGTGGATTGGGGCAACTAGATATGGGGGGAGAAGATAGAAGGTTACTCAGAGATATAAGCCGACAGTTTTGTGATGTTTTGTACTACTTTCTGTTCATTTTTCAAATTGTTTTCCCCCTTAATATCTTAACAAAGGTATAGATTACCATTAGTTGTAATCATATCTTAACAAAGTGTATAGATTACCATTAGGTGTAATCATATCTTGACAAAGTATATAGATTACCATTAGGTGTAATCATATCTTAACAAAGTGTATAGATTACTATTAGGTGTAATCATATCTTGACAAAGTGTATAGATTACCATTAGTTGTAGTACTATCTTGACAAAGTGTATAGATTACCATTAGTTGTAATACTATCTTGACAAAGTCTTACCGTCGTTGCCTGTAAATGTTATTGTTTGTGTGGTCTCTGACAAAGAATTGTCAATGGTCGTAAGCTTTGTTGTATGTGTACACATAGACATGTGTTTATCAATATTATATCTCACAGTGTGTGAGAGAGAGAGAGAGAGAGAGAGAGAGAGAGAGAGAGAGAGAGAGACGGAGCGCGCGAACTATGATATAACTCATTTGATAAACTACTGAAGAATTGAGGAAGCAAAGAACTATAACGTTGGGTATGAGAACATGATTCGACCTCACACTTTGATTTATCACTGGAGAAAACGTAGTTATCTTATTTATTCTCGTTGACTTTCTAGGCACTACTTATACGATAAGTAGTCTGCCATTGCTTTCTGAACAGTGAGGTCTATTTTAACGTTTGTAAAAATCCACGGGAACAAATTTGCTTCCAAACTGCCCGTGGCAGGGGTTTAAACCAGGTACTCCTGGGTTGTGATCGAGCTCACTATCGCTAAGCCCCACTACTATCTTTTAAATAGCTGATAAGATTTTCAGAAATGGTGGTAGGTAGGGGTGAGGTTGGAGGTTGACAGACAACAGTTAGACTGCAAGAGAGAATAGAGTCGGGAGTCGTGACCTGTACGTTTTCCTGAGGTGAATAAAACGTGTGGAAAAAGACGATGAGTAACACTGATTGGTAGTCGGGTACGGAGGGGGAAAGGGGGTTAGTAGGAAGTGATATAAAGCCAGAGGCAGCCAAGGTAAGTTAGGCATTCTTAGCGCTGACGTACATGCTTTCTCTTTAAAAAAAGGGGGTGAGGTGAATGTGGAGGCAACATTGGGAAACGGGCGGAGATAGCAAATGGAGGACGGAGAGTATAGAGAAAGGTCAGGGTCATGTACGAGACTCACAGGTTAAACATTACATTCAAAAGTAAGAGTGTATCATACGAGACTCACAGGTTAAATGTTACATTCAAAAGTAAGAGTGTATCATACGAGACTCACAGGTTAAATGCTACATTCAAAAGTAAGAGTGTATCATACGAGACTCACAGGTTAAATGTTACATTCAAAAGTAAGAGTGTATCATACGAGACTCACAGGTTAAATGTTACATTCAAAAATAAGAGTGTATCTTACGAGACTCACAGGTTAAATGTTACATTCAAAAGTAAGAGTGTATCATACATGACTCACAGGTTAAATGTTACATTCAAAAGTAAGAGTGTATCATACATGACTCACAGGTTAAATGTTACATTCAAAAGTAAGAGTGTATCATACATGACTCACAGGTTAAATGTTACATTCAAAAGTAAGAGTGTATCATACATGACTCACAGGTTAAATGTTACATTCAAAAGTAAAAGTGTATCATACATGACTCACAGGTTAAATGTTACATTCAAAAGTAAGAGTGTATCATACATGACTCACAGGTTAAATGTTACATTCAAAAGTAAGAGTGTATCATACATGACTCATGGCCCCATGCCGGTGCTTTCGAGGTTAATTGCAAATTGCCACGTACCAATTCGCGTCTAGAAATGGCTGAGAATGTTCCTTTTCCAGATCAAACTCAAAAATGTACGGTAAAGCAAGGCCGACAATCTACGGATCAGACAGGAAGTTCGAGTCCGAACATTGGCGAAGGCCGATACTTTACACGGTGTTTTATACGAGTAAGACGCCGTCCGAGGACAAGCTGACAAACCCCGAGAAATATTTATCAGTCAGAACGGGCAAAACAGCGTAACTCACTATCCTGGCGTAGATCACAAAGCCCAAATATACGGCAAATTTGATCGTAAAGGCGTAGATCCTGAGCCGACATAGTCGGCAGAAAGGATCGTAGCTAGGAAAGTTCACCCTAGTAAATCAAAAGCTGGCTGAAACCGGATGGGCGGGCCTAGTCACCATGGGCGCACAATCGTTCCGACGTAGATCACTCCGTTCTTGCCAGTGGACCAATTATACATCACAATAAGAATGATCAAATTGGGCCGTGAAGAACGAACGCAGAAGAAGAAGATCAACGAATATCAAAGCAGGCATTGAAGTGGGATGCAAAGGGTTCAAGAAAGAGAGGTAGACCTAAGGAGACCCTGAAACGAACTTTTTGAGAGAGGCAGGAAATATCGGTCTTTGTTCCATGGAGGAGATTGAGTGGTATGGAGAAATTACTTGCAGGCCCTATGTAACGTATAACGGTACGAGGGGAATTATTATTATTTATTATAAAATCACGAGAAAAAATCCTCAAATGCTTTTGAACTCACTATCGCCCCTGGAAGGCTTCAGCGCTCACTGGGAGGGGGCGGTACCGCCCACTTTGGGAACCCATGGACTAAGCTAACACTACTTTTAGAGGTGTTAGTAGGTCAATCAGGTTAACAAGTCAATGATCAGATGGCGAGGTGCTACCTCGATTCTAATAGATCAACGTTCGATTCCAAGCTGTCTTTTCGTGATTGAAATCTATGTTGTGTTTGATGTTCCTATTTCCTCGACAACATCACATCATACACGAGATGGTATTTGATGATGTATTTTCACAAGACTCGGATCTCACGTAACCATGTCATTCGCATTACCTTGATAACGTGCGCTTACACCTCATATATATATATATATACTTAATATGTTCTTCGAAACGAAATGCTACAGAAAGATCCTAGGAATATCATGGACAGAAAAAAGGAAGAACACTGATGTCCTGAAAGAATTGAATGTTAAAGACAATTGGTTGATCAACATACTATACAGAAAACTAGATACTTTGGTGACATCAAGCGTCACGATGGCCTGGAGAGAACAATATTTGAAGGCATGGTCCCAGGACGCAGAGACAGACCAAGAAGAAAATGGCTACAAGATATTACAGAAACTATGAATATGACCATCGACGAAGTGGATGAACTGGCTAGAGACAGAGTGAATTTCAGTTGTCTGCAAAGGGAGCAACGTCCTATAAAGGATACGCACCTTGATGATGATGATGATTTAATATGTCTCTGACACTAGTACAGGCGATCATCGATGTCAACAAGTTTATGTTAGCAGTGCTTGCTTATCTTATCACGTAAATGGGCGACGGGCTTCGGGCGGGCGGACGGAGAGATGGATGGATATGGATGGATATGGATGGATATGGATGGATGGATGGATGGATGGATGGATGGATGGATGGATGGATGGATGGATGGATGGATGGATGGATGGATGGATAGATAGATAGATAGATAAAAACATACACTGCGACAATGTTGGTCATTAACAAAGTTAGTGAAGACATTTGACATTGGATCACATCACAGTCGACTACTGCAACGCGATCACCAAACATTAAAAAAAAACATCGTCAAAAACAAAACAAAACAAAACTCCACATTGATTTTCTTCTCCACTCTTCGCTGCTAGATTGATAGAAGAACATCAAGCTGAGGGGGAGGTGGAGAAGTGGGGGAATCACAGCCAAAGAAGTGTGGATTTTTGTTTGGTTTCGTCACCTCACACTTTGGAAAGATAATAGTTGAGCCTTAGGTTCATGCGTATGTGTGTGTGAGAGAGAGAGATGAAGAGAGAGAGAGAGAGAGAGAGAGAGAGAGAGAAGGAAATGAGAAAGAGAGAGAGAAGGAAAAGATAGAGAGAAAGAAAGAAGTTTGATTTCGTCACCTCACACGTTGGAAAGATAATAGTTGAGGCTTAGGTGCATACGTATGTGTGAGAGAGATGAAGAGAGGGGGAAGAAGAGAGAGAGAAAGAGAGAGAAGTTAAACAACGGTGAGGGGGAAGATATAATAGTATGTATAAGGCAGTGGCGGCTCGTCATTAAGGGCATGTGGGGCTGGGCCATGATTTTTCCAAAAATGTTTGTCTGGCCCCACCAACAGAAATGATCACGAGCCGCCACTGGAATAAGGTATGACAAGACTAAGAGAAAGTAAAGCTGATACAGTCTGGACAAGAATAAAAACCATGGAATAGAATGAAAATGAAAATCGTGGCATATCCTTTACAGGACGTAGTCATCAACCACAGTAAATGAGTCGTTGATTTTCTATGCACCACTAATACGTTCAGTAGTTTGTCATTGCTTTCTGAACGGTAAGGTCTATTTTCACCTTTGTAAAATTCCATGGAAACGAATTTGCTTCCAAACTTGTCCACCGTGTGGTTTGAACCAGGTACGCTTGGGTTTGTGATCGATCCCACTACCGCTTGAGCTACCGACGCTCACAACAGAATACAGACAGAATTAGACAACATTACATCCACAGAGAATTAGACAACATTACATCCACAGAGAATTAGACAACATTACATCCACAGATAATTAAACAACATTACATCCACAGAGAATGAGACAACATTACATCCACAGAGAATTAGACAAGATTACATCCACAGATAATGAGACAACATTACATCCACAGAGAATTAGACAAGATTACATCCACAGAGAATGAGACAATATTACATCCACAGATAATTAAACAACATTACATCCACAGAGAATTAGACAACATTACATCCACAGAGAATTAGACAAGATTACATCCACAGAGAATGAGACAATATTACATCCACAGAGAATTAGACAACATTACATCCACAGAGAATTAGACAACATTACATCCACAGATAATTAAACAACATTACATCCACAGAGAATGAGACAATATTACATCCACAGATAATTAAACAACATTACATCCACAGAGAATGAGACAATATTACATCCACAGAGAATTAGACAATATTACATCCACAGATAATTAAACAATATTACATCCACAGATAATTAGACAATATTACATCCACAGAGAATGAGACAATATTACATCCATAAAGAATGAGACAAGACTAGGATAGTTATGAATTTATTATCCGATTATATTTGTTGTGTTCCATGAAAGAAGTGAATTTCTTCACTTCGGTTGTATCCTTTACTTGATAAAGGCATTTTAATCGAAACGTTGCTCTGTATTGTTATTGTTTTTGTATGTTTTTTAACTAGAGTACTTTGCTTATACGTGTTTCGCCATTGCTACAGAGTTTTAATGCAGTCTTCACTAAAATCGATTTGGCTGAAATCGGATGCATGTGTCCTAAACGTTTAGAAGTCTATGCGTTTAGGGGCCTACCAAACCAATGTGTAACGTATACACGTTCTTGGCAAAGATCAAAAATATCACAAAGAGTGATTAAAATTGGTCGTAAAGAACGAACGCAAAGAAGGAGACTTATATCGATAGTTAAGCAATAGCCAGGTTGGGTTTAGGAAGGGTAGGAGCTGCACTTACTACTGTCTTAAGCCCGTCTGCCCAGCGTGTTCGTAGCGTGTTGGACTACGGGTGACTTTCCCTCTGTGTGTGCGGGTTCAATTCCGCGGGATGGCAGAAAAAGCCACAGATTCCCCAGATTTACGGTGTTCGTGGCACCGAACCGAAGGTTACGATGTCCATGGCACCGAGCCGAAGAGCTGAAAAGCTCAAATGCTTCTGGATAGGGAAAAAAAAATACTGTCTTAATAGCAAGAAATGAAATGGAGTTCCAGAAATTAGTTGATAAGGTTGTGACAGAAAGTAATAACAAAGGATTCAGTTTGAATATTAAGAAGACAGAAGTTATGATCATATAAAAAAGTCGACTTTGACCAAATGCACATCACAGTTAATGGGACATAACTAAGACACGTTTTTTTTAGGAACCCTTTCATACCTCGTGGTATATAGGGCAATACAGTGTTAGGCCTGTATTTTTCATTGACCGTCGGCACACGATGGGTGATGTGGTCAGCATCACGCCGGCCACCTTTACTTTTCCAGAGCATGTCTGGTACCCAGTTGAGGCTGGGTCGACCTGAGAGCCTTCGTGGTCGGGAAAAATTCCATGCGCATTGCGGGAGTTGGACCCAGACCACCAGCCTTGAGAAGCGAGTTCACTAACAGCTACGCTACCGCGGCTAAGACAAGTGCAGCAACTTAAATACCCCGGAGTCCTGGTAACATCAGATGGCAGATGCCGATCAGAAATAAAGAGCAGAATAGGGCAAGCGAAAACATCGTTCCTAACAATGAGAAGCAACGTATGCAGCAAGTCCTTGTCAGTTGCCTTCAGAATGCGAGTTATTCAGTGCTACATAGAACCAATACTACCATACGGATGCGAGTCAAGGACAATAAAAAAAAACATAACAACCTCGACAACTACAATTTAATCAACGAACTACTCTTTGCAGATGATCAGAGTATAATTTACAACAGCGAACACAAACTTCAACAACACATAAATGCACTGCAAGCGACATGCGAAAAATATGACATGACAATTAACACCTCCAAAACAGAAGTCATGACAATAAGTAGGTCAACAGGTCAACTAAATATACACGTGAATAATGTCAAAATACAACAGACTCCAGAATTCAAATATCTCGGGAGTATATTCACAGCAGATGGAAAGATGGACAGAGAAATCGAGACTAGATGCCAGAAGGCAAGCGCAGTGACATACCTACCAACTGTCACCACTATTAAAACATTCTAGCATAACATGGTAGTCAAACGACAACTGATAAACTGCATATTTATTCCAACTCTCTGCTATCAGTGCCAAACTGGCCCCTGACTAAAACACAAGAAAGAAGGATTACAACATGTGAAATGAGATGTCTACGAAAAGCTGTCAACGTTACAAGGAGAGAGTGAGAAACGAGAATATCAGAAGCATCGTTGGTACTATACCATGCATACAGTTCATCGAGAAGCAAAGAATCAAGTGGTTCGGCCATCTGAGAATGGAACCACATTTACTACCATCACCTCTCTCTCTCTTTAGCCTGTTACGCCCTTGGCGTTTAGGGCAGCAACAAACGTACACCATTCTTCCCTGTTCATGGCCTTCCTCTGTATTGTGTTCCAGCTATGATTCATTTCCTTCAGCTCTTGCTCTATCGTTCTCCTCCAGGTCATCTTGGGTCTTCCACGCTGGGTACTACCATCACGTGCCTACAATAATAGACACTCAGGGCGCAGAGCACGAGGCAGACCAAGAACACGATGGATAGATAACATCTCAGAGTCCCTGCAAAGCATGGACTGACAACGTCAAGCGCAACACACCTGGCACAAGATAGAAAACTAACTCTCCCCACGACGCTTCACGGCAAATGTGGTTAAGATATGCTAAGATAATAAAATATGATTAACAAAGTGATCACCAAGCCAATGGCCACTCCAAACAATTGAAGAGATAAAATACCAGTCGCTTTGGCCATCATCAGTGCAGACTGCACACTGTAAACCATCATAGAGGCTCTTAATAATGTTTATTATTTTGTCTGGTATTCCATAGCATCTCAGAATATTCCATATGGAGATTCTGTGTAGACTATCAAAGGCTTTTTAAAATCGATGAAATTTAGTATAAGTGGTTGTTGCTTCTCAATATGTTCCTCCAAAATTAGTCGTAGGGTAATTATTTGGTCTAAGCAGCTTCTTCCAGGTCTAAAACCAGCTTGTTCTTCTCTCAGTGTTGTGTCCACTGCTCCTTTGATTCTATTAAGAATGATTTTGCAGAATGTCTTGGTCATTACTGATAATAGGGTGATCCTCTCCAGTTGTTGCAATCTTTGATATCATCTTATTGGAGGATCTTAACAATTATTCCCTTTTTCCATTGATCTGGGACAGTTTCTTCTTCTCATACTTTATTAAATAGTTCTTGCACCTGGCTAATAGTTGTATCATCAGCCGCTTTGAGCATTTCTGCAGTAATGTTGTCATCACCCGCTGTTTATATTGTTTATCAGGGAATGGATTGAGTCCTTGACCTCAGTGGCATTTATCAATTCTTCTTTAATTGGTAAAGTTGTTTTCTGAATCTTCGTCAAACTTGAGTAGTACTGGTGGGTCAGGTCTATTTAGGATTTCCTGAAAATGTTTGATGGGCAATCCTTTGTTCTGTTCTATATCTGAAGTGAGCACTTTACCATCTTTACTCTTGATTGGGCTATCCTTTGAAACAAAAGTTCCAGTAAGTTGTTTTAGTGTATTGTATAGCACTTTACTATTTCCAGTCTTAGCTGCCTTTTCCTTTCCTTCAGCCAGTCGATTGACATATGCTCTTTTGTCTCTTCTAGCCGCTCTTTCACTCCCTTGTCTTTTAGTCTATATTCTTCTTTAACTTGGATTTCATCTGTTGCATCCTTAGTATTAAATATTGCTAGTTTCATCTTTCTTCTTTCTTGAATACATTTCCAGGTGTCATCACTTGTCCAAGGTTTCTTGCCTTTAATCCTGCTCTACTACTTGCCCAACTACTACCCAAGAGTGTGTCCTTTACCTTAACACATTTGTGTTCACCATCAAGTAACTTGAACCTGTTCTTAAATTCGAGCTGATATTCCTCTTTTACTTCTTTATTTTGCAATATTTGATTGTTTATTCATAGTCCTTTTTAAATAGGATAAATTTTCAATTTCAGTTTCAATTTACTTCTGTATAGATTATGATCACTTCCTGCATCTGCCCCTCTGTATACACGAACATCCAGCAATGATGTTCTAAATTGTGTATTTATGCACATCTGATGCCTGGTCACTCCATCAGGTGAGTGCCAAGTAAGTTTATGAATCTCCTTGTGGGCAAAGATGGTACATCCAATTACTAAGTTTGACAGGGGGTCTCTGTGGCTGAGGGTTTAGCCCTTTGCCTTGCGAGTCTAAGTTCGTGGGTTCGAATCCGGACTGCGGTCTTCTGTTTACGAGTGCAGTTTTTTCCAAAGACCCCTAGGATTGTTGCCGAAGCTACGGAGTTTGTGCTTTGTGCAATATTCTCGGCAGGTGGCGTGCCATTTCTGTAGAGAGGAACCGAGCCATATGGGGTAAAACTCGGTGCAGGGAAGTCAATCCTTCGGCTTTAAACCCTTTAAACTAAGTTTGACAGCATACAAAACTCAGCCAGTCTTTCTCCATTCTCATTCATTGTGTTTATTTTTGTTTTCCTATAACTCTCTCTATCCCTACATTATCACTTTCAACCTTGGCATTAAAGCCCCCCCCATTACTAATAACAGGTCATGTTTTTGAGATCTTGTTAATTTGATCCTGCAGCTGCTCATAAAACATGTCCTTCCTTCTTATCATCGTCGGCCTCATTAGTTGGTGTATGGCACTGTAGTATTGTCATCTTAACATGCCTGGTACTATAGCGAACTCTAATTATCTGACTCGAGATGGGTTCCAATCTAACATGCTCTTTGCTACTATAGGTGTCATCATTATGTTGACTCCTTCTGTATGTTTACCATCCTCTCTCCCTGAGTAAATTAAAGTTAATCCACTAACCACCCTTCTACCTGTTCCAGGCCATCTCACCTTACTTAATCCCTATATGTCCAGCTTATATTTCATTATTTCCTCTGCAATCCCAGCTGATTATATAGATGGGCCGACTGTTCTGACATTCCAGAATCGAGTTTTAGTGTATCTTTTTCAGTCAAGTAATGTGTCAGTCTGGTTGCTGGCTTACATTGACATCAGCAACTGCTGTTGATGCACAAGATGAATCGTACACCACCTGGCTGGTCTAAAAGGGTTTTAAAAAGACAAAGAATTGACTTCATTGCACGGGTTTTGCCCCATACAGCTCGGTACCTCTCCGCAGAAATGGCACACCACCTGCCGAGAGTATTGCACAAAGCACGAACTCCGTAGCCCAGCAACAATCCTAGGGTCTCTGGAAAAAATGGCACTCGTGAACAGAATGGCGCGGTCCGGGTTCGAACCCACAACATTCGACTCACAAGGTAAAGGTCTTAACCACTTAGCCACAGAGACCCCATGGCTGGTCTGTTTACCGGTATGGTGTCCTTCCTTGCAAGTTTCTGCAGCTCTCAACATTTCTTGTGATGAGGTAGCTCATCTCACGTACAAGTCCTCCTCCTTTTTCATCCTGGATTGGAACAGGCACTGGCGGAGTTAGTTCTACAATACCATAGAAGAAAAAAGTAAAGATAAACACAAGAGAAATCAAACAAACCTCCCGCAATCAAAACCTTGATTTTCTTCATACAAAATTTCAAATCAAAACTTTCATTTTCTTCAAAAGAAGCCTCAAATCTTCTTATTCTTCGTCAAACGCTCCATATCAACCACTTGTCAACCAATCTGTGTGATTTGTATGGGCGATTGTATCCTTTGCTTGATGAAGACCTTTGTTCAAACGTTGCTATATATTGGTTTTTGTACGGTTTCACCTTATAAGTTAGATAAGTTGAAGGATGCTAGCAAAATGGCCAACACAAAAGAAAATGCAAAATTTCCTACTGTAAAGACAAATGCAGTGGTCCAGACATTTCATGAGAATGGAATACACTTAGCATATAATAAAAAGAGATCAGGTACTAGAGAGGTTGTGATCTGAGCTATTGTACGTTGTGCCAGTAATGCACTTATAAGTAGGCCAGCACATCTGATTTCTGCGCTGCTTTTTATTTTCTAGTGTAGAATCCCTAGGGCCTACATCAGTCGCATCTTACGACATGCATTGTAGGTCGCAGTGGTACTATTCTTTGCTTCCCTTGTGGGCCCCGGCACCACACAGACGTATAGCCTCAAATTAAAGCCTTGATTTTCTTCATCAGTCACATGTTATATTGTCAAGTATAAGCTTATTATTTTGTTGTGGGCAGAAGTTGAATGTCATATCCTATCATACCTCTGAAGTAGGAGAAGGCACGCCTGTATGGCAGGGGACACTGATAATAAGGAAAGCATGCCTTCACGCAAAACCAGCTAGAAGTGTCATAGCAGGTGCCCTGACTCACTTGAATTCATAGCGGTGAACGCAAAAGAAGAAATCCTATCATATAATACAATAATCTTTACCTATGTCAAAATTATCATTATTGATAACATCTTCTAATATTTCCATTCTCACAACTAGACATTAACAAAATATACACAAAAGGACAATGACTCATTCTGTCATTCTTATCATGTACATCTTTCAATCTTCATTTACTCCTACAAGTGGTCATATATCTCTGACCTTTTCTCATGCCAATAGTACATGTTAGTTTTATCACAATTAATAAAAATATTTTTAAGGGGTTTGGCCACTTAATAAGAATGCATTCAAACTCCACAGTATACGGAGTCTTTTACAACAGAACATTGGGAAAGAAGGCAAGAGGAAGACCACGAAAAGATGGTTAGATGGCATAGCAGAATCCTGTGAAAGAGCAAAAATAACAATCACCCAAGCCACCAGAACAGCACAAACAAAAACAGAAAACCACGACACTGGGCAACAACCCGGTAGCAGTGTGACGATAAAAGAAGAACAAGAATAAATTTTTACTTTTGTTTATCTTCTTATCTGCTACACTGATAAATATTCATTTTGTTTTGTTGTTGTCCAAAAGGTGTTAACATGAAATTCTCTCCAGTAACACAATGTTAAATAATGATATTTAATTCAAATGTCATGTCTGTCCTTCTGTATGGAGCGGAGACATGGAGAACGACTAAGGTGAACACCAAAAAAGCTGCAGACATTCATCAATAGATGCCTACGCAGGATACTCCATTTGAGATGGTATGACAGGACCACAAACAGAGAACTGTGGGATAGGGCAGGACAACGGCAGGTGGAACAGGAGATAATGAGCAGAAGGTGGTGATGGATAGGACACACACTGAGGAAACCCCTGACAGCATCGCGAGACAGGCTCTCCGATGGAACCCCCAGGGCAATAGAAGTAAGGGAAGACCAGAAACACCTGGAACGGAGTTAGAGATAGAATGCAAAAACGGGAGAGAGTGGCGAGATCTCGAAAAGATGGCCTTGGATAGGCGGGCTTGGAAGGCCTTGGTTGCGGACCTATGTTTCCCCTAGGCGAAGGAAGAAGAACACAATGTTAAGACTCCAGATGGGAGAAAAGCTGCCCTACTCCGGCAAAAGTTGCGAGTCACCAAGTTAAATACAAATAAGATTCAGATCTTTGTCAACAGATGTCTTCTGCGTATTATCAGACAGAGATGGTATCTTTAAAATTACATTGGGGACCCTCAGCTGCTATGGAGTTTGTGCACAGGCGCTGAGATCTTCCAGTGTAAGAAAGAGATCGGAGCACACATGGTTACTCACCAATGTGTAATGATGATGGTCCTATCAATCAATCAATCAAAATGACTGAGATATAAGGCAGAGTTGCAAACACAGACCTGTTGATAAAAACAGGAAAGGAATCCATGATTATCCAGATTAGCAGGAGAAAATGGCATTGGGTAGGGAATACCTTGTGGAAGATACAGCTGAGTGGTACTAGACAAGCACTTGAGTAGAACCCACAAAGAAAACAGAAAATGGTACATTTCAAACAAACCTGGAGACTTCTTGATGAACTGAAGGATGCTGAACTATCCTGGGAAGACATAACGAAAACAACCAGAGACCGGGAAAAGTGGCAAACAACTGTTAAGGCCCTATGCTCTATGAGGAGCAGAGGAATAAATGAATGAACACAATGTTAAGTAGATTTGTAATATCTTTTGACCAGTGTAGATTCATGGGTCCACAAATATCAAGTATGTGATAAATGTAAATTTTTGATGGTTATGAATAGATCTAGAAATCAAATAGAAAACAATTTAGTACTTCTTTTTCTTCAAACGCTCCATATCAACCACTTGTTAACCACTCTGTGTGATTTGTATGTGATCTGAGCCTAAGAGCGATTGTACATTATGCCAGTTGTGCACCTACAAGTAGGTCAGCATATCCGATTTCTGCTATGCTTTTTATTTACTAGGGTAGCTTCCTAGGCCTCTACCTCAGTCGCCTCCAGTGGTACTATTCTTTGCTTCCCTTGTGGGCCCCGACACCTCACTTGCCAAAACAATTAGTACAGAAACAACCATTGTAAGAACTTAAAAATGCATTCATGCATTGGTACAGTTTAGCATTAAGGTAGCCAATAGCAGTAGTAGAAACCCCTATACTTCTATTGGAGCAGAACATGAAAAATGGCCAACGTGTTTATTAAATGCCTTAACCAAGTCTTCTCATTATAAATTATGTTATATGTAGTCTCTTACATTATAAAGTATGTTATATGTAGTCTCTTACATTATAAATTATATTTGCAGTCTCTTACATTATAAATTGTTATATGTAGTCTCTCACATTATAAATTATGTTATATGTAGTCTCTTACATTATAAATTATGTTATATGTAGTCTCTTACTTTATAAATGTTATATGTAGTCTCTTACATTATAAATTATGTTATATGTAGTCTCTCACATTATAAATTATGTTATATGTGGTCTTAATTTAATTTTTAATATTTTAATAAATGTTATATGTAGTCTCTTACATTATAAATTGTGTTATATGTAGTCTCTTACATTATAAATTATGTTATATGTAGTCTCTTACATTATAAACTATGTTTTGAGTCTCTTACATTATAAATTATGTTTATGTAGTCTCTTACAATATAAATTATGTTATATGTAATCTCTTACATTATAAATTATGTTATATGTAGTCTCTTACATTATAAATTATGTTATATGTAGTCTCTTACATTATAAATGTTATGTATAGTCTCTTACATTATAAATGTTATGTGTAGTCTCTTACATTATAAATTATGTTATATGCAGGCTTATTACATGATGTTATATTACAGTTATATGCAGCCTTCTATTTTGTTACTCTCAAAATCTAACTTTATGTGGAGAATGACAATAAGTTTAATATTTATTTCATCTTTCAAATAATTAAATTATTATTTAATACTATTATGAAACCATTGATGACATGATTATGTGTAGTAGCTATTTGTAGGAACATTTAACATTCTACCAACAATACACTTATAATAATTATAATGTAATCAACTTCAAGTACAGAGGGATAAACTACCCACATGTCACACATTTATCCCTATCTATTATTTTACTATTAAAAAGAAAATTGTGACTTCGTTCTAATTGACTAAAAGATAAATAATATTATGGACTAAATACACTCATATCGCATAATAGACTGACACTATCGAGCAGCGATTTACAGTTGATAATATTCACCTCTACTCAACAATGAATGGTCCTATTACCGCAGAGTTCACTAAGGCCGCACGCAATCAATGTCATTCCACGAACCAGCGAATTTATGAATTATTAATTATTCCTTGAATGAGGCATTTAAATGTGATATAGACTTCCAACTACACTGAAACTTGATAATATATAATATATATATGTGTGTGCTATACACTGCACACATCATACATTTGACCACTGGTGTACTGTAAAACTATATTCAAGAAACACACAAAATCACGGTAACCTATCATTCTATGATTGGCCTTAGAATGAGGGTAACAGTCACGGTGAACTCGCGGTGAGGACAGTCACACTGTCCAGTGTCACTGAGTGTCAGTGTTCAGAACATGAGCTTGCAGTAGTCAACATATTCATATTTGAATGACACACACATACCAACTTACCGATGTTGTTTATCAAGATCATGCAGAATCCCTGCGTGAACTGCAGTAATCATCATGGTGCGTATGCATTCCTCCTCATGAATGCTTGAAAACGTGAAAACTCATCGTTCATGCACAAATTTTCCAAGTCTGCTGTAGTCGGAAGTTGATACTATCTAGAATGTAAAAACTGAGTCAGTGTCTATTCTGAAACAAATATCATGATCATCTCAGATAATTATTCCAACTATTTTGTTAAATGAGAAACAAGAACTTCCTATTTCACTCAAATGTGATTTACATTTACAAGTTACTATAATTACTGATTCTGCATAGTCGTTTATTTCGGAGATCAGAGAATCAATAACAACTCAATGTTTGTGTGAATTAAGACAAATCGATATGTCTAGCACACATTTTATAAGCGTACCGTTTATGCTTTAATTATTAATTTATAAACTCAATTTAACTCAAACTGAACACACATATGATATGTGTGTGTGCTACACGTTGTTCACTTTACACTTTAACTATTGGTCCGCTGTAAAAGTATTTTAATCAACATGAACGTCCACATTAATATTTTAATGTGGGGGTAGGTGAATACAAATTATTTAATTTGTAGTTTCATCATCAAATAGCTTGTCCTGAGCAGAATTTTGCCACCCCAACAGTCCTCCGGAATTTATCTCTCTCATATACCAGATGTCCTGCCTCTGCAGTCGTCTGGTTCAAACCATCAGTTACATCCTGAATCCATCTTCTCCGTGGTCTTCCTCTTCTCTTTGCCGGTATGCCTCCTTCCATGAAAAACATTTGTAATTTACTATGTGGAAATGAAGATGTTTTATTTTAAAAAACTTTTTCCAGGAAGTGGAGAGGCACGTACCTCAATTATCTTAACGTGTGTACGCCCATGTTCATCAAACACACAAGATCACGGTAATTTCCCTTCTTTTTCATTTTCAACGATCCAGCAATGCTTACTCTTGCTTTTCCTTCTACTGAATGTCATGTAGCTATGGCATTGAAGAATTGGTGCTCTTCTACCCACCCGGGACAGGAATTTGAATTGGACTGATGTAGCACTAAATGTGATGGGACTCTGTGTTTCTCAATGATACAGCAACAAATATATGGTTCGCTGTGCTCATCACTAGCCGTCAGATTAACTACTGGTCACGCCGAGCTCTTTTATACTCTAGGCATGTGTCCAAATGTTCAAGACAAGTCAGGATCATCACTTCCTAAGTCACTGTCCCTATATGATGGCTGTCAGTGAAGACACTGTCCCTATATGATGGCTGTCAGTGAAGACACTGTCCCTATATGATGCCTGTCAGTGAAGACAAGACACTGTCCCTATAGGATGGCTGTCAGTGAAGACACTGTCCCTATATGGTGGCTGTCAGTGAAGACACTGTCCCTATATGATGGATGTCAGTGAAGTCACTGTCCCTATATGATGGCTGTCAGTGAAGTCACTCTCCCTATATGATGGCTGCCAGTGAAGTCACTGTCCCTATATGATGGATGTCAGTGAAGACACTGTCCCTATATGATGGATGTCAGTGAAGACACTGTCCCTATATGATGGCTGTCAGTGAAGTCACTGTCCCTATATGATGGCTGTCAGTGAAGTCACTGTCCCTATATGATGGATGTCAGTGAAGACACTGTCCCTATATGATTGCTGCCAGTGAAGGTACTGTCCCTATATGATGGCTGCCAGTGAAGGTACTGTCCCTATATGATGGCTGCCAGTGAAGTCACTGTCCCTATATGATGGCTGTCAGTGAAGTCACTGTCCCTATATGATGGCTGTCAGTGAAGTCACTGTCCCTATATGATGGATGTCAGTGAAGTCACTGTCCCTATATGATGGCTGTCAGTGAAGTCACTGTCCCTATATGATGGCTGTCAGTGAAGTCACTGTCCCTATATGATGGATGTCAGTGAAGACACTGTCCCTATATGATTGCTGCCAGTGAAGACACTGTCCCTATATGATTGCTGCCAGTGAAGGTACTGTCCCTATATGATGGCTGCCAGTGAAGACAAGACACTGTCCCTGTATGATGGTTGTCAGTGAAGACAAGACACTGTCCCTATATGATGGCTGTCAGTGAAGACAAGACACTGTCCCTGTATGATGGCTGTCAGTGAAGACAAGATACTGTCCCTATATGATGGCTGTCAGTGAAGACAAGACACTGTCCCTGTATGATGGCTGTCAGTGAAGACAAGATACTGTCCCTATATGATGGCTGTCAGTGAAGACAAGACACTGTCCTTGTATGATGGCTGTCAGTGAAGACAAGACACTGTCCCTATATGATGGCTGTCAGTGAAGACAAGACACTGTCCCTATATGATCGCTGTCAATGAAGACACTGTCCCTATATAATGGTTGTCAGTGAAGACACTGTCCCTATATGATGGCTGTCAATGAAGACAAGACACTGTCCCTATATGATGGCTGTCAGTGAAGACACTGTCCCTATATGATGGCTGCCAGTGAAGACACTGACCCTATATGGTGGATGTCAGTTGTTTTTTTTTGGATCCAGAAGCACTTGAGCTTTTCAGCTCTTCGGCTCGGTGCCATGGACATCGTAACCCTTCGGTTCGGTGCCACGAACACCGTAAATCTGGGAATCTGTGGCTTTTTCTGCCATCCCGCGGAATTGAACCCGCACACACGAGGGATAGTCACCCGTAGTCCAACGCGCTACGAACACGCTGGGCAGACGGGCATGTCAGTGTTCAGAAATGAGAACAAGGCGCTGTAATAAGAGTTCATAGTTTTAAGAGTAAGAGGCCAAAAATTGTCACTGCAGTGCTTTGTTATCGTTTCTGAGACGGCGCTGGAAGATTGTCACTGCTGCGCCGTTATTAGCGTTTCTGAGACAGCGCTGGAAGACCGCTTGCCCAAAGATGTCGCCAAAGATTAAAGTGAGTGGAAATGCTTTGTGTGTCCGTCTTATGTGCCCTCTTATGTGTGATAAGGACTGAGGATACATTATCTGCACCTTTCAGTTTAACTCCTTGTGGACCAAATGCCACACTATGTGACTTTGAGTTGGACACCGTTTTACCATGAGCCAAACTAAAGGGTGTTTTTTTCATTCTAAAAACAAGTGGCTTGTAAAAACATGGCTATTTCCCTGGTCCACTAAGAGTTAATATGAAGAAAATATTACTCATCAGGGAGAAGAAAATATCAACAAGAATATAAGACCCTGATTTACGACAAGCAAGAATGAAAAGTCAACAAATAAAAGACCGAGACCATGAAAATCAGCAGAACACCAAACCAATCAAACATACAAATAGATAACACCAGAGTAAAGCAAGTTTGAATTCAAATATTTAGGCAGCATTTTCACAGAGGACGGAAAACTAGATATAGAAATAGAGACAAGGTGTCAAAAAGCAAATGCAGTGACATACCAGCTGGCACCATTACTACAACACCCAAAGATCTAGATAGAAGTGAAAAGACAGATGATAAAAAGGATTTTCCTACCAACACTTTGTTACCAGTGCCAAAGTTGGTCTCTTACAGAAACACATCACAGAAAGCTCACCAAGTGTGAAATGAAATGCTTGAGGAAGGCAGTGGGAGTCACCAGGAAAGACAGACTACGAAATGAGGACATCAGAAGCAGAGGGCATAACTTCATGCACCGAATACATTGACAGACAACAAATGCAGTGGTTTGAACATTTAATGAGAATGAAATACAACCAACCCCCAATAACAGTAAACAATAAAAAGAGATCAGGTACTAGAGCGAATAGAAGACCAAGAAAAAGATGGATAGACCACACTACACAAATAAGGATACAACACAACATAAGGCGTCTCATCTAGCCCTAGAACGCAAATTAAAGCTCCCATCCCTACACTTAACGGCAAGAATGGACAGCCAACTACATCTTCCACCTGAGAAGAGACAATAGAATGAAAGTACAAAAAGTATCTGTACTTTTAGTTTTGTAAATTATAGCTGAACAACGATTACTTGTTTCATTTATATGTGAGTATTCAAAATTTTAGTAAGAAGTAAAACATCAGAGATATGTATGACAAGTTCAAGATGGCCGTTGAGACAGACGTGAAAGAACATCATCAGGTGCCGTGCCGGCGTAGGCGATCATGGATCTCCACAAATCTCATCCTCTGGTGTTTGCTATCAACTCAGATGTTGACGCTCTACGTGCCATGAAGTCAGGCTATCCAACATTTTCTCTATCTTCCTGTTTCGTATATCCTCGATTTTACCGGTTGTCACAATGCGTTCTTAACCTCCCTCTCATCACATGACCGAAAATGATGGCTGCATCTTTCTAATATTGATGATAAGCTTTCTCTGTGTCTTGACCTCATTCAGCACCTCAACATTATTCATTTAGCAGTCCATGGGATTCTGATCTTTCTTCTATAAAACCACATTTCTGCGGCGTTCAGAGATTTTTCGATCTGTGTGTTCATTGTTCACGATTCGCATACCTTATGTCAGTATTGGTTCTATGTAGCACTGAATAACTCACATTCTGAAATAATATACACCATTGAAATATATATCAGGGGAGATCATCACTGATAGGAAATAACTGGATAAATGGGAAGAGTTAGTGTAACAAAACTTTCAGATGACACCATCAGCGAAACGAAGACTGCGAAACTTCAAGCCATGGACACACTTTTTGCTATATACCTCTTTCAGTCTTGTAGAACCACAGAATTGTGCCACTGGATAGGTACCTCGCAGCACCGCTAGTGACTGTAATGTCTGATGCGAAAGTAACAGTCTTGTCACAATTATCACACCCAAATTATGAGTCAGGTCTCTCGAGATGGGATTGCATCCTGGAGTAATGTCTCTTTTCCTCTTTTTGGTTGGTCAGAATGTGCTCACAATGCAACAGCCCACTCTGAACTTCCTTTCTCCAGGTACACACGACTATGGCGACTGTTTCCCACGTGTATGTATTTAAGTCAAGAGACTTCATGGCTGAAATCGGATGCACGTGTCCTAAACGTGTAGAAGTCTATGCTTTAGGGGCCTACCAAACTAATGTGCAACGTATGCACGTTCTTGGCAAAGATCAAACATATCACAAAGAGTGATTAACATTGGTCGTAAAGAACGAACGCAAAGAAGAAGAAGAAGAGACTTAATATCCTGTTTACATACATTCTCATGTCCCATTTGGGGTCTTCTCGTCGGTCTCTTCCCAGAGATCAGTTCTACACCAAGAAGATTCTTTGAAATTCTACCATCTTCCATGCAAGAGTTGTGTCCCTGCCACAGGAGACGCCTCTATTTGATGAGATTGTATATGGTGGGAATTTCAACTCTCTTAAGTACTCGTGTGTTTGTTACATGGCCATTCCAAGATGTACCAACAACACGTCTAAGGCATCTCAACAACACGTCCAAGGCATCTCAACATCACGTCTAAGGCATCTCAACATCACATCACGTCTAAGGCATCTCATATCTCTTTTGATCGTTCTAGGCCTGTTTTAATCATTCTCTTTATGATATATAAACAGCCAAACATCAGAACGTAATGTAATGTGCACCAATCTTAGCACCTATTTGAGCTCAGTTGCTTATCCTCGGTGGGGTGTTCGATTTCAGCCAGCTATTGTGTATGGATTCGCTTCTTCCGCTAGCCAGCCAGACCTACAAGGCAGTGGGCTGCTATTTCTTCAGGCAGCGACCTTAGACGGCCACCCTCTCGGGTTTATAAGCGCCATCTTCCCAGCAAACCGGTCGTTTTAATGAACACCTTGGTTTGCTGCCCGTTCAGGTTTGTTTACGGTTTGCTGCGCTAGACTTTGATTGTCCCCAATCAATCTACAAGGCAGCAGTAATTCCTTGCGATCGGAAACAAGCGCTGGTTATGCCTCTGCTGGGCTTTCCCGTTGCTCTGTACGTTTGGGTGGGACGCACACCCTGCCTACGATGCTGCTGCGATGCTGTTATGCTGCTGCTGCGATGCTGCTGCCACGCTTGCACTGATTTTGCCTCTGCTGGGCTTACCAGTTGTTCTACTGGGTGGGACGCGCACCCTCTTGCCGTGCCTGCCCTCGATGAGGCCCACTATGACTTTTGCCAGCGGGCGTGCTAGCCCTGCCCTGATGCCCTGTCACCATCATCTTTTCCATGCTCACATTTTTCGCCACATGTGTCTCGCCCGAGTGGTTACCGGGCCCAAATTGGGGTGTAAAGAATAGAACCACTGTTACCTGCCACGCATGTCGTAAGAGGCGATTAAGGAGGCTGTGCGTGGGGCTAGCTACCTCACACTGTAAAAAACAATAGATGGCTATAGAATGAAAAGCGAACCGAGTAAACGCTGGCTGAAACCGGACACATCGCCGAAGGATAACACCAGAGCTCTAAATAGTGCTGAAGATGTGACGTAAAACACAACAATGCTAAGGTTGCATGAATCATATTTCCACATGAATAGAATTTATGGGGCGATCTGGTACATCGGCCTGGGCGGTGATCGCGAGAGAGAGACATGAAATGTCTTGAGTTGTCTTCATATGAGAATAAAGGATACTCTCTGCAATCCCGGTCTAGACTGATGAACCAACTTTTATCATGAATTTTACCGTGTTTTTAAGGGACTCTGTTCTTCCGTACAGCTTCTCGCGAAGCTCTGTGTTTTGAGGCTAGGTTTCTTTTCTTATGCCTGCTATCAGTTGCCAATCTTGCAGAACATGCTCTGCCGTCATATCCGCCTTTTGCAAGGGCACAGGCTAGTTGTGCCAATTTTAAATTTGTGAAACATGTGGGCGAGGAGTTTGTTGTGGCCGGTATGGAGGCGAAGTATGGCAACTTGTTCACTACGAGACAGACTATAGTATCCGTCGCTGTTGTTGTGTTGAGGATGGTCTTTTGTCCATTTGTCTCTATAGTGCCAGTCGATGGTTATTCTGGCATAAAGGATACATGATTCCGATCCAAAGAGTATTGTGTTCCTCGTACAAGACTTGTGTTTTTGTATGCTCCGTTAGTTTATTATTCTCTCAGACTTTCTTAATCAGTCTGGAAATATAGTTCTATTTCTACGTGACTGTTGTCTACACACTTCTCTTGTTTCTTGTGGGTTCCACGACAGTGATTGTCTGGTAATATTGGCTGTTGTGTTCTTTTTTTATTTATGAGTATTCTCCGCAAAGAGAAGAAGAGGAAGACCACGGAGAAGATGGATTCAGGATGTAACTGATGGTTTGAACATGACGGCTGCAGAGGCAGGACATCTGGCCTATGAGAGAAAGAAATTCCGAAGGACTGTTGGGGTGGCAAAGCTCTGCTCAGAACAAGCTATTTGATGATGATGATTCTCAGCTAAATGCACGAACATATACTGTATAATTCACTATTTTATAATCTCTATTTAATTCGCCACTCCTGTTGTATCGTTTGCTTGAAAAAGGCCTTTGGTCGAAACGTTGCTGTGTATTGCCATTCGAAGATGGAGGTGGTTTGGACATGTATGTCGTATGCCAGTGTGGGCATTGGCTAGGACAGCTCTCAGATGGACAGCGGATGGGAAGAGAAGGCATGGACGTCCAAAGGAAACATGGAGAAGAACGGTGGAGAGAGAGTTGAAGGAGGTGGCCTGACGTGGGAGACGGTTGGTAGAAAGGCAGCAAAACGGCAACAGTGAAAGTCTCTTGTGGAAGCTTTATGTGTCAATCGGGACACGAAGAAGATATAGATATATAGTATTGTCATTATATTTGGTAAAACTACAGTACTTTGTTATTGAAAAGGGTGAGACTGCAGTAAAACTTGGAAAAATAGCTAAACACGTAAAAACAAAGTACTATAGTTTTACAAAATATGTTTCCACATGTAATCGTCCATTTGTAGTGTTCTCGAAATTGTCATTCTTGTTGTATTGTTTGCTTGATAAAGGCCTTTCGGTCGAAACGTTGCTGTTTATCGTCACTGTTTCTGTATTTTGTAAAACTACAGTACTTTGTTTTTACGTGTTTCGCCATTCTACTTAGTTTGACTGCTGTCTCCATCTATATTAGTCTCTATTTACTGTATATTATTGACACAAATCAGCTCTGATGGCATACCTGTGACCTATCAGACCAAATATAATCTTCTTCTTCTCTTCCCCCATTTACTTCGTTATAGAAGTGTTGGGAGGGGGGCGGCATAGTGATCGTGTGTGTGCTTGTTTTAAGGCACTTTGTAAGCTGATATGCATTTTCGTAAGGCTGTTCTTGATACCGTCGCTCCATCTTTTGCGTGGTCTTCCTCTTGCTTTGTACTCATTATACTTTTTCTGTGTGGCTCTCTGTGGTAGATGATACCAGGGCATTCTGGTCAGGTGTTCAAACCATTTCTGTGTGGCTCTCTGTGGTAGACGATACCAGGGCATTCTTGTCAGGTGTTCAAACCATTTCTGTGGTCTTGTGGTAGACGATACCAGGGCATTTCTTGTCAGGTGTTCAAACCATTTCTGTGTGCTTCTGTGGTAGACGATACCAGGACATTCTTGTCAGATGTTCAAACCATTTCTGTGTGGCTCTCTGTGGTAGACGATACAGGGCATTCTTGTCAGATGTTCAAACCATTTCTGTGTGGCTCTCTGTGGTAGACGATACCAGGGCATTCTTGTCAGATGTTCAAACCATTTCTGTGTGGCTCTCTGTGGTAGACGATACCAGGACATTCTTGTCAGGTGTTCAAACCATTTCTGTGTGGTCTCTGTGTAGACGATACCAGGGCATTCTTGTCAGGTGTCAAACCATTTCTGTGTGGCTCTCTGTGGTAGACGATACCAGGACATTCTTGTCAGATGTTCAAACCATTTCTGTGTGGCTCTCTGTGGTAGACGATACCAGGGCATTCTTGTCAGATGTTCAAACCATTTCTGTGTGGCTCTCTGTGGTAGACGATACCAGGGCATTCTTGTCAGGTGTTCAAACCATTTCTGTGTGGCTCTCTGTGGTAGACGATACCAGGGCATTCTTGTCAGATGTCCAAACCATTTCTGTGTGGCTCTCTGTGGTAGACGATACCAGGGCATTCTTGTCAGATGTTCAAACCATTTCTGTGTGTCTCTCTGTGGTAGACGATACCAGGGCATTCTTGTCAGATGTTCAAACCATTTCTGTGTGGCTCTCTGTGGTAGACGATACCAGGGCATTCTTGTCAGATGTTCAAACCATTTCTGTGTGTCTCTCTGTGGTAGACGATACCAGGACATTCTTGTCAGATGTTCAAACCATTTCTGTGTGGTCTCTGTGTAGACGATACCAGGACATTCTTGTCAGATGTTCAAACCATTTCTGTGTGGCTCTCTGTGGTAGACGATACCAGGGCATTCTTGTCAGATGTTCAAACCATTTCTGTGTGGCTCTCTGTGGTAGACGATACCAGGGCATTCTTGTCAGATGTTCAAACCATTTCTGTGTGGCTCTCTGTGGTAGACGATACCAGGGCATTCTTGTCAGATGTTCAAACCATTTCTGTGTGGCTCTCTGTGGTAGACGATACCAGGGCATTCTTGCAGATGTTCAAACCATTTCTGTGTGGCTCTCTGTGTAGACGATACCAGGGCATTCTTGTCAGGTGTTCAAACCATTTCTGTGTGGCTCTCTGTGGTAGACGATACCAGGGCATTCTTGTCAGATGTCCAAACCATTTCTGTGTGGTCTCTGTGTAGACGATACCAGGGCATTCTTGTCAGATGTTCAAACCATTTCTGTGTGGCTCTCTGTGGTAGACGATACCAGGGCATTCTTGTCAGATGTTCAAACCATTTCTGTGTGGCTCTCTGTGGTAGACGATACCAGGGCATTCTTGTCAGATGTTCAAACCATTTCTGTGTGGCTCTCTGTGGTAGACGATACCAGGGCATTCTTGTCAGATGTTCAAACCATTTCTGTGTGGCTCTCTGTGGTAGACGATACCAGGGCATTCTTGTCAGATGTTCAAACCATTTCTGTGTGGCTCTCTGTGGTAGACGATACCAGGGCATTCTTGTCAGATGTTCAAACCATTTCTGTGTGTCTTCTGTAGACGATACCAGGACATTCTTGTCAGATGTTCAAACCATTTCTGTGTGGCTCTCTGTGGTAGACGATACCAGGACATTCTTGTCAGATGTTCAAACCATTTCTGTGTGGCTCTCTGTGGTAGACGATACCAGGACATTCTTTGTCAGATGTTCAAACCATTTCTGTGTGGCTCTCTGTGGTAGACGATACCAGGGCATTCTTGTCAGGTGTTCAAACCATTTAATCTCTTGTTCTTTTATTCTTCTTCTTCTTCGAGCGCTCCATATCGACCACTTGTTAACCACTTTGTGTGATTTGTATGTGATCTGAGCTTAAAAGCGATTGTACGTTGTGCCAGTTACACGCCTACAAGTAGGTCAGCACATCCGATTTCTGCGATGCTTTTTATTTACTAGTAGCATTCCTAGGACCTACATAAGCGACTCTTACGACACATTGTAGGTCGCAGTGGTACTATTCTTTGGCGAAACACGTAATCACAAAGTACTGAGTTTTACAAATTACACAAACAATGACAATATACAGTAAAGTTTCGACCAACAAGGCCTTTATCAAGCAAACAAACAACAGGAGTGATGAATTTTAAAAAACAATTACATATGGACGACTAGATACGGAGACATTCAAACGATCGTCAAAACGTTGCCGTATATTGTTATTGTATTTGTAAAACTCAGTACTTTGTACAGTCTTAGAAGAGCTGCAGGTGTGACAATAAGAGATAAAATTAGAAATGAAGAAATCGGAAGAAGACTGGATGTGAAACCAGTTATGCAATTCATAAAAGAACAACAGATTAAATGGTTTGGACACCTGACCAGAATGCCCTGGTATAGCCTACCACAGAGAGTCACACAGAAAAAAGTATAACGAGTACAAAGCAAGAGGAAGACCACGCAAAAGATGGAGCGACGGCATCAAGAACAGCCTTACGAACATGAATATCAGCTTACAGAGTGCCTTAAAACAAGCACACACAAGATCATTACGTTTCACCTTCCAACACTTCTATAAAGAAGTTAATGGTGGAAGAGAAGAAGAAGTACTTTGTGATTACGTGTTTCGTCAATCTAATAGATTTACTGCAGTCTCATATATATATATACTATTCTTTGCTCCCTTATGAGTCACGGCACCACACGGGCGTTGTTCTTTATGAATTGCATGACAGTATAACTCCAGATGTGATACCTTATAGTAGAGTTTTTCTGTTTATCAAATCTTACAGCTACCCGTCACTACAAATTTGTGTCCTGTTGGATTATATGCATACACATTGGATGTTTGGTTTATAGTTGGTTTATAAAAGGTTTAAAAGCCGAAGGATTGACTTCATTGCACCGGGTTTTACTCCATCTGGCTCGTTCTCTCTCCGCAGAAATGGCATGCCACCTGCTGAGAGTATTGCACAAAGCACAAACTCAGTAGCTCCAGCAACAATCCCAGGGGTCTCTGGAAAAATGCACTCGTGAACAGAACGGCGCGATCCGGATTCGAACCCACGACCTTCGACTCACAAGGCAATGGGCGTAACCACTTAGCCCCTTAGAGAGTTACAGAGAGAAAAGAAATGTTTATTTTCATATTTAATCATTAATTTTTTATTACTTATGTAATACTGTATATACATGTCTTTGTTCAATCACATTGTGTCAATATTGTGTCCATAATCTACTTGAGACGCAAACCTTCCAGCCCTTGCGAGTTTGTCAGACTTTTCATTTCTTAGTATGTCACAGAGTGCTGGTACATAGAAGATATTTTTAACGTAACTTGCAGTCGATTTTCTGCTGTGGGCATTGACTCTTCTCTCGCCCATATTGCCAGGTCGTAGGCATACATGGCAGAGTGCACCTGCTCTGGGAGGCATGTTGCAATGTCATTGACGAAGATTAGAAAGAGAGTCGGTGAGAGCACTCCTCCTTGGGGGGACTCCTTGCTCCAGTGTGGCCTTCATGCTTTTGTACCCCTGAACCTGAACTCTTGCTGTTCTGTTCTCTAGGTATTTATCAAGCCAATTGTACATTCTTCCCTTTACGCCGAGGGTGAGGAGTTTCAGCCTTAGTCCTTCTTTCCAGACTGTGTCAAATGCCTTCTCCATATCTACCAAGACCGCCAGTGTCTGTTTCTTTTCTTGGAAACCATCCTCGATTTCCTGACAATGTACGTTACTTGATCCTCTGTGGATCTGTATCTCCGAAAGCCTCCTTGTTGTGCCATAAGGAGCCCTTTGCTTTCCAAGTGCCAAGATAACCGTTTGTTCACCATACGTTCCATAAGCTTGCCCGTGCAGCTTAGGAGGCTTATTGGTCTGTAACTCGCTGGGCCGAGTTTATTTTTGCCTGGTTTTAGGATGGGTACCATGATTGCTTCTTTCCATTCTTGTGGTACTATGCCTATTTTCCACATGTTGAGAACGGACAGTAGAGCGGCCTTTGCTCTGTTACCCAAGTTTTTAAGCATCTCATTGGTGATCCCATACAGGCAAATACTCGAATAACTATCGAGCAGAGGCAGAGGCAATCAAAGAGGCCGCCGAAATTATCTTGGAGAGAAGAAGCACTACACGCAACAAGGTCGTGATATTCACCGATGCTCTATCGGTCATCACGGCACTCAAATGGCTGGCAATACTGAGATGAATGAGCTCAAACGCCTCCTCGCGAACTAACGAGTTCACCAAACGCACTGTCATCCAGTGGATACCGTCACACTGCAACGCTAGGGGAAACGAAGCAGCCGACAAACTAGCCAAAGCAGGCAGGAAACTACCTCAGACTGATCTCGGGATCAGTTATGAGGAAGTCAAAACAACCATCGGTTCGCACTATAAAAGCAAATGGACAAAAGATCACCCTCAGTACACAGACAGTGACGGATACTATGGTCTCTCTCGCAGTGAAAACGTTGCCATACTTCGCCTCCGTACCGGACACAACAAGCTCCGAGCCCACATGTTCCATAAATTTAAAATTTGCACAACTAGCCTGTCTCTCTCTCTCTTTGCCTTTTTACACCGGGTTGGGGCATAGGCCTCAACCAACTCATGCCAAGTCTTCCTATCTCTAGCTATCTCCTGCAGCTCCTCCAGCTCTTCTTTATATTGTTGATCTCCGCCTCCAAATCTCGTCTCCATGTATTTCTCGGCCTCCTTCTTTCGCTGTCCTGCGGTTCAGGCAAGGACCCTTCTTGTTATATTCCTCCGGTTTTCGCAAAGTGTGTCCTATCCAGCGTCAGCGTCTTTTTTAACCTGTTCGTTCACTGGAATCTGTCTTGTTCTCTCCATAAGCTCCTCATTTGTGACCCTATCATACCATCTTATTCCCTCTATTCTGGCAGACACCAGTTGATGAATGTTTGCAATTTATGCGCTATTGTTTTAGTTGTCTCCATGTTTCTGACCCATACAGTAGAACTGCTTTAACATTAGAGTTAAATATCTGAATTTTGTTCTAGATTTGATTTCTTTAGACTTCCAAATGTTTCAGTGTAATGAAAGCTCCTCTTGCCTTCTGTATTCTTATTTTAACATCTCTATCTGTTCCACCTTCTTTGTCTACGTTGCTGCCCAAATATGTCTATGATTCTACCTCTTGAAGTGGGATTTCCCAGGAGATGAGTTGTCGTTTGTTTGGTTAATTCTCAATATCTTTGTCTTTCCTTTATGAATGTTCAGCCCTAGTTGCTGGGACCTTTGATTCAATGTGTTTAGCTTATCTACATCTGATTTCGTGTATGTGACAGAAGGGCTATATCATCAGCGAAGTCCAGATCATCTAGTTGCTCTGTCAGAGTCCATTGGATTCAATTTCTGGTGTTAGTTACTGTGGTCTTCATAATCCAGTCTATTGTCAGTAAGAACAACAAAGGTGATAGAAGACATCCCTGACGCATCCTGTTTCTATTCCGAAAGTATCTGTTAGTTTACCTCATGAAGAACTCTACATTTCATATCTGTATATGTTGCTTTTATTAGGTTAATAATTTTTTTGTGGGATTCCATAATGCCTCATTAATTTCCAAGGGTTTCCCTATCAATACTGTCAAAAGCCTTCTCATAATCAACAATCCGATATAAAGTGGGGATTTCCATTCAATACTTTGCTCTATTATTATACGTAATGTGCCTATCTGGTCAGCACAGGATCTATTTGGTCGAAGCCTGCCTGTTCATCTCTTAGCTTTATATCGATGGCATCTGTCTCTCCAGGATGACTCTGCTTAGTATTTTCCCAGGTACTGACAACAGCATTATTCCCATATAGTTTTCACACTTCTGAAGGTCCCTTTCTTTGGTAGCTTCACCAGGTATCCTTCTCTCCAGTTGCTGGTATTTCTTCGGTCTCCCAGATTCTGCTAAATAATTTATACAGTATTTCTGCATGTTTATGTGGCTTTAACGCCTCCGCTGGAATACCATCTGACTCGCCGCTTTTCCATCTTTTAAAGTTTAATGGCTTTACTAATCTCCTCCTTGGATGGTTTCTCACAGTTGATGTCCAAGTCAATTTCTGCTGGTTGGATATCTGGGGGGGGGTTTGTAGGTGCTGGTCTGTTCAGGAGTTCCTTGAAGAATTCCATCCATCTTTCCATTTGGTCTCTAACATTAGTGATAGTTTCCCCCACTACTATTTTTGATCAACCCATTTGATGGTCTGTATTTTCCTGCTAGCTTTCTAGTGATATTGTAAAGATCCCTAAGGTTTCTTTTCCTGCAGCTACCTCTGCTTCTCTTGCTAGATCTTCTATGTATTGTCTTTTATCTAACTTTATTTGTTTCTTCACTTCTTGCTAGCTTCTGTGTACTTTTCCTGGGCTATGGCTGTTCTAGTTTTGCTATTATTTAAATCTGCTTTCCTCTTTTTCCTTTCTTCTATTTCCTTGAGAGTTTCTGGAGTTATCCATGCCTTATGATTCCGCTCCTTCTTTCCTAATACCTCTGTGCATGTTTCATTCCAAATATTTTTGGCTTGCTGCCAGCATTCTTCCGCACTCACCTCATCTTCTAATTGCTGCAACACCTCATACTTATTAGAGACTGTGACCGTGAACTGTTCCTTTGTTTCTTGACTTCTGAGGTATCCTACATTATATTGGTTCTTGTTCATGGATGTTATGTATCGCTTAAGCTTCAGTTTAATTTTACTTATCAGCAAGTGGTGATCCGAATCTACATCTGCCCCCTTAGGACCCTTACATCTTGTAGAGATGACCTGAATTTCTTGTTTATGCATATGTGGTCAATTTGATTTTCTGTTCTGTGATCTGTTGATACCCAGGTTGCTTTATGTATTCTTTTATGTGGAAAGACACTTCCACCTATGACATATTGATTCGCTGCACAGAAATTAGTGAATAGTTCTCCATTTTCGTTCATTATTCCTAGTCCGTGTTTCCCCATGATCTCCTCGTAGCCTATGTTGTCCGAGCCTATTTTGGCATTGAGGTCACCCATCAGAATTTTGATGTTCCCATTTCTCTGATTACCTATAGTATTTTGAAGTTTTATGTAAAATTCTTCTTTTACTTTTTCCTCTTTATCATTGGTAGGTGCATAACACTGGGTCACATTCAAGAATACTTTCTTTTGGTGGTTCTGAATGTTGCTGTGATTATCCTAGGACTCACTGCTTCCCATTTATTAGTGCCTTCTCCGCTTCTTTAGATAGCATTAAAGCCACTCCTTCACTATGGGGCATTTTCTTCCATATGGCCTGAGAACAGCATTGTTTCTCCTGTGTTTAGATGTTGTTTGCCTGCACTATTCCACCTAGTTTCACATAATCCCAAGATGCCAATCCCGTGAAATTTCATCTCATTTACAACCTGTGCTGTCTTTCCCATTTGATACATACTTCTAACATTCCAGGTGCCAATTCTGGAGCTTTTCCTAGGTGAAAGGAAGATAATCTCGGTGTAGACTCTTGCGGTTTCTTGCATCGCTTCATACCTCTTCTAGAAGAGCTCTTTCCTCTTGATTGGCACAGTTTTTATTTTATTTTATGTGACTTGTTCATGGTTGGTTGGATTTTGTTGCTAAAATTTTCTACTGGATAGGGTAGCCAGCCCCGCCCAAACCCCACCTTAGTCGCCGCTCTTACGACATGCCTTGTAGGCTCAGTGCTGCTACTCTTTGCTCCTCTGCAGCCCCGCAGCACACGGGCGACAACTAGCCTATGCTCCCTGCAAAATGGCAGACATGACGGCAGAACATGTCCTGCAAGACTGTCAACGTTAGCAGGTATAAGGAAAGAGTCATGGCCACAACACACAGAGCTTGCAGAAAGTGACGGAGGAATAGAGTCCCTTAAAACCACAGTAAAATTCATGATAAAAATTGGTTCATCAGCCAGGCGGGAACGAAAGAAAAGAAAGAAGATATTTTGTTTATTGTGCCCTACCTGGAAGTACCTCTACAGGTGGACCCAGTACGATTGTGTAAAACTCTGAGCGTTAATTCTCTTTGAATGAGAGCGTTCAGAATTGGTTTAATTGAATTTTATTGTGTCATTTGGCGTTTTTTGAAGGCCCATTCCCTTTGACCATGATCAAGTGCACTACACTTTGACCTTAACCAAAAGCTAGCAATATTTATTATAATTTCCAAAATCACAGAAGACTGGATGTAAACCAGCACATAATAACAACAGATTAAATAGTTTGGACACCTGACAAGAATGCCCTGTCATTGCCTACTACAGAGAGGCACACATAAAAGTATAACAAGTACAGACCAAGAGGAAGACCACGTAAAAGATGGAGTGATGGTATCAAGAACAGTCGTAAGAAAATGAAAAACAGTTTACAAAGTGCATTAGAACATTACATCTGATAGTATCTTGAACATTACCAAACAAATATTAACAACAAAATACAAATATTTCCGTCTGTATCGTAGTAATTTAATCATTAATCTAAGAGCAACATTACAATAATTACTATAATTTAAACTGCAGTAATTTCGTAATAATCATTCACGGTAAACAATATAGTAATTTAATCATTAATAATTTCAGTCGCACCGTCATACGTTACATAGGGCATGCAAGCAATTTCTACATATCACTCTATCCTGGGCAACTTACTCAATCTCCTCCATGGAACTGAGACCGATATTTCTTGCTCTCTCAGCAAAGTTCGTTTCAGGGTCTTCTAGGTCGACCTCTCTTTCTTGAACCCTTTGCATCCCACTTCAATGCTTGCTTTGATATTTGTTGATCATTTCTCCTCAAGATGTGTCCAACATATTTCCATCTTCTCTTTCTTATAACAGTTGTCACAAGTGGTTGACCAGACATATCTCTGATTTCATCACTTCTCCTGAATTCGTTTCATTTTATATTCATTATTTTTCGCATACATCTATTTTCAAATGCATTCAACTTGCTTTCTATATCTTTAGTCATTTTCTAACTCTAGCTAGCATATGTTAGGATTGATACAACATTTGAATTGAAAATTCGTAATTTAGTTTTAATACTATATAACTTGCAGTTCCATATTTTATTTAGACTTTTAAAAGCTAATGTTGCTTTGCCAAATCGTATCATAATTTCTTTTTTAACATTTCCTATGCAATCAAAATTGTTACCTAAATAGGTGAACTTCTGTTATTTTTATCATTTTAGATTCCAGTGTGATATCTGCATTACTTTGCCATAGGTGTCTTCATTATATTTGTTTTTTCATAGCTTATCTGTAGTCCAACTTTTGATGCTATAGATGACAAGTTGTCTGTTTTTCTATGCATATCTTGGTTGTTTCTACTTAACAAGGCAATATCATCTGCAAAATCCAAATCTTCTAGTTTACTATTTTTTACCCAATCGATGCCAGTTTCGCCCCTGCAACATTTTCACATCACCCAAGACCAAATTAAAGTAATGTAATAATTAATACAGACCAAACTTGTCTGGACAAAATTATCAACAACCAAGAACTGCTTAACAGGTACAAGAATGATGAAATGTCTAAATATGACTTCAGTACACAGTATTTACTCTATATGGCTCGGAGTGTAGCTACGTGAAGTTAATAAACATCATGACATTACAACATACTTCTATTCCTACAACAAACGAGTGGATGTCGTCTATAGAAGTTTTTAAACTCCAGTGGCTTACATGGATATACTGTCCAGGGCATGCAGGTTTTTACAGTAATGAGAGAGCGGACAGGCTAGCATCAACAGCATCGATTGTTGGGAGTTAAAGATATATATATATTTTTTTTTTTCCCGATTCAGAAGCACTTGAGTCGAAAGCTCTTCGGCTGGGTGTCATGGACATTGTAACCCTTCGGCTTGGTGCCACGAACACCGTAAATCTGGTGAACCTGTAGCTTTTCTGCCAGTCCGCGGAGTTGAACCCGCACTTACAGAGGACTAGTCACCCGTAGCCCAACGCGCTACGAACACGATGGGCATGAAGATGGATAAGGGGATGTTCTTCTGTCTCTTCGCAACTGTCTGTTGGATGAGGACACTAAAATCGATGTTGAATTGATCCAGCGATTTAGGCAGTTTGAAGTTACCTGTTGTAAAAGTCGAACTGGATGCCTGAGGGGCAGAATTAGGAGTGTGTTTAATCAGCGAGCCACAGGAACCATCAGTATGTATACTCTTCGATATCTGTTGGGGAGACTGAGCACCTATGGGTCTGCCCGGAGTGCAATGACATCAGTTTAGTAACCAATAACAACAAATAGCAATCATCCAACAATAAACCACAAACAAAAAAAACACATTGCTTCAAGAAATTGTATATTTGCTCAAGACATCTACAAGCCATATTTAATTTTGCGAGCCCTTTGTTGCTGTATATACCTCTCCATCATCTCATGACCTGTTCTCTCTGGAGCATAATAATGACTTGGTGGTTTACCTTCTCGTAACCTCAAAAAATAATTGGTATAACGGTAGTGAACAGTACCGAACCTTGCTCTTGCATGTCTCCTTACACCTTTCACTATTAAGCCTTTTGTACAATAGGAGTCGGCTGAAATCAAATTAATTGCCTAAATTACAATATTTACATATAATATTACAATATTTACTTATAATATTACAATATTTACTTATATTATTACAATATTTACATATATTATTACAATATTTACATATAATATTACAATATCTACGTATAATATTTACTTATAATATTACAATATCTACATATATTATTACAATATTTACATATATTATTACAATATTTACATATAATATTACAATATCTACATATAATATTTACTTATAATATTACAATATCTACATATAATATTACAATATCTACATATAATATTACAATATTTACATATATTATTACAATATCTACATATAATATTACAATATCTACATATAATATTACAATATCTACATATAATATTACAATATCTACTTATAATATTACAATATCTACATATAATATTACAATATCTACATATAATATTACAATATCTACATATATTATTACAATATCTACATATAATATTACAATATCTACTTATAATATTACAATATCTACATATAATATTACAATATCTACATATAATATTACAATATCTACATATAATATTACAATATCTACATATATTATTACAATATCTACATATATTATTACAATATCTACATATAATATTACAATATCTACTTATAATATTACAATATCTACTTATAATATTACAATATCTACTTATATTATTACAATATTTACATATAATATTACAATATCTACATATAATATTACAATATCTACATATAATATTACAATATCTACTTATAATATTACAATATCTACATATAATATTACAATATCTACATATAATATTACAATATCTACATATATTATTACAATATTTACATATAATATTACAATATCTACATATAATATTACAATATCTACATATAATATTACAATATCTACATATAATATTACAATATCTACTTATAATATTACAATATCTCATATAATATCAATATCTACATATAATATTACAATATCTACATATAATATTACAATATCTACATATAATATTACAATATCTACATATAATATTACAATATCTACATATAATATTACAATTTCTACAATATTATACAATATTTACTTATAATATCGTTCATTTGGGATCAACTTCATCGCTCATGTCCATAATTGCTCCGATCTCCTCCCAAGCATGTATCTCAGTGTGTTTAGGCTAACAACTCCGTTCTGTGTTGATTGATGTATCTACTGGGGTTTCTCTTGTGGTTTTCCTGTCTTGCCGCACCTATCAGTATGCACAACTAGCGCAACCGAGATAGAGAACACTCTTTTCTTCACTGTTGAAGACTTCAGAGCGTATGTTTTCTCTTAGAGCATTGATGATGTCGCTTTGTCCATAGAAGACTCATTTTCAATTGTAGCATTGCCCGCCAGTGCATCCGCTCTCTCATTGCCCTTCATTCCAGCGTGACCCGGGACAAAGATAAAGGTAAGTATCTGGATTGTCGAGTTTTTCTACATATAATATTACAATATCTACTTAACCCTTTAGCTGCTAAAGACGTATATATATATATATATATATATACGTTTTCCCATTCACTTCTAAAGACGCATTAACACATCTGTTATTATCTCTCCTCTGCGAGCTAAAGACGTGTTAACACGTTATACATTGCTACTGTCACTGCTATAGGCGTACATTCACGTTTGTGACCTAAAAACAAAGAGTAGCTATTTTTAGTTAATTCTCCAGAAAGTATGTAGCAGCGAAAGGGTTAATAAGACAAATATGTCTAACGATAGATATAATGACAAACTGAACCATTGTTTTATTTGTGCATTTCCTGTAGTCTTTTATTGTAAACTAAATGTTCTGAGAAAAACTTTGTGTCAATAAACAAAGAGATAAAGAGGAGAATTCAAGCTTGTGAAATGTGAACAAACAGAATAGGGAGAATATGAAGGAATGAGAAGAGAATTAATAAACAAGTATTTCAACTACTAGGAGTGACGAGAGAGCTAAGAGCGAAGAGAGAGCTAAGAGCGATGAGAAAACTAGGAGCGATGAGAAAACTAGGAGCGATGAGGAGAACTAGGAGCGATGAGAACTAGGAGAGACAAGCGAACTAGGAGTGACAAGAGAGCTAGGAGTGATGAGAGAACTAAGAGTGACGAGAGAACTAGGAGCGACGAGAGAACTAGGAGCGGCAGAGAGAACTAGGAGCGACGAGAACTAGGAGCGAAGAGAAAAATAGGAGCGACAAGAGAACTAACAGTGACAAGAGAACTAGGAGTGACAAGAGAACTAACAGTGACAAGAGAACTAACAATGACATGCGAAATAACAGTGACAAGAGAACTAGGAGTGACAAGAGAACTAGGAGTGACAAGAAAACTAACAGTGACAAGAAAACTAGGAGTGACACGAGAACTAACAGTGACAAGAGAACTAACAGTGACAAGAGAACTAACAGTGACACGAGAACTAACAGTGACACGAGAACTAACAGTGACAAGAGAACTAACAGTGACACGAGAACTAACAGTGACACGAGAACTAGGAATGACAAGAAAACTAGGAGTGACAAGAGAACTAAGAGTGACAAGAGAACTAAGAGTGACAAGAGAACTAGGAGTGACAAGAGAACTAAGAGTGACAAGAGAACTAGGAGTGACAAGAGAACTAGGAGTGGCAAGAGAACTAGGAGTGACAAGAGAACTAACAGTGACACGAGAACTAACAGTGACACGAGAACTAACAGTGACAAGAGAACTAACAGTGACACGAGAACTAACAGTGACACGAGAACTAACAGTGACAAGAGAACTAACAGTGACAAGAAAACTAACAGTGACACGAGAACTAACAGTGACACGAGAACTAGGAATGACAAGAAAACTAGGAGTGACAAGAGAACTAAGAGTGACAAGAGAACTAGGAGTGACAAGAGAACTAAGAGTGACAAGAGAACTAGGAGTGACAAGAGAACTAACAGTGACAAGAGAACTAACAGTGACACGAGAACTAACATTGACACGAGAACTAACAGTGACAAGAGAACTAACAGTGACACGAGAACTAGGAATGACAAGAAAACTAGGAGTGACAAGAGAACTAACAGTGACAAGAGAACTAGGAGTGACAAGAGAACTAGGAGTGACAAGAGAACTAGGAGTGACAAGAGAACTAACAGTGACAAGAGAACTAGGAGTGACAAGAGAACTAAGTGACAAGAGAACTAACAGTGACACGAGAACTAACAGTGACAAGAGAACTAAGAGTGACAAGAGAACTAGGAGTGACAAGAGAACTAGGAGTGACAAGAGAACTAACAGTGACAAGAGAACTAGGAGTGACAAGAGAACTAGGAGTGACAAGAGAACTAGGAGTGACAAGAGAACTAGGAGTGACAAGAGAACTAAGTGACAAGAGAACTAACAGTGACACGAGAACTAACAGTGACAAGAGAACTAACAGTGACAGGAACTAGGAATGACAAGAAACTAGGAGTGACAAGAGAACTAAAGTGACAAGAGAACTAGGAGTGACAAGAGAACTAGGAGTGACAAGAGAACTAGGAGTGCAAGAGAACTGAGGAAGTGACAATGAGAATAGGAGTGACATCAGAGAACTAGAGAGTGAGACAATAAGAACTGCTCAAGCAGATAGAAGCTGGAAATTGAGATCATTTGGTTACATTCAGGAGATAGAAGAGTGAAAACTTCTTGAAGGTAAAGCAGAATGCTGTCAGAGCAAGGGAAGTAGAGATACAAGTGGGAGGGAACATCACACAGACAAGCAATAGTCTGAGAAGGTAGAGCAAGGGAAGATAGAGATACAGTGGGAGGGAACATCACATGGGCAAGCAATAGTCTGAGAAGGGAGGAGAGCAAGGAGAAGATAGAGATACGTTGGGAGGGAACATCCACAGACAAGCAATAGTCTGGCAGAATGTGCTGTCAGAGCAAGGGGAAGATAGAGATACAAGTGGGAGGGAACACATCACATGGACAAGCAATAGTCTGAGAAGTAGAGAGCAGCGATAGAGAGCAGAAGTGAGATACATTGGAGGACATCACATGGAAACAATAGTCTGAGAAGTCGAGATAGAGACATTTGGAAGGACATCACATGGACAAGCAATAGTCTGGCAGAATGTGCCATCAGAGCAAAGGGAAGACAGAATCAAGTGGAAGGAACATCACATGGACAAGCAATAGTCTGGCAGAATGTGCCATCAGAGCAAGGGAAGACAGAGATACAAGTGGAAGGAACATCACATGGACAAGCAATAGTCTGGCAGAATGTGCCATCAGAGCAAGGAGAAGATAAAGATACAAGTGGAAGGGAACATCACATGGACAAGCAATAGTCTGGCAGAATGTGCCATCAGAGCAAGGAGTAGAACTTGCTGGAGAGCTATTACAACAGACCTTCATTGCGGAGATGGCACATGATCAATGGACTTACCTATCCAAAGATTTGACTTGAATTCGACATTGTGGTCTCTAACTGCCATCTCCTGGGCTTCCTCAATTACCTGAAGAAGAAATGTCTATAGATGATGTACGTACATGTCAATATTATTGATCCTGTCAATCAGACTCTCTCAAACATGTCAACTGCCAATGGTAAACACTAACATAAACACACACAAGTGGGTTCGAATCTGGACAGCGTTTTCTGATCACAGTGCAGTTTTCCAGAGACCCCTAGGATTGTTGCTGGAGCTACGGAGTTTGTGATTTGTGCAATACTCTCGACAGGTGGCGTGCCATTTCTGCGGAGAGGAACCGAGCCATATGGGGTAAAACTTGGTGCAATGAAGTCAATCCTTCGGCTTTAAAACCCTTTAAACTACACACACACACTATCATCAACTGTTAATGGTAAACACTAACATAAACACACACACACTATCATCAACTCTCAGGATCTTCTTCTTTGCGTTCGTTCTTTACGACCAATTTGAATCACTCTTTGTGATATGTTTGATCTTTGCCAGAACGTGTATACATTGCACATTGGTTTGGTAGGCCCCTAGACTTCTACACGTTTAGGACACATGCATCCGATTTCAGCCAAACCTCCTAATCGCCTCTTACGACATGCATGGCAGGTAACAGTGATTCTATTCTTAACACCCCAAATTTGGGCCCCGGTAACCACTCGGCGAACTCTCAGGATAATACCTCCTTGTCTCACCAGGAACAACAGAAGAAGCACTTTATAGAATTTTCCTTAAATAATCACATTGTCAATTCTGAAACACCAAGCAACAAAATAGGTGGACATATTCACTCAAATATGATGTGGATATACAGAAGAATACATCGCATTGTGTGGAAAGGACAAAAAAATAAATAAGTTTTAGCAAAACTAGGAAGGAATAAAAAAAATAACAACAGGAATAAAAATCATAAAGATACATAAAGACTCATCATCATCAAATAGCTTGTCTTGAGCAGAACTTTGCCACCCCAACAGTCCTTTGGAATTTCTCTCTCTCATAGGCCAGATGTCCTGTCTCTGCAGCCGTCATGCTCAAACCATCAGTTACATTCTGAATCTATCTTCTCTGTGGTCTTACTCTTCTTCTCTTTGCCAGTATGCCTCCTTCCATGATGGTCTTCTCAAACCCTTCATGTCTCTTTATATGTCCAAAATACTTCAATTTTCTCATCAGTAGCATCAGCCAGTTTTCTTTTATTTTGAGTTCTTTCTGGATAGATCTATTTATTCTCTTCTCTGTCCATGATATACATAGGACTCTTCTGTAACACTTATATTCAAAAGCATATTGATGTTTCTCCACTGCTTTAATAAATGTCTATAAAGAGTCATGACATATTGATTCAAACCTTAATAGAGAGGAAAGTTTAAGGATGATAAGCAAGAGAAAGAACGAGACACAAGTGGGAGGGATCATCAAGATATGAACACATTACAGCTTGACACAGAGTGTAACATCAATAGCATGAGGCAGGGAATATTGGAGGTTCATTGTAGTCAACCTTTGATGGGGAGCTGGCACATTTTACATTGAAACATATTTCAGTACAGATGCAATACTTTTCTCTGTTTTTTGTTTCCTTTGTTGTTACACGATGAAGTAACACTAAAGCGATGGTTTGGTTGGAATCACAGACTTTTATCCATGCATGTTTTCTCAGTGACTCAATGAGTATGCTCAGGAAGATTGAAACAGGATGGGCTAGGAGACATTGGATGGAGTCGCTGAGGAGGTCTAAGCTGACAAAGATCACTTTTATTTTTGTGCCAGGGCATGTAGGTGTAAGAGGGAATGAGCGTGCGGATAGGCTTGCAGGTATGGCTGCTGTACAAAGCGGGCAAGCAATGGACCATGCTGATATTATAAATTCCCTAAGGGAGAGAGATGTGTACATGATTCACGTAATAGTGGTGAATCTACAACACCAACCAGACTGCAAGAACTCAAAGTTAAGTGTGGTGTAGCTAGACAAGAACGTTATGCTGGCAGACAAAGGAGAGTTGTAAACCAACAAAGAACCGGTGTCGTTAGTACGCCACAGCTGAAGGACATACTGAGGGAGAGATCGGAGCACTTATGGACTAATTTGTTCGACCTGCAGTGATGGTGATCGCGACTAAAACTAAAAATAAACATGTGAAGTCCTTTTGGTCAAAAACATTGACATATTCATTTGCAAAATTTAGATCCCAATTTTTAGCTATCCATTCAAATACTAATGTCCAGTTTTACTGCAGCCTCCATTGATTAATCCTATCATTGCACGTCCGTGAAATGCTGGAATTCAGGGTAACGAGCGCGCTGACTTTCTTGCAAACAATGCCCCAACTCAAGCGGGCAGAAGTGTGGACAGAGCCAATATCATCAATGCTATATGCTCTCATTTATGTGACATGGGCAAGTCTCAGACACTGGAACGAGTTCGAGAATTAGGCATTAAGTTTAGACATGCCAGACTGTGTCGTCTTCGTGGTGGAAAGAGAAGATAAACTAATCAACTTTTCATGGATACGGTGAGAAAATGGACTTTGGGATGGCTGCTGCTGCGTAGGACAGAGCACGAATGGGAATGCCCAATATGCCATGACGTCGATTGCATAACATAACTTCAGTGAATAAATATGTGTGCTCTGATCTCATCCTTACACAAGAAGATCTCAGCAGCAGTGAATGAACTTTGCAGCACAGATGAGGCTCCCGGATGTAGTTTTGAAAATTTCATAGAGATTTCATTTTAATCAGCTAAATAAATTTTGCCTGGGCTGAGACTTTGCAGTCTATCCTTATCGATTTTCTCAACTACCAAAAGTTCTTTTATGTGCTTAGCTTGAACACGGAACTACTTTTCTGGACTTGTCTCCAATTTTGTTTTTTCCGATTCAGAAGCACTTGAGCTGAAAGCTCTTCGACTCGGTGTCATGGACATCGTAACCTTCGCTCAGTGCCACAAACACCGTAAATCTGGGAACCTGTAGCTTTTCTGCCAGTCCGCGGAGTTGAACCCGTCTACAGAGGACTAGTCACCTGTAGTCCAGCGCTACGAACACGCTGGGCACGAGGGCAACTTGTCTCCAATAAGACTAGGAACCTGATCTCACCTACATCAAAATCAGGAACTTCTGGAAAAATATCCTGATCACTCTACGAGGGGAATGAACAGAGTACCTTTGTAGTGAGAGGCAAGGACTTTACCTCCCCGTAAACATAGACCCACCCCATTGCATTCTGGGAACATAATAATAATAGCCGTCCATCGCAAGTGATGATGACAACAGCCTCAGACGTGTGCTATTGCACCTCTCTAGTGTGGGCGGAGGTAAATGTAGAGTCCAGTCCTAGAACACAATCCCCTACCACAGGTGGAACATACATGATCAAGGTTAAACATGTGGGTGTTGTGTGTTCTATCTTTTCACGTAGCTCGTTTTCTGTGCCTCAGCGGCACGTCGATTCCCAGCTATGCGAGTTCCTCTTTTGTTGTTACAGAGCCGCATTTGGCGATCTTGCGAAGGATTCCCAGAACATGGTGTCTATATCGAAGCATTTCAGAGTCACATTAAGAGTGTCTTTAAAGCGTTTGTTCTGTCCACCAGCTGAATGTCTGCCCCCTTCAAGTTCGCCATACATCAACTATTTTCTGGGAAAATACTCGTCTTTGAACGCTCCATATCAACCACTTGTTAACCTCTCTGTGTGATTTGTATGTGATCTGAGCCTAAGAGCAATTGTACGTTGTGCCAGTTATGCGCCTAGAAGTAGGTCAGCACATCCGATTTCTGTGATGCTTTTTATTTACTAGGGCAGCTTCCTAGATCCTACATCAGTCGCCTCTTACGAAATGCCTTGTAGGTCGCAGTGCTACTTTTCTTTGCTTCCCTTACGGGACCCAGCACCACACGAACGGTTTTCTGGGAACAACAGGAAGAATAAAAGTCTGGCACACAAACAAAAAACTTGTCTGCGAAAAATCTTACGCGTGTACTGGCCAACTACTATCTCGAACCAAGAATTGCTTGCACGATGCCAACAAGAGAATATGGGCACTATCATCCGAAGCTGGAGATGGATTGGACATGTGATGCGCATGGAGACTGGCTCCGACACAAAAATTGCACTGAGATGGACTCCAGAGGGTAGGCGAAAGCGTGGAAGACCCAAGACGACCTGGAGGAGAACGATAGAGCAAGAACTGAAGGAAATGAATCATAGCTGGAACACAATACAGAGGAAGGCCATGAACAGGGAAGAATGGTGTACGTTTGTTGCTGCCCTAAACGCCCAGGGCGTAACAGGCTAAAGAGAGACACAAACAAATAAACATACCTCTTTGACATGAGCTGCCCCTTTTCTTTTATGAAATGCTAACTGTTTGATTGCTTCATCTATAGATAGTCCTCTGACCTGCTCATCAAGAAAAACAAGCAACTTTCATTCACATATTATGTTATTTACTTATGTTATATTATTATGCCTCATTGACACCTGAAAGCGTGATCTCTCTTTCTCGATCTCCGCCTAGACTGATGAACCAACTTTTATCATGAATTTTACTGTTGCTTTGAGGACTCCGTCCCTCCATTCCATACAGCTTCTCGAAACTCTGTGCTAATGGGTCAAGTTTCTTTTCTCTGGGCTGCTAACCGCTGGCAGTCTTGCAGTATGTGCTCTGCTGTCATGTCCGCCTTTTCAGTGACACAGGCTAGTTGTGCCAATTTTAAATTTGTGAAACATGTGGGCTCGAAGTTTGTTATGGCTGGTACGGAGGCGGATTATGGCAACTTGTTCACTACAGGACAGAAAATAGTACCTGTCACTGCTGTTGTACTGTGGATGGTCTTTCGACCATTTGTCTTTATACTGCCAGTCGATGGTTGTTCTAGCCTCCTCGCAGCTGATCTCATATTCAGTCTGCGGTAGCTTCCCTCCTTCCTTAGCTAGTTTGTCAGCGTGTTCAAGCGTGATCTAACTTCATGCAGCATAGACAAAGAACATTGGAAGCGACTGGCCAGACAGGCAAGCATGGCGAGCGGCAGAAGAAAAACACCATCACATGTGGAGGCAAAAGAGAGCGCAGAGAGCAGAAAGAACATCCTATGTATCAGCTCCAGTTTTACCTGCAGCAACTGTGGCAAGGAGTGCCACACCAGAATAGGACATTACAGCCACAAGAAACGTTGGGATTCAGCACAGAACACACTACGTGACGCAAGACCTAGTGTCTCCTGAGACAAAGCCACAAGAAACGTTGGGATTCAGCACAGAACACACTACGTTACGCAAGACCCTAGTGTCTCCTGAGACAAAGCCACAAGAAACGTTGGGATTCAGCACAGAACACACTACGTTAACGCAAGACCTAGTGTCTCCTGAGACAAAGCCACAAGAAACGTTGGGATTCAGCACAGAACACACTACGTTAACGCAAGACCTAGTGTCTCCTGAGACAAAGCCACAAGAAACGTTGGGATTCAGCACAGAACACACTACGTTAACGCAAGACCTAGTGTCTCCTGAGACAAAGCCACAAGAAACGTTGGGATTCAGCACAGAACACACTACGTTAACGCAAGACCTAGTGTCTCCTGAGACAAAGCCACAAGAAACGTTGGGATTCAGCACAGAACACACTACGTTAACGCAAGACCTAGTGTCTCCTGAGACAAAGCCACAAGAAACGTTGGGATTCAGCACAGAACACACTACGTTAAGAGACCTAGTGTCTCCTGAGACAAAGCCACAAGAACGTTGGGATTCAGCACAGAACACACTCGTAACGCAAGACCTAGTGTCTCCTGAGACAAAGCCACAAGAAACGTTGGGATTCAGCACAGAACACACTCGTAGCAAGACCTAGTGTCTCCTGAGACAAAGCCACAAGAAACGTTGGGATTCAGCACAGAACACACTACGTTGACGCAGACCAGTGTCTCCTGCAAGACCTAGTGTCTCCTGCAAGACCTAGTGTCTCCTGCAAGACCTAGTGTCTCCTGCAAGACCTAGTGTCTCCTGCAAGACCTAGTGTCTCCTGCAAGACCTAGTGTCTCCTGCAAGACCTAGTGTCTCCTGCAAGACCTAGTGTCTCCTGCAAGACCTAGTGTCTCCTGCAAGACCTAGTGTCTCCTGCAAGACCTAGTGTCTCCTGCAAGACCTAGTGTCTCCTGCAAGACCTAGTGTCTCCTGCAAGACCTAGTGTCTCCTGCAAGACCTAGTGTCTCCTGCAAGACCTAGTGTCTCCTGCAAGACCTAGTGTCTCCTGCAAGACCTAGTGTCTCCTGAGACAAAGAGGCCAAGGAATGAATATTGTCTACACATCATCATCATCAAATAGTTTGTCCTGAACAGAACTTTGCCACCCCAACAGTCCTCCGGAACTTCTCTCTCTCATAGGCCAAATGTCCTGCATCTGCAGCCATCATGTACCAAAAGAATGTCAACACATACAACATATGTAATCAGTGGTTCTAAAGTTGTACTCTGCAGAGCCTAAAGAGAGAAGACCCAGCCAGAACAAGGGTTATCTTTTTGAAAGATTCATCACCATCATGTGCTGTGCCAGCTGGTGTAGGCTTTCCTGGATCTCCACTGGTGTTTGCTATTTTCTCAGATGTTGATGCTCTTCCATGCCACGACGTCACGCTGTCCAAAACTTTCTCTCTCTGTTTTCCTCTGTCTCGTCTACCCTCAATTTTACCGATTGTTACAATGTGTTCTAAACCTCCCATCCTCATCACATGCCTGAAAAATGATGACTGCCTCTTTCTTATATTGATGATAAACTTTCTCTGTGTTGTGACCTCATTCAACCCCTCCAATTTGGTCTTTTTAGCAGACCGTGGGATTCTCATTATTCTTCTGTAAAACCACATCTCTGTGGCTCTCAGAGATTTTCTATCTGCTTGTCCATGACTCACATCTGTATGTCAGTACGTCCTCTGACAGTTCTATGTAGCACCGTATAAAAATATTTAAAAAATTTTTATCATGGATTGTAATGGGTTTTGTGGCAATAATGTGTTGCTTAAAAAAGTAAACTGAACAAATTCAATCAGTTTTAAAAAACCCAGTTATTTAGCTATACTAACCCTAGCAATTGGTTGCTATAATAATTCCTCTCATACCATTATATGTTACATAGGGTCTGCAAGCAGACACACACAGGACAGGTAGAACAATTGAAAGTACATACCAAGACAGTCAAATATACAAGCATAAGAGACAGAGAGAGAGAGAGGACATGTAGAACAAATGTAAGTACATACCAAGATTGACACACACACAGACAGACATAAAAGAGAGAGAGATATGCCCGAGTGGTTACCGGGCCCAAATTTGGGGTGTAAAGAATAGAACCACTGTTACCTGCCATCCATGCCATAAGAGGCGACTAAGGAGGTTTGGCTGAAATCGGATGCACATGTCCTAAACGTGTAGAAGTCTATGTGTTTAGAGGCCTACCAAACCAATGTGCAACGTACACACGTTCTTGGCAAAGATCAAACATATGACAAAGAGTGATTAAAATTGATAAAACACGCAAAGAAGAAGAGAGAGACATAGGACATGTAGAGAAGAATTGTAAGTACATACCATGACAGACACACACACATAAGAGAGAGAGAGAGAGAGAGCGAGAGATAGAGACATAGGATATATAGAAGAATTGTAAGTACATACCATGACAGACACACACACATAAGAGAGAGAGAGAGAGAGAGAGAGAGAGAGAGACATAGGATATATAGAAGAATTGTAAGTACATACCATGACAGACACACACACATAAGAGAGAGAGAGAGAGAGAGAGAGAGAGAGAGAGACATGGATATATAGAAGAATTGTAGTACATACCATGACAGACACACACACATGAGAGAGAGAGAGAGAGAGAGAGAGAGGAAAACCTGATGAAGAATTGTAAGTACATACCATGACAGACACATACCACATCTTCTTGGTGCTATACTTGATCTGAAACCGAGAATGACAGATCTCCTGCAAGAGACACATCAACAATTAACTTTATACCATCTTTATATTTAATAAACAATCACAAAGCATTAAGTCTTCAACAAAACTGAAAATATATACAAGCAGTGTCCTGGTAGTGTTATCTCATACAGTAGTGAGTGCTGGTTATTGGTTACTAAACTGACGTCATTGCACTCTGGGCAGACCCATAGGTGCTCAGTCTCCCCAAACAGATATCGAAGAGTATGCATACTGATGGTTCCTGTGGCTCATGTTGCCCCAATCTCTACATTCTCTTCCAAGAGTAATGATAACGTTGAGATAGTTCATCATGCCACCATCTGTTGGGATCCATTCTTCCCCTTTTGGTAGGTTCGCAACCGTAGTCACCTGGCCAATTGTTCTCTCAGCCTGGGCCATCCACGACATGCCACGCATGATTCTCGTGCCCTTAACATCATTAGTGTTCTTGTGTAGTGGATGTCTCTTATCCGAGTAACCCGCATATATGCCTTGGTTTGGCGATTGCATGGGGGCGTAGTGACAGAAGGCCAAGCATAAATCTCATCTTCACAATGGGGTATCTCTAGTGCAGCCCAGAACTATAGCATACCTTCATTCTGAACCCGTTCGAGCCGTTCACATTGTGATCTTGATATCGTAAGAATTCCGAGTCCGTAATCTACCACTGACATTACCAGTCGATCGAACAAAATGGCAAGTAGTCTCTGCTCAAGGTGTGCGGCCACCATAACTTTGAGAGCCGCAAGACCACGCTTGCACCGTTGTATCATCTGTTCAATATGGTGTTTGAAAGATAGACTACTATCAAAGGTTATTCCAAGATAGCGCAACCTGTCTCTGCGCTCGATGGTATGTTCATCAAAGATTACACAGGGTAGTCAGCCTTGCGATGTGATTATTCAGCGAGCACCACAACATACACCTTTTCAGGATTGACCTGAGAGCGAGACTCTCTACACCAACCCGAGATAGTACGCAATGTTTTCTGAATGTCGTCAACCATCTCACGTCTATCTGACCCAGTCCTATATATTAAGATATCATCTGCAAATGTCAATGTCCGACCCAATCCGGTTGGCTGAATTTTAGCTACATTTGCTGTGTAAATATTAAACAACACGGGTGATAGAGGAGAACCCTGGGGTAATCCGGGCATATACGTGCAGGATCCGATGTCCATGTTCCTAAGCGAGTGCACGGTTCTCTCCATTAAAGAAGCAGCTATCCAGTTTACCAGCCAAGGATTAACTTCATATTTAATCAAAGAGCGCACCATTATTGAAAAATTCACCTTGTTATAAGCATCCTCCAAGTCGATGGCCACAGCAAGTCTCTTGCTTGGATTGGAAGCCTTCATAAACATCATTTGCAAACGTGCCAGCATTGTCCCATGTCCCTTTCATTGGCTGGTAGCTACCAAAAGTGTCAGGGAGGATGTGGTCATTCTCTAAGTGACACATTACCTTTTGGCCACTATCTTCTCTAGTAATTTGCCATATACATTTTGCAAGGTGAGTATACGGTAGCTGCTGAGCAGTTTAGGATCCTTCTCATGTTTGTGGAGCGGTCGTAAATAACTATGAAGCCAATCTCGGGTACCACAGCAGTGAGTGCTGGAAGAAGCAGTGTCCTGGGAGTGTTATTATACAGTAGTGAATGCTGGACGAAGCAGTGTCCTGGGAGTGTTGTTATACAGTAGTGAGTGCTGGAAGAAGCAGTGTCCTGGTAGTGTTATTATACAGTAGTGAGTGCTGGAAGAAGCAGTGTCCTGGGAGTGTTATTATACAGTAGTGAATGCTGGAAGAAGCAGTGTCCTGGAGTGTTATTATACAGTAGTGAGTGCTGGAAGAAGCAGTGTCCGGGAGTGTTATATACAGTAGTGAGTGCTGGAAGAAGCAGTGTCCTGGGAGTGTTATTATACAGAAGTGAGTACTGGAAGAAGCAGTGTCCTGGGAGTGTTATATACAGTAGTGAGTGCTGGAAGAAGCAGTGTCCTGGTAGTGTTATTATACAGTAGTGAGTGCTGGAAGAAGCAGTGTCCTGGGAGTGTTATTATACAGTAGTGAATGCTGGAAGAAGCAGTGTCCTGGGAGTGTTATTATACAGTAGTGAGTGCTGGAAGAAGCAGTGTCCTGGGAGTGTTATTATACAGTAGTGAGTGCTGGAAGAAGCAGTGTCTTGGGAGTGTTATTATACAGAAGTGAGTACTGGAAGAAGCAGTGTCCTGGGAGTGTTATATACAGTAGTGAGTGCTGGAAGAAGCAGTGTCCTGGGAGTGTTATATACAGTAGTGAGTGCTGGAAGAAGCAGTGTCCTGGGAGTGTTATTATACAGAAGTGAGTGCTGGACAATATATAGAAGCAGTGTCCTGGGAGTGTTATTATACAGAAGTGAGTGCTGGAAGAAGCAGTGTCCTGGGAGTGCTATTATACAGTAGTGAGTGCTGGAAAATAGAAGCAGTGTCCTGGGAGTGTTATTATACAGTAGTGAGTGATGGAAAATGACAAATAACATCATACACAAGCTGGAGACTTTTTTAAAAAATGTTTAGGAAGAGCCCAGACAATTTCTGGACAAATATGATAACATTACCATCTGCCAACAGTAAGAATATTCAGGACAGGTGATCATCAAAGTGTTATGGAAAAACACGTACAAAAACGACTGCATTGTCTACTAATGGCAATATAAGAAACACCAGAGGCAATAATAACAGCAGCCGAAACGATCCTAGAGAGAAGAGGCACCTCTCGCAACAAAGTCGTGATATTCACTGATGCTCTATCGGTCATCACGGTACTCAAAGGCGTAGGCAAAACAGAGCTGAAAGCGACCCTTGATGAACTAGTGCACGCACTCAAGCATCTAATTCAGTAGATCCCATCACACTGCAACATAAGTGGAAACAAACATGCCGACAAACTAGCTAAAGAAGGTGGGCGACTACCTCAAACTGATCTCGAGGTCAGTTATGAGGAAACCAGAACAACCATCGGCTGGCACTATAGAGACAAATGGACAAAGATCATTCTCACCACAACAACAGCGATGGATACTATGGTCTGTCTCGTAGTGAACAAGTTGCCATACTTCGCCTCCGTACCGACCACAACAAACTCCGCGCCCACACGTTCACAAATTTAAAATTAACTCAACTAGCCTGTGCCCCTGCAAAAAAAGGCGGACATGACAGCAGAACACATTCTGCAAGATTGTCAACTGATAGCAGGTATAAGAAAGAAACATGGCCACATAACACAGAGATTCCGAGAAGCTGTACGGAGGAGAGTCCCTTAAAAACAGTAAAATTCATGATAAAGATGGGTTCATCAGTCTAGGCGGAGATCGCAAGAGAGAGAGAGCAACACAAGATTTCAAGTTGAACTTACAGCAGGTCTCTCTGGTTCACCAGGTTGTGTAGGAGGGTAGACGACTTCATTATATCTATCCCAACTTGGTGAAGATAGTTCAGCCCTCCCAATTCTCTTAGGTGTATTTTCATCAAATTCAGTATTCCTATAGCTTAGCCTGTGTGTGGTTGTGTGGTAGAGTGAATTACAACTACTACTCTGTGACTGTAAAACTACTAGAGCACTTGTGGGTGAAAACAATCGGGATACACTTGATGATACTCTGAAAGAAGAAAGCAAACAAGTTAGAAATACAAGTGTAACAGTAAGAAAGAAAGTTGCTAGAAATACAAGTGTAACAGTAAGAAAGAAAGTTGCTAGAAATACAAGTGTGACAGTAAGAAAGTTGCTAGAAATACAAGTGTAACAGTAAGAAAGTTGCTAGAAATACAAGTGTAACAGTAAGAAAGTTGCTAGAAATACAAGTGTGACAGTAAGAAAGTTGCTAGAAATACAAGTGTGACAGTAAGAAAGTTACTAGAAATACAAGTGTAACAGTAAGAAAGTTGCTAGAAATACAAGTGTAACAGTAAGAAAGTTGCTAGAAATACAAGTATAACAGTAAGAAAGTTGCTAGAAATACAAGTGTAACAGTAAGAAAGTTGCTAGAAATACAAGTGTAACAGTAAGAAAGTTGCTAGAAATACAAGTGTAACAGTAAGAAAGTTGCTAGAAATACAAGTGTAACAGTAAGAACGTTGCTAGAAATAAAAGTGTAACAGTAAGAAAGTTACTAGAAATACAAGTGTAACAGTAAGAAAGTTGCTAGAAATACAAGTGTTACAGTAAGAAAGTTGCTAGAAATACAAGTGTGACAGTAAGAAAGTTGCTAGAAATACAAGTGTGACAGTAAGAAAGTTGCTAGAAATACAAGTGTGACAGTAAGAAAGTTGCTAGAAATACAAGTGTAACAGTAAGAAAGTTACTAGAAATACAAGTGTAACAGTAAGAAAGTTACTAGAAATACAAGTGTAACAGTAAGAAAGTTGCTAGAAATACAAGTGTAACAGTAAGAAAGTTGCTAGAAATACAAGTGTAGCAGTAAGAAAGTTGCTAGAAATACAAGTGTAACAGTAAGAAAGTTGCTAGAAATACAAGTGTAACAGTAAGAAAGTTACTAGAAATACAAGTGTAACAGTAAGAAAGTTCTAGAAATAAAGTGTAACAGTAAGAAAGTTGCTAGAAATACAAGTGTAACAGTAAGAAAGTTACTAGAAATACAAGTGTGACAGTAAGAAAGTTGCTAGAAATACAAGTGTAACAGTAAGAAAGTTGCTAGAAATACAAGTGTAACAGTAAGAAAGTTGCTAGAAATACAAGTGTAACAGTAAGAAAGTTACTAGAAATACAAGTGTAACAGTAAGAAAGTTGCTAGAAATACAAGTGTAACAGTAAGAAAGTTGCTAGAAATACAAGTGTGACAGTAAGAAAGTTACTAGAAATACAAGTGTAACAGTAAGAAAGTTGCTAGAAATACAAGTGTAACAGTAAGAAAGTTGCTAGAAATACAAAGTGTAAAGTAAGAAAGTTGCTAAAATAAAGTGTAACAGTAAGAAATTTTGAAATACAAGTGTGACATGAAGAAGTTACTAGAAATACAAAGTGTAACAGTAAGAAGTTGCTAGAAATACAAGTGTAACAGTAAGAAAGTTGCTAGAAATACAAGTGTAACAGTAAGAAAGTTGCTAGAAATACAAGTGTGACAGTAAGAAAGTTGCTAGAAATACAAGTGTAACAGTAAGAAAGTTGCTAGAAATACAAGTGTAACAGTAAGAAAATTGCTAGAAATACAAGTGTAACAGTAAGAAAGTTGCTAGAAATAAAAGTTAACAGTAGAAAGTTGCTAGAATACAAGTGTAACAGTAAGAAAGTTACTAGAAATACAAGTGTAACAGTAAGAAAGTTGCTAGAAATACAAGTGTAACAGTAAGAAAGTTGCTAGAAATACAAGTGTAACAGTAAGAAAGTTGCTAGAAATACAAGTGTGACAGTAAGAAAGTTGCTAGAAATACAAGTGTAACAGTAAGAAAGTTGCTAGAAATACAAGTGTAACAGTAAGAAAGTTGCTAGAATACAAGTGTAACTAGTAAGAAAGTTACTAGAAATACAAGTGTAACAGTAAGAAAGTTGCTAGAAATACAAGTGTAACAGTAAGAAAGTTGCTAGAAATAAAAGTGTAACAGTAAGAAAGTTGCTAGAAATACAAGTGTAACAGTAAGAAAGTTGCTAGAAATACAAGTGTGACAGTAAGAAAGTTGTTAGAAATACAAGTGTAACAGTAAGAAAGTTACTAGAAATACAAGTGTAACAGTAAGAAAGTTGCTAGAAATACAAGTGTAACAGTAAGAAAGTTGCTAGAAATACAAGTGTGACAGTAAGAAAGTTGCTAGAAATACAAGTGTAACAGTAAGAAAGTTACTAGAAATACAAGTGTAACAGTAAGAAAGTTGCTAGAAATACAAGTGTAACAGTAAGAAAGTTGCTAGAAATACAAGTGTAACAGTAAGAAAGTTGCTAGAAATACAAGTGTGACAGTAAGAAAGTTACTAGAAATACAAGTGTAACAGTAAGAAAGTTGCTAGAAATACAAGTGTAACAGTAAGAAAGTTGCTAGAAATAAAAGTGTAACAGTAAGAAAGTTGGTTAAATACAAGTGTAACAGTAAAAAGTTGCTAGAAATACAAGTGTAACAGTAAGAAAGTTGCTAGAAATAAAAGTGTAACAGTAAGAAAGTTGCTAGAAATACAAGTGTGAGTGACAGTAAGAAAGTTGCTAGAAATACAAGTGTAACAGTAAGAAAGTTGCTAGAAATACAAGTGTAACAGTAAGAAAGTTACTAGAAATACAAGTGTACCAGTAAGAAAGTTACTAGAAATACAAGTGTAACAGTAAGAAAGTTGCTAGAAATAGTAGTGTAACAGTAAGAAAGTTACTAGAAATACAAGTGTGACAGTAAGAAAGTTACTAGAAATATAAGTGTAACAGTAAGAAAGTTACTAGAAATACAAGTGTAACAGTAAGAAAGTTGCTAGAAATAAAAAGTGTAACAGTAGAAAGTTGCTAGAAATATAATGTAACAGTAAGAAAGTTACTAGAAATACAAGTGTAACAGTAAGAAAGTTGCTAGAAATAAAAGTGTAACAGTAAGAAAGTTGCTAGAAATACAAGTGTGACAGTAAGAAAGTTGCTAGAAATACAAGTGTAACAGTAAGAAAGTTGCTAGAAATACAAGTGTAACAGTAAGAAAGTTACTAGAAATACAAGTGTAACAGTAAGAAAGTTACTAGAAATACAAGTGTAACAGTAAGAAAGTTGCTAGAAATACAAGTGTAACAGTAAGAAAGTTACTAGAAATACAATGTAACAGTAAAAAGTTACTAGAAATAAAAGTGTAACAGTAAGAAAGTTGCTAGAAATACAAGTGTAACAGGTAGAAAGTTGCTAGAAATACAAGTGTGACAGTAAAAAAGTTACTAGAAATAAAAGTGTAACAGTAAGAAAGTTACTAGAAATACAAGTGTGACAGTAAAAAAAGTTACTGAAATACAAGTGTAACAGTAAAAGTTGCTAGAAATACAAGTGTAACAGTAAGAAAGTTGCTAGAAATACAAGTGTAACAGTAAGAAAATTGTTAGAAATACAAGTGTGACAGTAAGAAAGTTACTAGAAATACAAGTGTAACAGTAAGAAAGTTGCTAGAAATACAAGTGTAACAGTAAGAAAGTTGCTAGAAATACAAGTGTAACAGTAAGAAAGTTGCTAGAAATACAAGTGTGACAGTAAGAAAGTTGCTAGAAATACAAGTGTAACAGTAAGAAAGTTGCTAGAAATACAATGTAACATAAGAAAGTTCTAGAAATACAAGTGTAACATAAGAAGTTACTAGAAATACAAGTGTAACATAAGAAAGTTGCTAGAAATAAAAGGTAACAGTAAGAAAGTTGCTAGAAATACAAGTGTAACATAAGAAAGTTACTAGAAATACAAGTGTAACAGTAAGAAAGTTGCTAGAAATACAAGTGTAACAGTAAGAAAGTTGCTAGAAATACAAGTAACAGTAAAAAGTTGCTAGAAATACAAGTGTGACAGTAGAAAGTTGCTAGAAATACAAGTGTAACAGTAAGAAAGTTGCTAGAAATACAATGTAACGTAAGAAAGTTGCTAGAAATACAAGTGTAACAGTAAGAAAGTTACTAGAAATACAAGTGTAACAGTAAGAAAGTTACTAGAAATACAAGTGTAACAGTAAGAAAGTTCAGAAATACAAGTGTAACAGTAAGAAAGTTGCTAGAAATAAAAGTTAACAGTAAAAGTTCTAGAAATACAAGTGTAACAGTAAGAAAGTTGCTAGAAATACAAGTGTGACAGTAAGAAAGTTGTTAGAAATACAAGTGTAACAGTAAGAAAGTTACTAGAAATACAAGTGTAACAGTAAGAAAGTTGCTAGAAATACAAGTGTAACAGTAAGAAAGTTGCTAGAAATACAAGTGTGACAGTAAGAAAGTTGCTAGAAATACAAGTGTAACAGTAAGAAAGTTACTAGAAATACAAGTGTAACAGTAAGAAAGTTGCTAGAAATACAAGTGTAACAGTAAGACAGTTCTAGAAATCAATGTAACAGTAAGAAAGTTGCTAGAAATACAAGTGTGACAGTAAGAAAGTTGCTAGAAATACAAGTGTAACGTAGAAAGTTACTGAAATACAAGTGTAACAGTAAGAAAGTTGCTAGAAATAAAAGTGTAACAGTAAGAAAGTTGCTAGAAATACAAGTGTAACAGTAAGAAAGTTGCTAGAAATACAAGTTAACAGTAAAAGTTGCTAGAAATACAAGTGTAACAGTAAGAAAGTTTCTAGAAATACAAGTGTAACAGTAAGAAAGTTACTAGAAATACAAGTGTAACAGTAAGAAAGTTACTAGAAATACAAGTGTGACAGTAAGAAAGTTGCTAGAAATACAAGTGTAACAGTAAGAAAGTTGCTAGAAATACAAGTGTAACAGTAAGAAAGTTGCTAGAAATACAAGTGTAACAGTAAGAAAGTTACTGAAATACAAGTGTAACAGTAAGAAAGTTGCTAGAATAAAGTGTAACAGTAAGAAAGTTGCTAGAAATACAAGTGTAACAGTAAGAAAGTTGCTAGAAATACAAGTGTGACAGTAAGAAAGTTGTTAGAAATACAAGTGTAACAGTAAGAAAGTTACTAGAAATACAAGTGTAACAGTAAGAAAGTTGCTAGAAATACAAGTGTAACAGTAAGAAAGTTGTAGAAATAAGTGTGACAGTAAAGTTGTTAGAAATACAAGTGTAACAGTAAGAAAGTTACTAGAAATACAAGTGTAACAGTAAGAAAGTTGCTAGAAATACAAGTGTAACAGTAAGACAGTTGCTAGAAATACAAGTGTAACAGTAAGAAAGTTGCTAGAAATACAAGTGTGACAGTAAGAAAGTTGCTAGAAATACAAGTGTAACAGTAAGAAAGTTACTAGAAATACAAGTGTAACAGTAAGAAAGTTGCTAGAAATAAAAGTGTAACAGTAAGAAAGTTGCTAGAAATACAAGTGTAACAGTAAGAAAGTTGCTAGAAATACAAGTGTAACAGTAAGAAAGTTGCTAGAAATAAAAGTGTAACAGTAAGAAAGTTGCTAGAAATACAAGTGTGAGTGACAGTAAGAAAGTTGCTAGAAATACAAGTGTAACAGTAAGAAAGTTGCTAGAAATACAAGTGTAACAGTAAGAAAGTTACTAGAAATACAAGTGTAACAGTATGAAAGGTTACTAGAAATACAAAGTGTAACAGTAGAAAGTTGCTAGAAATAGTATGTAACAGTAAGAAGTTACTGAAATACAAGTTGACAGTAGAAAGTTACTAGAAATATAATGTAACAGTAAGAAAGTTACTAGAAATACAATGTAACAGTGAAAGTTGCTAGAAATAAAAGTGTAACAGTAAGAAAGTTGCTAGAAATATAAGTGTAACAGTAAGAAAGTTACTAGAAATACAAGTGTAACAGTAAGAAAGTTGCTAGAAATAAAAGTGTAACAGTAAGAAAGTTGCTAGAAATACAAGTGTGACAGTAAGAAAGTTGCTAGAAATACAAGTGTAACAGTAAGAAAGTTACTAGAAATACAAGTGTAACAGTAAGAAAGTTACTAGAAATACAAGTGTAACAGTAAGAAAGTTACTAGAAATACAAGTGTAACAGTAAGAAAGTTGCTAGAAATACAAGTGTAACAGTAAGAAAGTTACTAGAAATACAAGTGTAACAGTAAGAAAGTTGCTAGAAATAAAAGTGTAACAGTAAGAAAGTTGCTAGAAATACAAGTGTAACAGGTAGAAAGTTGCTAGAAATACAAGTGTGACAGTAAGAAAGTTACTAGAAATAAAAGTGTAACAGTAAGAAAGTTACTAGAAATACAAGTGTGACAGTAAGAAAGTTACTAGAAATACAAGTGTAACAGTAAGAAAGTTGCTAGAAATACAAGTGTAACAGTAAGAAAGTTGCTAGAAATACAAGTGTGACAGTAAGAAAGAAAATTGCTAGATGCTACAAATAAGAAAATTGAAGTATTTTGAAAATATAAAAAAACACAAAGGGTTGGAGAACACCATTCTCCATGGAAGGAGGCACCCTGGCAAAGAAGACCACAGAGAAGATGGATTCAGGATAGGTTTGAGCATGGCGGATGCACAAAAGCTGACCTGAGACAGAGAGAATAATTTCAAACATAAGTTGGGGTGGCAAACCGCTTCTCAGCGGCATCAAATGAACTTACTTATACTTTTTATATGGGGGTCTGTTTGCCGATGTGGTTAAGATATTTGTCTGTTATTCTGAAGGTTGTGGGCTCGAATCTGAACTGAGTCACATGTGCAATTTTTCATGAGGTCTCTAGAATTATTGCTGGAACTACGGAGTACGTCATTTGTGCAACACTCTCCGCAGATAGCGTTCCATTTCTGCCAAAAGTGACGGAGCCATATGGGGTAAACCCGGTGCAATGTAGTTAATCCTATGTCTTTAGACACTTTTTCAGACTTTGATTTTACAATCCATTATTCATTTTAGCATCACGCTGTGTGGTGCGGGGAGGCAGGGGAGCAAGGGAAGTAAAGAATAGTATCACTGCAACCTACAATGCATGTCGTAAGAGGTGACTGATGTAGGACCTAGGATGCTACCTAGTAAATAAAAGCAGCGCAGAAATCGGATGTGCTGGCCTACTTGTAGGCATGTAACTCGCACAGCATACAATTGCTCTTAGGCTCAGATCATATACAAATCACACAGAGTGGTTGACAAGTGGTCGATATGGAGTGTTCAAGAAGTAAGATTTTAGCGTCAGAATAAATTCATGACCACAATTGTGTATGATTTCCACTACCAAATATCTGTATAGTAAATTTATGCTATCTAGATAACATTTGCAGACATTTATAAATCACATGAAACTAAAATTTTATCATCATCATCATCAGGTGCCGTGCCGGCTGGCGCAGACGATCATGGATCTCCACAAATCTCTGGTGTTTGCTATCAACTCAGATGTTGACGCTCTACTGTGCCATGAAGTCCAGGCTATCCAAAACTATCTCTCTGTCTCGTCTACCCTCGATTTTACCGGTTGTCACAATGTGTTCTAAACCTCCCCTTCTCATCACATGCCCGAAAAATGATGACTGCCTCTTTCTTATATTGATAAGCTTTCTCGGTGTCTTGATCTCATTCAACACTTCCACATTAGTAATTTTAGCAGTCCATGGGATTCTCATCATTCTTCTGTAAAATCACATTTCTGTGGCCCTCAGAGATTTTTCGATCTGTGTGTTCATTGTCTATGACTCGCATCCGTTTGTCAGTATTGGTTCCATGTAGCACTGAATAACTCACATTCTGATCACAATTGACAAGGACTTGTTGCAGATAATGCTTCTCATTTTCAGGAACTGTGTTTTCGCTTGCCCTATTCTGCTCTTTATTTCTGATTGGCATCTGATGTTACCAGGACTGAGATATTTAAATTGATATATCAATAAATGTATTTATCATACTTAATAGTTCTGCAATACAAGTGAAACCGTGAAGCAACATTCTAATGATAGGTTATCAAAGATTACTTGTTATCTTACTTTGAATGTAAAACTGTAGCACAGAAAGACTGGCAAACTCTTGTAGAACTCAAAAACTGCAGACCTGTCAATGGATAAACAAACAAGTGATACCATCAGTTAAGCCTTTCACACTATGATCTAATGAAGATGGAAGTAGCTCACCAAGATATTATATTACTTGCTGTTCTAACAGACATTAGAAGCAGACTGAGTAAGGCACATAGTGCGTTCATGACCCTTCAGACAGCCTAGAAATCTGCACAACAAAGCATTAGAACAGAGACTAATATATACCGCAGCTGCATGTTATCAACTTTGCTATATGGATCGAAATGCTGGAGAATGACATAAGATATGTCCAAACTCTATATCACTCTTAGGCTCAGGTCACATACAAATCACACAGAGTGGTTAACAAGTGGTTGTTGTGGAGCGCTCGAAGAAGATTAAGTAACTTATCTAGAAGCATCTGTAACAGAAACAACTACTGACTACATAAAGTTGGTTTTAGAATATAATGATAAATACATATCTATTTAGTCACTGTCTGTACAGGAAGAAACCAGAATAGCAGTTCTTGGCTACAAGTGACAGGTTCATTGCAGCGCAGTCGAGCTTCAAGGAAACCCATAGCTTGTGAATAAAGAATGACACAAATACAAGTGAGGTTTCTGGAACCCCACTATCTGGGCAGTTCTTTTAAGATGGCTATGTTGGCAGCAGCTAATGGCTGCTTACACACAGATCAAGAATTCCCAGTAACTAAAAGAGTAGCATTAAAGTAAGCCACCAATAACGGTTACATTCTTAGATTAGATATGGACATAGTTTGCTATGATATGAGTGGAAGGTAGCTATAGCAACCTCAAACGTCCCAGGTCTTGTGTCGATATATTGTCCTGGACCCTCCTGGCTTGTGAAAAGCAATGAACCAACATGTTGACGTTAAACAACTATCCTATAGTGTGTGAATATGATAATTTGATATGGACACACTAATGATAAAGGTCTCTCCAAGATCATATTTTGGTAGTATTAACTTTGCGAAGATGTGATCTTTAGATTGCAGGAACATGACATTTGTTAGAAGGGATGAGATAGATGAATATCAAGCACACTACCCTTTCATCTGCTCACAGAGACTGATAACCGATAACCTAACTTCTAAGGCCCTGAAGGCGCTCAAGACCACATAAACAGAGACCAAAAATGGCTACTAAGCCGCGACTAAGGATCTTATTTCTGGTGCCTTTCTCTCTACCTTAAACAACACAGCCTTAGGATCATGATGTCTTATGCACCTTCATCAAGTCATATGCATGACTCCGAGTTGTTTCAAAAGATCAACTCCATCATGACACTGTTACAGTGAGCAGTGTGAGAACTTAGAAGCTTAAGTTACTGACTGACCGACCGGTGACTGTTACTTGTTAGTAAGACGTCGTAAGTAAGTTACTGGTTACCAAGTTACACTACAGAGTACATATCAGTGTATGGGATGTTTCAGATCGACTTGCATTTTTATAATAAAACTATGGGTTTTAAAGGTTCTATGAAATTACATCCAATGGCTTTTGCCCTTGTACACCGAATACCTTTCTGGCATTACGAATCGAAAGCAATTTTTACAACTTACTCAGCCTGAAGGTCGCCATTTTTGTTCATTGATTCGAAGGTAGTGATGGACGAATACTAGCTATTCAGTATTCGAATACCTACTGTTGCCTGTATTCAAAAGTAAAACACGTAATTCAAAAGTAACGAATTGGTAATTGGTTATTAAACTGACATCATTGCACTCCGGCAGACCCATAGGTGCTCAGTCTCCCCAACAGATATCGAAGAGTATACATACTGATGGTTCCGTGGCTCGCTGATTAAACACACCTCTCACTCTGCCTCTCAGATATCCAGTTCGACTTGTACAACAGGTAACTCCAAACTGCCCAAATCGCTGGATCGATTCAACATCGATTTTAATGTCCTTATTCAATAGACAGTCGCGAAGAGACCGAAGAACATCCCCTTATCCATCTTCAACTCCCCAACAATCGATGCCGTTGATGCAAGCCTGTCCGCTCTCTCATTACCGCTCTATCATTACCAAAAGTAGCGAATAGCACAGTAAAAAGTTACCATCAAATAGCTTATCCTGAGTAGAACTTTGTAGCATCAGCAAGATTTCTTTGATTTTGAGTTCTTTCTGGATATAACTATTTGCTCTCTTCTCTGTCCATGATATACGGAGGACTCTTCTGTACCAGTTATCAGTCATATGAGGACTATCGTCACAGCACTCCGGACACGTCCATAGCTGCTACGATCTCCGTTTCAACAAATCCAGCAGCTGTCCAACACGCCAGTTCGATGTTGATTAATCTCTCTCTCTCTCGTGATCGTTCTTAAGCCACTTTTATCACTCTATTGTAATATAAAAACAGCCAAACATCAAGAACGGGATGTACGTGCACAGTCTTCAGTACCTATTGGAGCTCAGGTGCTTATCCTTCGGTGGTGTGTTCGATTTCAACCAGCGTTTACTGGGTTCGCTCTCCGTTAGCCTTTTGCTGTCCCCAGCCAAAACCCACAAGGCAGCAACCCGTAGACGACCTGCCCTCCCGGGCTGATGAGCGTCATCTGCCAGCGTTGATTAATCAATCTCTTTTTGCATATTTGGTATGTCGTTCTTTTCTGGCTGCACCAATATGGACACCCATCTTGCTCAATCTGGTGAGCGAGTGGGATTCACAGCTGAAACTCCTCTGTTCTGAAAGACTCTCTCAATGCGTTAAGAATGTCATTTCGGTCTATGGCAGCCCTCTCTGATATTATACCCAAGCCAGCCATTCTATCTGCTCGTTCATTACCACTAACTCCTGCGTGCCCAGGGACAAAAATGAAGAAAATTTCTCTGATCACCATCTGTATCAGTACCATTTCCACCCAGTTTCGTCTCACCATTCCTGATTCAACGTTATGAATCATGCTCATTAAGTCACTGAGTATGAAAACACGAGAGCAGTTATTAGATGCCAACCATTTCACCACCTCCGTAACCGCCGAACCTCCATTGTCAAACTACTTGTGGTTGTTGCGTAGGCCCCACTGGCCTCTCTTATTATTTTTTCTCCTGAGCATGCTGAAAAAGCCCATGCACAGCGTTGTTGGCGAATGACTGAACCATCGCTGTAAATTACATCTGTATCATTGATGTTGTCATTCAGGAGGGCATCAACCTCACGTTAATCAGTGATAGATTATTTTGTTCGCTAGTTTTTCTTAATAAATGTAATAACTGTGAAAGCAGTCTGAAATTGAGGTGGCACATCAATCCATTCATCTACTGGTTCAATTCCGGAAGGATCACATATTTTCCTAAGAGTATCTTCCGCCTGACTCAACCATGATCTGCCTCTCTTGAGTCTCACCCTTTCTCCTTAATGAGTTCTTCATGGAGAGGATGTTCCTTGTTTGCGTTGATTTTTAGATATGATCGAATCCTCCAAGTTTCAATTCTGTTAGCAATAGTGGGGAGGTCAAGAAGGAATCTCATTGACACTCCTGGTGTATCTTTGGTGCATCCCAGAATGATGCGTATAGCCTCATTCTGAAATCTTTCCAGTCTCACTGTTTGCGTAGGACTAATTGTTAGGATCTATTGTTAGCTAAACTATTCAATCTTAGGAAGTTTAAAATCCTCCACCAAGGTAAAAGAATCAACTATCTGATTTGATTTGCTTAATTGTATGTCAGCGTCCAGATTTGGTACTGATGGCAAAATGTGGGGAGAAAGATTGTGTTGAACAATGCTCTTTTTGTGTTCGTGGGGACATGTTTGTATTTCAAGATGGCAGCCATTTATCTTTTGATTTGCTTTGTTGCATCTATGTTGGATTTCATTAGTTATTCTACTGTTTGCTGAAAAAATGTTCAGTCTTTTTTCTGTGAGTAAAAATGTAAAGTTTTGGCTGGCAAACCACCAAATCACTATAATTTTGAAATGCAAACTGTCACCATGAACAATAAAAGAACATTCTCTCTCTCTCTCATTGCCTTTTTACCCCGGGTTGGGGCATAGGCCTCAACCAACTCATGCCAAGTCTTCCTAGCTATCTCCTGCAGCTCCCTCCAGCTCTTCTTTATATTGTTGATCTCCGCCTTCAAATATTTCTTGGCCTCCCCTTCTTTCGCTGTCCCTGCGGGTTCAGGCAGGACCCTTCTGTTATACTCCCTCTGGTTCGAAGTGTGTCTATCCAGCGAGTCTTTAACCTGTTCGTTCACTGGAATCTGTCTTGTTCTCTCAAAGTTCTCATTGTACCCCTGTCATACCATCTCTTGGTACACTGGAATCTGTCTTGTTCTTCCATGTTCTCATTTGTAACCTGTCATACCATCTCTTGGTCACTGGAATCTGTCTTGTTCTCTCCATAAGTTCCTCATTGGTGACCCTATCATACCATCTTATTCCTCTATTCTGCGCAGACACCAGTTGATGAATGTTTGCAATTTATGTGCTATTGTTTTAGTTGTTTAAAAGAACATTGTTCGACACAATCTTTCTCCCCACATTATGCTATCAGTGTCCAACCTGGACGCTGACAACAAATGATAGAAGAAAACTAGTCACGACAGAGATGAAGTGTCTATGCGGAATGCTGGGAGTATCAAGAAGAGACCGGTTTAGAAATGAAGACATCAGGAAAAACGTGGGTACAAGATCAGTACTGAACTTCATTAAGAAATAACAAATTAAATGGTTCGGCCACATAAGCAGATTACCAACACAGTAGTACACCTTAAAGAGTAATGTTACTCTGGTACAATGAATACAAAGCAAAACGTGGAACTTAGAAATAACAAGAGGTGGCGAAAAACACTGTTTATGAAAAGTAAAAGGGTAAAGGAACCCTTTCATACCTTGTAGTATATAGGTCAATACAGTGTTAGGCTTGTATTTTTCATTGACCGTCGGCACGATGGGTGATGTGGTCAGCATCACGCCGGCACCTTTACTTTCCCAGAGCATGTCTGGTACCCAGTGGGTGATGGCTGAGAGTCGACCGTGAGACATTCCTCGACATGCGCATTGAGGAGCTGAACCCAGACCACCATGCCTTGCGATCGATTCACTAACAACTACCTACAGCGGCTCTCACTGTTTATGAGCGCAATAAGCTGTTCTATAAATCTCTTTTGTCCTGTGAGGAAAACAGGATTAGAAAAGAAAGAACAAGCTTCTGATATTTGAAAGCTGTGAGATCACATAAGTTGTTGAAGAAAAGTGTTGTTTGGAGAAACATCAATCTGGCATTGAAAGTATACACTTCTCTATCAGGCACAAGCATATAAACTTGTACATCTCCAGGAACAAAACAGACACCAAGCATATAAACTTGTACTTCTCCAGGGAACAAAACAGGCAACAAGCATATAATCTTGTACATCTCCAGGAAACAACAGATGTCACAGACAACATTGTACTCTCCAGGGAACAACATGTAAACTTGTCATCTCAGGGAACAACATGTACTTCTCAGGAATAAAAGACAACAAGCATGTAAACTTGTACATCTCCAAGGAACAAAACAGGCAACAAAGACAGTATACACATACACAATCATTTAATAAAAACGTTAGTTTTTCAGTTAACTTACTGTATGTGAGTAAACACAATTTAACATATACATTTTCAAAATCATGCTCAAAGTGAATACATTGACAAATGAAGAACTCAATTAGAAATATGAATTTAATGATGAAATACATTGACAAATGAAGAACTAAATTATGAATAAATTCACAAATGAAGAACTTAATTAAAGATATGAATCCCATCACAAATGAAGAACTGAATGTATGGAAAAACTCAAAATATAATCATCAAACAGCAACTAGCTAGGGAGACATATTGTACTGGCTGTAACAGAATTTATTATAAATAAGTCACTATGTACAGTGAGTGAAGGGACCAGGGGGAAGGTGGGTGAGATTTGAATAGCATATGGGTCAAACCAGAGCTTTAGGACACAAAATTCCCCGATCCAGAAGCACTTGAGCTTTCAGCTCTTTGGTTCGGTGCCATGGACATTGTAACCCTTCGGTTCGGTGCCACGAACACCCCATAAATCTGGGAAACCTGTGGCTTTTCTGCCAGCCCGCGGAATAGAACCTGCACTCACAGACGGCTTGTCACCCGCAGTCCAACGCGCTACGAGCACGCGGGTAAGGACACCAAATACAGTGGATGAAATTACAAAACAGAAAGCCAGAGCTGACTCTACTTTCATGTGATGGCCTTGGTAACAGGCTGCATCTTTACAGTCTAGTAAAGCAAGCAGAAATCAAAGGGATAATCGAAACCCAATCCTTCTAAAATTGTTGTGATGACGATGTGTCTGCAAATATGGTACAAGCTACCTTACTAAGGTAATTGAAGATTTTCTTGGTTCAGTTTCAATCATTTGAAGCATATTCATAGAGACTGATATGATAATGTCCATATGCATGGGTGTGAAGCATGGACATTTAATAAAGCAGTGGAAAAACATTTATGTGCTTTTGAATATAAGTCGCCCGGGTGGTTACCGGGACCCAAATGTGGGGTGTAAAGAATAGAACCACTGTTACCTGCCCGCATGTCGTAAGAGGCGACTAAGGAGGTCTGGCTGAAATCAGATGCATGTATCCGCTGAGGAATGCTAACCGAAACAAATGCTTGCAGAAAAGGGATGCACCAGGCCGTAAGGCTCATAACATGGTGCAACGACCCTTCACAATGAGGAATGGGATAATGGATACTACGGTTGCCAATCTGCCTCTGAGATTTAGCCACGCAGTAAGAATGTCAGAACTACCATCACGAGGGTGGCCAAAACTTACTGCGGGAAGAGGTGACACAACGGGAAGCAGAAATCATAGGAATTATATCCTACAGAACTGCCCCCAGTATGCAAACTTGAGAAGAAAGAGGTGGCCCACTTACACTAGCATCCAAGACAAACTGTATGGCGTGGCTGATAATCTGAGGCAGATGGTTGCCTTTATTAAAGAATCCGAAATCCCAATCTAGTGAGAACGAAGAAGAATATAAGTATTACAGAAGAGTCCTCCATATATCATGGACAGAGAAGAAAACAAATAGATCTATCCAGAAAGAACTCAAAATCAAAGAAAACTGACTGATGCTACAAATAAGAAAATTGAAGTATTTTGGACACGTAAAAAGACATGAAGGATTGAAGATCATCATGGAAGGAAGCATCCCAGCAAAGAGAAGAGGAAGACCACAGAGAAGATGGATTCAGGATGTAACTGATGATTTGAGCATGCGGTTGCAAAAGCGAGACATCAGGCCTATGAGAGAGAGAAATTCTGAAGGACTGTTGGGGTGACAAAGTTCTGCCCAGGACAAGCTATTTAATAATGAAAGTTCATGATCTACGACAGTTATGAATTTACCGCTTGACTGTCTATTAAATTTGTTATATAGTGTCTACGCCTTGTATCCCATGATGTTGTATCCCATGCTGTTGTATCCAATGCTGTAGTATCCAATGCTGTAGTATCCCATGCTGTAGTATCCCATGCTGTAGTATCCAATGCTGTAGTATCCAATGCTGTTGTATCCAATGGTGTTTGCTTGATAAACATCGTAAGGTTGAAATGATCTTGTATCTTGTTTTTGTACTGTGTAAACCCCCAAGTGATTACTGGGGCCCAACTTGGGTGTAAAAATAGTGGTTAACGGGGCCCAAATTTGGGGTGTAAAGAATAGAACCAGAGTTACCTGCCATGCATGTCGTAAGAGACGACTAAGGAGGTTTGGCTGAAATCGGATGCATATGTACGCTAGGGAATGCTAACCCGAACAAATGCTTGCAGAAAATGGATGCACCAGGCCGTAAGGCGCATAACATGGGATAACGGATTCTTGGCCGCCAATCTGCCTCGGAGATTTAGCCACGCAGTAAGAATGTCAGACCTACCATCACGAGGGTGGCCAAACGTACTGCGGGAAGAGGTCGACACAAACGGGAAGCAGAAATCATAGGAATTATATTAGGAAACATATCCTACAGAATTGCCGCCAGTATGCAGATTTGAGAAGAGGTGGCCCACTTACACTAGCGTCCAAGACAAACTATGGCGTGCCTGATAATCTGAGACACATGGCTGTCTTTATTAGAGAATCCGAAATCCCAATCTAGTGAGAACGTAGAAGAAGAAAAATTAGAACCACTGTTACCTGCATAAGAGGCGACTGAGGAGGTTTGGTGTGGAGCTAGCTATCCCACCCGTAAAAACACTCGATAGCTACAGAAACCACAACCAGGACAATTCATAGCTCGCCACCCGAGGAAGAAGAAGGACCATGCAAGGAGAGACTCATGAAGCGAAAATGGGGAAAGAGTGGAGAGATCTGGAAAAGATGGTCTTAGATATGCGGGCCTGGAAGGCCTTGGTTGTGCATCTATGCCTCCCTAGGGGCAAAGAGCGAAGAAGAGACTGTGTAATACTTCATGTATGTCTATTTCAACCTTCAACTCGTGCCATCAAGGTCACATTCATTACAGCAAGCATTGCCATCGTAACAGTAACATAACAACTCAGGCATCATTGGTTGTATCATTGGCCTGTTCTCACTCCTCTTCAATTAACATCATTGGACTTGTAAAAAACAAAACCATCTGAAATATCTTGTGTCTGTTCTCTAATTTTGTTTGGTCTCACAGCATCAGATTAAGAAGAGATTTCTAGAACAAACACTTGTATGTGCTTCATAAATTCTGTCTTTCATTGCCTCTGTTATCTCTGAGGTTCACCTTTGCGTAGCTGGCCTTTTGTTTTGTATCGTGCAGCACTGCTCTTTGAAGCGCATTGTCTGATGGTAATCTGCTTATGTGGCAGAACCATTTAATTTGTTGTTTCTTGATGAAGTTCAGTACTGATGCTGTACCCACTTTTTCCTGATGTCTTCTCGTTACTCCCAGCATTCTGCGTAGACACTTCATCTCTGTCATGACTAGTTTTCTTCTATCATTTGATGTCAGCGTCCAGGTTTGGCACAGATAGCATAATGTGGGGAGAAAGATTAAGTTGAACATTTTTGAATATCTGAAATATTAGCGGCTAACCCTACTATATAAGAAATGAAGAAATTAGAACAGTCGGAACAACACCTGCTATTAGATTCATTGAAAACAGCGATTCAAATGGTTTGGCCATTTGGTGAGAATGAACCCAAATACACCAGCTGCATACAACCTGAAAATGAAATCATCAAGAGGAAGGTGCAGATCAAGAAAATGATGGGTTGATGGAGTTACAGATATCTTAAAGCATAATACCACAGCATATTTGGTGCAGCCCGAAAAGAACCACATACTAAATATGCAAAGAGATTGATTAATCAACATCAAACTGGCGTGTTGGATTTGCTGAGGAGGAGATCGGAGCACCTATGGACATGTCCGAGTGCTATGATGATAGTCCTCATATAACTGATAACCACAGCATATCAAGCGACCGAGCGTGCACTATCTCGGAAACAAATCATCAGTTATACCTTCTTTGCCTAACGGTAACAAAAGATAACAAAGAATGACAAAAGAAAAAATTAAAAGGGGGGAGGAGAAAGAAATATTGCTTGCAAAATCTTCTTCTTCTTTGCGTTCGTTCTTACGACCAATTTTAATCACTCTTTGTGATATGTTTGATCATTACCAAGAACATGTATACGTTGCACATTGGTTTGGTAGGCCCTAAACACAGACTTCTATACGTTTAGGACATGTGCATCCGATTTCAGCCAAACCTCCTTAGTCGCCTCTTCGACATGCGTGGCAGGTAACAGTGGTTCTATTCTTTACACCCCAAATTTGGGCCCGGTAACCACTCGGCGCTTGCAAAATAAACAGCATGACTCTTTGAATGATAATCAAGAGAATAGATTTTATATAAGTTTATATACAAACAGTTTGTGAGTAGAATCAACATCAATGTACTGTCTCATACCATGCTTTACAAGTTTCTAGAGCTAAAGGATTGATTTCATTGCACGGATTTTACCCACATGGCTCGGTCCCTCTCCAGAAATGGCACAGCATCTGCTGAGAGTATTGCACAAAGCAAGAACTCCGTAGCTCCGGCAACAATCCTAAGGGGCTCTGGAAAAATGCATGCGTGAACAGAACAGTTTGAACCCACAACCTTCGACTGCAAGGCAAAGGGCTTAACCACTCAGCCACAGAGACCCCCAATACCATGTTTAGTCTCTTATAGCAAGTCAACAGTGTCAGAGTTAGAGTACTCTGTTAATGATTACATAAAAAAAAAAAATGACTTTATCAATGACAGTTGCCATTCCTGAGAGCATACAAACATTAATAATAATTCCTCTGTACCGTTATCGTTACACAGGGCCTGCAAGTAATTTCTCCATACCGCTCTATCCTGAGCAACTCGTTCAATCTCCTCCATGGAACTGAGACCGATATTTCTTGCCTCTCTCAGCAAAGTTCATTTCAGGGTCTCCTTAGGTTGTCCTCTCTTTCTTGAACCCTTTGCATCCCACTTCAATGCCTACTTTGATATTTGTTGATCATTTCTCCTCAAGGTGTGTCCAACATATCTCCATCTTCACTTTCTTATAACAGTTGTCACCAGTGGTTGACCAGACATGTCTCTGATTTCATCACTTCTCCTGAATCGTTCCATTTTATGTTAATTATTTTTCGCAGACATCTATTTTCAAATACATTCCAACTTGCTTTCTATATCGTTAGTCATTTTCCAACTCTGCTGGCATATGTTAGGATTGATACAACATTTGAATTGAAAATTCGTAATTTAGTTTTAATACTATATAACTTGCAGTTCCATATTTTATTTAAGCTGATATGGTATCATAATTTCACATACTCTGTTAATGATTACATAAAACACAAAAATTGTTTATCAATGACAATTGTCATTCCTGAGAGAGAGAGAGAGCATACTAACATAAACTCGTTCAAATTACCAACAACAAACAAATAAATTATCAAATTAAAAACAACAGATTTCCTACATGAAAGTCACAATGGAAAAAATCAATCAATTAAGTGCCATGCCTGCCGGCGTAGGCGATCATGTCTCTCCAAAACTCTCCCTGCTTGGTGCATGTAACCAGTTCTGACGTCGATCTTGTGTCGAGCGATCAACATCTTCTCCCTCAATATCTCCTTCCTGAATTTTACCTGTAGTCACCAAATGTTTCAGACAAGTGATGAGGAAGGGAGGTTTAGAACACATTGTGATAACCAGTAAAATCAAGGGTAGATGAGACAAAGGAAGACAGAGAGAGAAAATCTTGGATAGCCTGACTTCACGGCATGGAAGAGCGTCAACATCTGATATGATAGCAAACACCAGAGACAGAGATTTGTGGAGATCCATGATCGCCTACGCCAGATGAAACGGCAGCTGATGTTGATGAGCGATTTATTGCCTGACTGTATATGTTATGGATGCCATTTAGAAATTTATCCTTTTTTTGTATCCTTTGCTTGAAAAAGGCCTTCTAGTCGAAACGTCACTGTATATTGTTTTTGTACTTTGTAAAACTACAGTACTTTTTACGTGTTTCACCTTTGTGATAAAGTATACTGCAATCTATGTAGAGATTGTAGCAACATGAAAGCTGATCTCGCAGTTAAGCAGCTGATAGAAGATAATGCAAGGGATGATGATGTTGTTCTATATACCGATGGGTTGGTTCATTGTGGTGAGAGGTCCGGCTGGGGTTTCTTGGTTAATGCGCATGGTAAGGTTGTCGCAGAGCGAAGTTGGGCATACAGGACAACTGCTTCTAGAGATGAGGTGAGGATGGAGGTGAGGATGGAGGAGGAAAATGAAAAAGAGGATGCCCTAAACAGACCTGGAGACAAAGCTTTCTTGAGGAACTGAAGAGTGCTAGACTATCCTGGGAAACCATAAAGAAAACAGCCAGAGACTGAGAAGAGTGGCAAAACAACTGTTGAGGCCCTATGCTCCACGAGGAGCAGAGAGGAATGAGTGAAATATCATTATACAATCGGGTAGTTTGAGAAACATGTTTATATATGAACATTCCCCACAGAAATATCAGATGTATTTTACTCTATGACTCTGAGACAAGATATGCGACCATGAATATCACATTAAACATTCATATGTTTACCAATCCATGTATTTAGTACATCTCTCTCTCTCTCTTTGCCCTTTTTACCCGGATTGGGGCATAGACCTCAACCAACTTATGCTAAGTCTTCCTATCTCTAGCTATCTCCTGCAGCTTCCTTCAGCTCTTCTTTATATTGTTGATCTCTGCCTCCAAATCTCGTCTCCATGTATTTCTCGGCCTCTCCTTCTTTCGCTGTCCCTGTGGGTTCCAGGCAAGGACCCTTCTTGTCATATTGCCCTCTGGTTATTTAGTACATATTCTATAACAAAGTCGGAGATAATAAACACAGATTTGTGTCTTCATCCAACATAGTCACAAAGAGACCGAAGAACATCCCCTTATCCATCTTTAACTCCCCAACAATCGATGCTGTTGATGCATCTATCATTACCGCAAACACCTACATGCACAGGACAGTAGATCCGCATAAGCTGCTGGAGGTTAGAAACTTCTATAGACTACATCCACTCATACCGAAATCTGTCCTGGATCTTGTGAAGCATCGACTGAGAGTCAGAAACAACAACTGCCCCAGTAAATGTAGTCCTAGAGAGCCAATGGAGGGCAACAGTAAAGGTCTCAACCTTCATCCTCATACTAAAAATAGTAGTCCTGTCGAAGGGTATGCATACTGATGGTTCATGTATCTCGCTGGTTAAGCACACTTCTCTCTCTGTCCCTCAAGCATCTATCTTCTCCATGGTCTTCCTCTTCTTCTCTTGGCCAGTATGCCTCCTTCCATGATGTACAACATGTAATTTTTTTTTCCGATCCAGAAGCACTTGAGCTTTCATCTCTTCGGTTCGGTGCCATGGACATCGCAACCTTCGTTTCGGTGCCATGAACACGTAAATCTGGAGAACCTATGGCTTTTCTGCCAGCCGCGGAATTGAACCCGCACTCACAGAGGGCTTATCGTCTGTCGTCCAACGAGCTACGAACACGCTGGGCAGGCGGTCTAACAACATGTAATTCCAAACCCCATAAATCACTAGATTGATTCAACGTCTATTTTAGTGTCATCAACCAACAGTATAAGAATTACTGTATACCATCTGTTGCAAACATGTTCAAGAAATGATGAACAATGAAAACTGATATGGGGGATCAACAATATCACTGCGGTGGACAAGCTTGTCTAACAACAGACAGACAGACTACTACTTTCTTCAAATATATTCCAAGCTGTCGTCTGCGAGTGCAAGAGAAAGGATACAATTGACCAATAAGACAAAAACACACAATTATAATGAATATTTCATAAATAACATTGCACTCAAATCTTCTCTCATTTTGACAACTTGTGACTTTATCTGACAGACAATCCAGTTTGTCTGCATGTTTTACAAGTTCTACAATGTCTACATTTGATGAATGTTTCTGTTGGATGTAGTTACAATCAAGATTGCTATGTTATGCGATCAACGTCATGGCACATTGGACATTCCCATTTGCACTCTGTCCTCCGCTGCAGCAGCCATCCCAAAGCCCATTTGCTCACAGTACCCATGAGAAGTTGATTACTATATCTTCTCTCTCTACCACGAAGACGACACTGTCTGGTATGTCCAAACTTAACGCCTAATTCTCGAACTTGTTCTAGTGTCTGAGACCCGCCCATGACACACAATTGAGAGCGTACTGCACTGATATCGGCTCTGTCCATACTTCTGCCTTCTTGAGTCGGGGCATTGTTTGCAAGAGAGTCAGCACGCTCATTATCCCGCACTCCAGCCCAGTCATTTTCTTGAGATGTGATCTCCGAATGATGTCCACCCATTCCACATGCATACAATCAAGATTATCTGTGTCCTTATTTTCTTTTGTTTTTCTTTTGTGTCGTTAAGCGTAGCAGGTTTAACCGATGGTCGGTTTCCGAGATAGTGCAACCACGGTCTCTTGATATACTGTGGTATTGTGGAGTTTTAAAATAACTCCATCTTTTATTTTTGGTCTGTCCCTTCCTCTTGATGATTTCATTTTCAGGTTGTACGTTCTTGCAACTGATGTATTCGGGTTCATTTTACCAAGTGACCAAACTATCTGAGTCTTTGTTTTTCAATGAATCTAATAGCAGGTGTTGTTCGACTGTTCTTCTAATTTCCTCATTTCTTATATAGTCTCTTCCTGTTTTATTTACAGCTTTCCTCAAACAATATGGTAAAAACTAAAATATTGAAAAGTCTCAGTTGAGATCAAGAGAGAAACGGAACAATACAAACGAGGTCTGTAATCTTCAATGGTGAAACAGTGAAAATACTTTATCAACAAAGGTACAGTAAAACATACAAACACAATGTAAGGTAGCTGCTCTACAAAGTCATCATCATCAAATACTGTCCTGAGCAGAATTTTGCCACTCTAACAGTGGTTTGAATTTCTCTCTTTCATAGGTCAGATGTCCCATCTTCTCAGCTATCATGCTCAAATAATTAGTTACGTCTTGAATCCATCTTCCTCTTCTTCTCTTTGCTGGGAAACCTCCTTCCATAATGGTTTTCTCCAACATTAAGTGTCTTTTATATGTCCAAAATACTTTCTTCTTCTTCCCTTTCAACTCCCAACGAAGCACAGGTCTTCAAAACTCTTCCAGCTCTTCTCTTCCTGCCATCCCTCCAATTTTTCCATGTTTTAACTATTCTTAATATCAGCTTCCAGCTCTCTTCTCCAGATATGTCTAGGCCTTCCCCTACTTCTCTTTCCCTGCAGGTTCAAATAGTCCTGTCTTGAATGCTTCTGTCGCCTCTAATGTGCCATCCCAGCGTCTCTTCCTTAGCTCTTTCTTCACTGGTTCCAAAATAGTGTCTGTCTTGCAATGCTTCTGTCAGACTTCTAAATGTATGTCCCATCCATCGCCAGCGTCTCTTCCTTAGCTCTTTCTCCACTGGTTCCAAAATAGTGTCTGTCTTGCAATGCTTCTGTCGGCCTTCTAAATGTATGTCTCATCCATCGCCAGCGTCTCTTCCTTAGCTCTTTCTCCACTGGTTCCAAAATAGTGTCTGTCTTGCAAGTACTTCTGTCAGACTTCTAAATAATGTCCCATCCATGATCTTCCTTAGCTCTTCTCCACTGGTTCCAAAATAGTGTCTGTCTTGCAATGGTTTATAAAGACCTTCTAAATTTTGTTTTCATCATGCATATTTCCTTAGCTCTTTCTCCACTGGTTCCAAAATAGTGTCTGTCTTGCAATGCTTCTGTCAGACTTCTAAATGTATGTCCATCCATCGCAGCGTCTCCTTAGCTCTTCTCACTGGTTCACAAATATTGATGTCTTGCAATGCTTCTGTCCAGCCTTCAAATGTAGTCTCATCCATCACCAGTTTTCTAGCTCTTCTCACTGGTTCCAAAAAGTGTCGTCTGAATGCTCTGTCAGCCTTCTAAATGATGTCTCATCCATCACCAGTCTTTCCTAGCTCTTCTCCACTGGTTCCAAATATGTCTGTCTTGCAATGTTCTGTCAGCCTTCAAATGTATGTCTCATCCATCGTAGCTCTTTTCCCTTATTTTCCCCACTGTTCCAAAATAGTCTGTCTTGAATGCTTTGTCAGCCTCTAAATGTATGTCCATCCAGACCTTCCTATTTTCTCAGTGTTAATAGTGTCTGTCTTCAATGCTTGTCCCTTAAATGAGCCACCAGCCTCTTCCTAGCTCTCTCAGTGTTCCAAATACTTAAAGTACAAACACAACTAATCAATATAGACTAAGACTGAACGACTAAGGATAAGACACTAAGGTCTTGTTATTGTCATATTGTCTTGGTAATTAATATACATCACGACTGAGTGCTAGAGGATGGTGTGATGAAGAATGAGAAGACGAGAGTAGATGTCATGATGATCTGAGAATGATTGTTACACACCAACTACAGAACGATTTCAGACTGTCCGCATTCGATGGACAGCTATGATGATGAATAGTTACGCATTCTTCATAATGATGGCACAACTGTTATGATTGTATTGTTATTTTATATCATACTTAATCTGAAATCAAACAGTTTATTGTTCATCATTTTTCTTCTTTGTGTTCGTTCTTTACGACCAACTTTAATCACTCTTTGTGATATGTTTGATCTTTGCCAAGAACGTGTATACGTTGCACATTGGTTTGGTAGACCTCTAAACGCATAGACTTCTACACATTTAGGACACATGCATCAAATTTCATCCAAACCTCCTTAGTCGCCTCTTACGATATGTGTGGCAGGTAACAGTGGTTCTATTCTTTACACCCCAAATTTGAGCCTGGGTAACCACTCGGGCGATTGTTCAACATTAAGATAAACCCTTGTGAAGATCAAAGTCATGCATACATTAGTACTGTTATTCCTACACAGAATGCTGGGAGTATCAAGAAGAGATCGGTTTAGAAATGAAGACATCAGGAAAAAGTAGGTACAACATCGGTATTGAACTTTCATCAAGAAACAACAAATTAAGTGGTTCGGCCACATAAACAGATTACCAACAGGCCTCAAAGAGCATTTCTACTCCGATGCAGTGAATACAAAGGAAAAGGATGTCCTCACAAAAGGTGAATTTCAGAGATAACATAAGCGATGAAAGACACTGTTTATGAAACGCACACAAAAGCCTGTTCTAGAAATCTCTTCCTATCATGAAGCTGTGGGGCAAAAGAGGAATCGAGAAAAGAAAAAAAAAGATTTGTACTGTTTTGAATATATCGCTTTAGTTACTTATGTAGAGAAGTGTTGTTTAAAAGCTCAAGTTCTTGTTGTTGGGTCAAGTATGTTGAAGAGGTCGGTTACTAAGCCCCTGTTGTTGTAGTATTTCTTTGATGTTGTCTATCATCATCACTTGTCATTGCTTATATTCTCAATCAATCGTCTATGGTTGTAGTCCTATTGGCAAATTTGAGAATTCAGTTCAATTTGATCATAAATCTGATATGAACATACCTTTAATCTAAAACAGACAATTGCTAAGCTTGTCATTTCTATCTTCTCTTTTCCTGATATAAAACATGAACAAAAACAAACACTAGGAAAACAACTAAATGATTGAATGTGTAGTTTGACTTCTTGCATTCAAGCAAAGTCTTGTCTGTATATCTCCACATGTCATTATCTCATCTCCCTAGTAGGTTGGTACCTTTGAAGCCTTCCTCTGGTCTAGTAGGTACTGGAAAACAAAATTTCTATTTGTTACCAACAGTTTTACAATTTCATTTTTTTAATAAAAATGTTTCAAATGTTCCAAACTTCTAACACATAATTTAAACAGATATTTCATGATGTATAATTGCTGTCTAGTACAAAGTTTAAACCTGGACAACATGAACACAACAATTCATCAACAGGTTAGACATTTTGAAGGTAGGGATCAGATCATGTCTCTCCACTGTATCCTGTCACCATCACAAGGTGTGGCCAGTTTCACCAGGCCATGAACGGTACATCACACAAACATAGGATACCAAATTTTCAAGATCACGATCTGGTGTGGCGGAAAACCGACGCAGGTAAAGGGATGGCCTTTCTGGAACATTATATTTTGCCGGTGTGGTGCTGAGACCCGCAAGAGAAGGGAAAGATAGTACACTGCAACCTACAATTCATGTTTTAAGAGGCGACTGATGTAGACCCTAGGGAAGCTACCCTAGTAAATAAAAAGCAGCACAGAAATCGGATGTGCTGGCCTACTTGTAGGCACATAACTGGCGCAACGATAATCGCTTTTAGGCGCAGTTCACATAAAAATCACACAGAGTGGTTGACAAGTGGTCGATATGGAGCGTTTGAAGAAGAAGAACATTATATTCAACAGATGAATCAAAATGATATATAGGCAAGACTCAATATAATTTTGTTGTTATCTGATCAATGTGATGCCATGGAGTAACGGCGAAACACGCAAAACAAAGTACTGTAGTTTTACAAAATACAAAAAACAATGTATTTATTTCATCTTAGGAATTCATTGCTGTATTCTATATGTAGGGCAGGGTCCCAGGGCGCAGAGGCAGACCAAGAAAAAGATGGCTACAAGATATTAAAGAAACCATGAACATGACCATTGACAAAGTGGGTGAACTGGCAAGAGACAGAGTGAATTTCAGATGTGCTGCAAAGAGAGCAACGTCCTATAAAGGATACGCACCTTGATGATGATTCTATATATAGTGTGGTGTGAAAGAAGTGAAATTTTTCACTTCTGTTGTATCCTTTGCTTGATAAAGACCTTTTGGTCGAAACATTGCTGTGCATTCTCATTGTTTTTGTAAAACTACAGTACTTTTGTTTTTACGTGTTTCACCATTGCTACATAGTTTTACTGTAGTCTTTCCTTATATTGATAATGCCACGGAGTAGAACAACAAGCTCAAATTTACGAGTGAGGTAATCCATGCAATGCTAAGGAGATCACCCCGCACCGGGTCCCGATGGTATCCAATACAGTGATATAAGCAGGATATCAGACACTGACATGAATGAGCTTAGTAAAGAATTCAACACCATCTTAAAAAGTGGGAAAATCAGGGAGGAATGGCTTCGTAGTTACTTAATGAAATGAAAATCGTGGCATATCCTAAAGGACGTAGTCATCAACCATAGTACACCCGAGTGGTTACCAGGGCCCAAATTTGGGGTGTAAAGAATAAAATCACTGTTACCTGCCACGCATGTCGTAAGAGGCGACTAAGGAGGTTGGATGAAATCGGATGCACATGTCCTAAACATGTAGAAGCCTATGTGTTTAGGGGCCTACCAAACCAATGTGCAACGTATACACGTTCTTGGCAAAGATCAAACATATCACAGTGATTAAGATTGGTCATAAAGAACGAACGCAAAGAAGAAGATCAACCACAGTAACCGAGTTGTTGATCACCACTTATACGTTTAGTAGTTTGCCATTACTTTCTGAACGGTGAGGTCTGTGTTTACCTTTTTGTAAAAATCCACGGAAATAAATTTGCTTCCAAAGTGCCCAACATGGAGTTTGAACCAGGTACGCTTGGGTTCGTGATCGAGCTCACTAGCTCTTGAGCTATGGACGCTCACAGTTACTTAATACCACTGGCAAAATCTAACAAAATCACAAACACATAAGCGGTTTTAGAATAATTGCAATGCAGAACACAGTGGGCAAGTTTCTGGAAAAATTAGTGGCATGTATACTCTAGCGGAATTTGGAGGAACGTCGCATGTTTCCTTCCACCCTCGGCAGATACAGACGGAATAAAGAAACTTGGTGTAATGCATTGATCTTTGCATATGATGTCTTAGAAGGTTTCCAGGCTGGTTTGGAGAGATGTGCTGTTGCACTTGATCTCGAGGATGCCTACAACAAAGTTCCAATCACGTACCTTATACATATGCACACGCAACAATATCGATACACTGCTCATAGGAAGGATTGGAAGGGCCTTGTTTGAGAGAAAAGTGACACTCAAGTGTGGCAACTGGTACTCTGTGACTATTACAGTTTCACCAGGCCTACCACAGGGGTCCCTACTAACTACAATACTATTCAATGTAGTCCCCATAATGATTACGAAGCAGAAACTGGCAGGGGAAGGACACTGTCATTTGTGGACGATATCATGGTGTACAGACAGGTGAGAAACAGGGATGAAATTTCTAATAACCTACAGGAAGAACTGGACCGCATCATGGCCTGGTGAGATGTCTCTGGTGCAACGAATAACCACATTAAGACTGGGCTATCATTGTTCTCCCTAAATAATCATATAGTAAATCCAACAATAGGTCACCAAGAGACCAAAGAATATTCATCCTGTAGTAGTGTGCCAGGAACGGGCACAACCGTCCCCAACCCCAGGTAGTAGCCAACAGTCTAGACAGTTTAGGTAGTTTAGATAGATACGTTTGTAGAAATGCATAAGTAGAGACTGTAGTGTTTGCACACCAAATCTGCTTACTATAAGCAGTAGCAACACTAGAACGGAACATTGACGTAGTGAAACTAGTTGACGTAGATTTGTTAGTACTGCTTAGCGACGTAGTGACAACATAGAGAGACGAACATAAACAGTGGATATGGATAGACGTGTTTGTGTGTTGTCTGCACTTGTAACATCAAAATAAACATGAATATATGAATACACCATAGTCGTTGAATATATTGTGGACGTATGAGAGCCATGTGGAAAGAAAGGAGCCACGTCAATAAGGAACAACATCAATTTAGTAAATAATTATATATATAACAACCCAAGGAAATTACTACCTGGAACAATACAATCATGTATTCGTCAGAAAACTAGCTACCCACTAGCAGTAAAAAGAGGAGACTACAACAATCATAAACTCCTTAACAATATAAACTCTGCCAGTTTGTACCATTTTATAATGAATTTAGAAAGTGTAGGTTTTATTTTTGCTATTGATAAGATTCAACATATTCAATAAACAAGGGAGCTTACCATTTAAATAATCGTCCACTGTGGATGTTACTTCCCCTGTTGGTTCATCAGCCTGTGAGAAAAACAATAATTTAAACATAAACTCTCTGCAATATTGATAAATAACATCAACCTTTGAGAAAAATAATAATTTAACTCTTTCCACGCCGAGTTATTTCATGAATTAAAAAAATTTATTCAAGGAGGTAAAAAAAAATGTTAACAAAAAAACCTAATCCCAACTAGCTGTCAATAAATAAACATACATATATAGTTTATATATAAGAGAGAGAACTCTTTCTGTGGCTCGACCAGGTCAGGTTCTAAGATCAAGGTGTAGTGTGACACTTTGTGGCCAAATGGTGGATGTTTTCATAGAATCTATATGTATCTAAATATATTGAAATGTTTCAAGCAGTTCTCATTCTTCTTCTTCTTCCAACGCTCCATATCGACCACTTGTTAAACCACTCTTGTGATTTGTATGTGATCTGAGCCTTTCTTTCTTTCTCGAATCCTGTATGCCTCACAGCGTCAGGTCAGGAAGAGATTTCTAAACGGGCCCTAGTATGCGCTTCGTAGATAGTCTCTTTCGTCGCCTCTGTTATCTCTGAGGTCCATCTTTGGTGGCGGCCTTTTGCTTTGTACCCATTGTATCGGAGCAGCATTGCTCTTTGGGGTGCACTGTCTGATGGTAATCTGCTTACGTGCTGAACCATTTAATTTGTTGTTTCTTGATGAAGTCTAGTACTGATGTTGTACCCACTTTTATCCTGATGTCTTCATTTCTCAACCGGTCTCTTCTTGTTACACCCAGCATTCTGCGTAGACACTTCATCTCTGTCGTGACTAGTTTCTTCTATTATTTGTTGTCAGCGTCCAGGTTTGGCACTGGTAACATAATGTGGGGAGAAAGATTGTGTTGAACATTGCTCTTTTGTGTTCATGGTGACGTGTTTGCATCTTAAAATTAGGCGCCATTTGCCCCATCATTTGATTTGCTTTGTTGCATCTGTGTTGAATTTCATTAGTTATTCTTCCATTTGCTGAAAAATGCTCCCCAGGTATGTGAAATCTTTTACTTGATTTAGTAGGTGATTATCGATGGAGATATTGGTAGCCTAAGAGCCAGTTATGCGCCAACAAGTAGGCCAGCACATCCAAATTTTGGGATGCTTTTATTTACTAGGGTAGCTTCCCTAGGTCCTATATCAGTCGCCCCTTAAGACATGCTTATCAGGTCGCAGTGATACTATTCTTCGCTTCCCTTGCGGCCCTGGCACCACATGGACGAGCTCTCATTCAAAAGAATAACAACGCAAAGAGTTTTCAAGTGTAACTGGGTCCACCCACTGCGGGTGTAACTGGGTCCACCCACTGCGGCATTAACATAAAAGAACCCAACACCAATAAAGAAATAAAATAACAACTGGACCATGTGTGGCAAGAGCCATGCAAAATGGCCTTCAATCCTCACAGACTACTAATGACCTCCTAGCTAAGATTTAGCTACATCAACAATGAACTTCTCAAGTGAACAAAGTTGTGCATGCTACAGCTGAACTACAGGCACAAGTTATGTGTTGTAGTCTTGCCCGCCTGCCCAGCGTGCTCGTAGCGTGTTGGACAACGGGTGACAAGCTCCCTGTGAGCGGGTCCAATCCACGGCTGGCAGAAAAGCCACAGGTTTTCCAGATTTATGGACGTCGTGGCACCAAACCGAAGGGTTACGATGTCCATGGCCCCGAGCCGAAGAGCTAAAAGCTCAAGTGTTTCTGGATCGGAAAAGAAAAATGTGTTGTAGTCTTGCTACAGCGTATGATTGTTCTTCTTCTTCACCCTTCACCCTAGGAGGCAAAGGTCTGCAAAAGGCCTTCCTAGAATGCCTATCCAAGGCCATCTTTTCCAGATCTCTCCACTCTCTCCCCATTCCCTTGCATTCCATCTCCAGCTCCCATCTCCAGGTGTTCCTAGGTCTTCTCTTACCTCTATTGCCCTGGGGGTTCCATAGGAGAGACTGTCTCATGATGCTGTTAGGAGGGTTCCTCAGTGTGTGTCCTATCAATCGCTACCTTCTGCTCCTTATCTCTTGTTCCATCTGCTGTTGTCCCGCTCTATCCCACAGTTCCCTGCTTGTGGTCCTGTCATACCATTTCGGCCGCCATGCCCATTTACATTTTCACAATCAGCTCTGTGGCAACAGCATAGACCTGCCCAAGTACTCATGTTTATCTCTGAAAGTCACTGGACAATTCTCTTGCCAAAAGGTCTGCTGATATCTTACATCTACACAGTCCAAAACAGTCACTTTTGGGAACAAGCACTATAATATATAAGAGCAGCGGTAGCGTAGTTGTTAGTGAACTCGCTTCTCAAGGCTGGTGGTCCGGGTTCAACCGAGCTCAAAATGTGCGTAAAATTTTTCCGCTGGCTTTCAGGTCGACTCCAGCCTCAACTGGGTACCAGACATGCTCTGGGAAAGTAAAGGCGGCGGCGTGATGCTGACCACATCACCCAACGTGTGCCGACGGTCAATGAATAATACAGGCCTAACACTGTATTTCCCTGTATACCACAAGGTATGAAAAGGTTCCTTTACTTTACTTACTTACTATAATATATATTGTCTATTGTCTGACAATTATTAAAAGTAAAATGGAGTGATTTCGTTTCTAACAACACAGTGAGAGATAGAACACACCAACAACCCGTATCAAATATTATAAGGAAGCGAAGGTGGAAATATTTAGGTCATGTTCTTAGATCAGACGAAAAGAGACTAAATCGACAAGTCCTTATGTGGTCACCAGTTGGGAAAAGAAAACGTGGAAGACCAAAGACCACTCTTCAAGAACCATCCAACAAGAAAGTAAACTATTGGGATGTAAAACCATCATACAAGATCTCCAACTGCTAGCAAAGAGCCGCATCATAACATCTAAAACATCTGCCCTATGTGCCGCTTTGACTGAAAGGAACAAACTAACTAACTATTGTCTGATCCTAGGTGGATAATGGAATTGGTTGTCCACTCTTGCCGTTAAGCGCAGGGGTGAGAGCTTTAATTTGCGTTCTAGGGCCAGATGAGTTGTCCTTGTGTTATATCAGTGTTTATTTAGTGTGGTCTTGATATCATCTATCCATCTTTTCTTGTTTTCCTTATCTCTAGTATATATATAAATAATACAATCAGGATAAAGAAAATGGTTAGTAGATAATATATCCTACCTTCAGGAAGATGACACAGTTTGGATACACTTTGAGATCTTGTAGAGACGCCTCATCATTTTTTAAACTCCGGCCATCCAACGACAAGTTTTGATCAAATGGAGGAACGTTGCATATGTTGAACAACTAAACAAACAAAAATATTAACAAAAGTTAGGGTTATACAAGTCAGAATATATGTCACTATTAAGAAATTAAATACAAGCAGACAATAAACACTAAAGTCTATGGCGTATCCTAAGATGGTATGGAACTGTGTTTTATAAATATTATAAAAAGCTGCTACAGCAAGTTTGCATGCAGTGTTGAAACCTCAGAGCTAAAGTTTGAAGTCAAAACAGGCGTAGCAAAGGATGTGTTATGTCAGCCCTATTATTCAACACTGTCATAGATTGGGTGATGCGTAAAACAACGGAAGATAAGGCAAGAAGTATTAGATGGACGCTCACATCCACTCTGGAAGACCTAGATTTGCAGATGACATCGCACTCCTATCTCATATACATAGAGATATCCAGGAAAAGACCTGCCGCCTTAACCAATATAGTGAGATGGTTGGGCTGAAAATAAATCAGAAGAAAACTGAAGTAATGACTCTGAACATAGCAACCCCAGCACCAGTCAAACTAGAAGGTAAAACCCTCCGAGATACAACCGCTTTCACATACCTTGGAAGTGTTATTAGCAATGAAGGAGGCGCTGGATCTGACATTAAAAACAGACTGAGTAAGGCACGAAGTGCATTCATGACCCTTCCGACCGCCTGGAAATCTGCCCAATACAGCATCAGAACCAAGACTAGTATCTACAACAGCTGTGTACTGTCAACATTGCTGTACGGATCGGAATGCTGGAGAATGACAGAACAGGATATGTCCAGACTCTCCACCTTTCATACAACTTGTCTGGGAAAAATCTTACGCGTGTACTGGCCGACAACTATCTCGAAACAAGAATTGCTTGCACGATGCCAACAAGAGAATATGGGCACTATCATCCGAAGGCGACGCTGGAGATGGATTGGACATGTGATGCGCATGGAGACTGGCTCCGACACGAAAACTGCACTGAGGTGGACTCCAGAAGGTAGGCAAAAGCGTGGAAGACCCAAGACAACCTGGAGGAGAACGATAGAGCAAGAACTGAAGGAAATGAATCGTAGCTGGAACACAATACAGAGGAAGGCCATGAACAGAGAAGAATGGTGTGCGTTTGTTGCTGCCCTAAACGCCAAGGCGTAACAGGCTAAAGAGAGAATAAACAATACCCAATACACAGCTTCAACATAATAATTGGTTGATAAAGTGGAGAATGCAGATTAATGAATCTCCCTCTACAACAATGGTTCTCAAACTTCCTAATGTTGTGACCCTTTAATACAGTTCCTCACTAAGAGTTAATAAACAAATTAGCAACTAACAGAAAGTTTACCTGAATTTTAAGTTCTTTAAGTGTCATGCTGGAGGAAACTGCGACTTCTTTCTCGCCCCGTGTCTTGCGATGCCGTGAGCTCTTCCGCAGCCCAATAGGGTCCAACTTGAGTTGTTTCTCTGGAGGAGGACATGTGCCTCGACCTTTAGTAGTTCTTTGGATGGGCTGGAAGTAAGAACAAGAAAACAAGTCTAGGACTATGTTCCATATCAGCAGAAGTATGGAAGACTGATTTACACAGGGTGTCCCATGTACGTTGATGCTATTTAAATTGTCAGGGTGTCCCATGTACGTTGATGCTATTTAAATTGTCAGGGTGTCCCATGTACGTTGATGCTATTTAAATTGTCAGGGTGTCCCATGTACGTTGATGCTATTTAAATTGTCAGGGTGTCCCATGTATGTTGATGCTAATGAAATTGTATGAGGTTGTCCCAATTATACTTGTATCATTTACAATGTGTCAACCAGTTCAATTTACATTGTGTCAAGCTGTTCAATTTACATCGTGTCAAGCTGTTCAATTTACATTGTGTCAAACTGTACAATTTACATCGTGTCAAGCTGTTCAATTTACATTGTGTCAAACTGTACAATTTACATTGTGTTAAGCTGTTTAATTTACATTGTGTCAAGTTGTACAATTTACATTGTGTCAAACTCAATTTATCTTGAAATCGTTTTTACTGTCCCGGTGTCCATTTATCTTGATACCATTTACATTGTCATGGTGTCCCATGTACCTTGATACAAGTTACATCAGACTCTCCCATATACATTTAAACAAACTGCGCCCAGGTTGTACAATGGTATGAAAAAGAGAAGGTAAGAGAGACAGAGAAGAAAAAAAAGAGAGAGAGAGAGAAAGTAAGTTGGAAAGATAGAACCAAAATAAAAAGAATGAGGGAGACAGAGTGAGAGCGAGAGAGATAGAAAGTTGGAAAGATAGAACCAAAATAAAAAGAATGAGAGAGAGACACAGAAAAGAAAGAGAGATAGAGAGAGAAAGAGAGAGAGAGAGAGAGAGAGAAAGAGTTGGAAAGATAGAACCAAAATAAATAGAATGAGAGAGAAACACAGAAAAGAAAGAGAGAGAGAGCGAGAAAGAGAGAGAAAGAGAGAGAGAAAGTTGGAAAGATAGAACCAAAATAAATAGAGTGAGAGATAGACACAGAAAAAGAGAGAATAGAAATTGTTTCAATGTTAAGTCAATATTTACCGGTGCACTGAATTCTGGATCATAGTTATATCCCTTTCCATTTTCCTTTGGATCATCTCCCTTTTGTTCAATTCCATCGACAATTTTTCGAATGTAGATAATTTGTCTGGAAAATATGAACTTTCCTTCTTCTTCTTGTCGGATTCTCTCATTGAGACATGTGCTACACACTCCTGAAGAAAAAAGAAAGGCAATCTCGGTTTATAAAATCAAAATGATATAATTCATGATAAAAATTCAGTTACAAGATTTTGGGGGTATTCTGGTTTCATTTACAGTCATCCTCTTCTTTGAGCGCTCCATATCAACCACTCTGTGTGATTTGTATGTGATCTGAGCCTAAGAGAGATTGTATGTTGTGCCAGTTATAGCATATCCGATTTCTACAATGCTTTTTATTTACTAGGGAAGCATTCCTAGGGCCTACATCAGTCGCTTCTTACGACATGCATTGTAGGTTGCAGTGGTACTCATACCCATTACCCATAGACTGACAATACTTTCCACAATTTATTATTAATTTATTATAATACAAAATGATCTTCTCTGAACGCCCGCTGTCAATTCATGCGATAGTCATGCAGCCTGGTATTGCGCATCTGATTTTTGCATGAGGCCTCCTTACCATTTGACTGGTGTCCCTCGACATGCGGTGAGTCTTTGCCGTCTTCAGAGGTACTTGAAGATTAGATCCTTCAAGTGTGATCATTACAGGAAACCTATTGTCCGAACCACTTGCCTTTAGTCCTTGAACCCTCAGTACTTTTACTGCCAGTGTTAATTAGTGAAGTGCGACTTCTCTATCAGATTTCCTGCCTTTTCGGCCTGTGGTGAGGTTGTTCTATATGCATCGTATGATAAAAACTCTCTAATGATCTTTTAATGCTGTATATTTGGGTTTTAATCTACGCCAAAGAGAATTTACTACTTTGCTGACTGGGTGAGGTCATTCCATATAAAGTGATCAAATTGTTTCAATTAAAAAATAACACTAAATCTAGAAAGAAGAGACAATAATAAAACTACAAGCTGTATGTGATTTTAGATACATACCAGGCACGGTGACGACAACAATATGACCATCAGCATCCGTGGATTGGATAACTGTTATTTCAACATCATACTCAAAGTAGCCAATCAGCTTATCCCACTCCTCTTTCCAAACCAGAGTAAACCTTCAATGAAACATTTCAGAAAACTGTTGTCACTAAAACACTTTATCAGACTAATATTAGGTAAGATTGTTTCATTAATTCTTCTTTTTTGAATGTTCAATATCAACCACTTGTATTAAACCATTCTTTCTTCTTCTTTTGTCGTCACACTGCTACCGGGTTGTTGCCCAGTGTTGTGGTTTTCTGTTTTGTCTTGCGCTGCTCTGGTGGCTTGGGTGATTGCTATTTTTGCTCTTTGACAGGATTCTGCTATGCCATCTAACCATCTTTTCCGTTGTCTTCCTCTTACCTTCTTTCCTGATGTTCTGTTGTAGAAGACTTTGTATACTGTGGAGTTTGGATACATTCTTATTAAGTGGCCAAACCATTTCTTTCTTTGTTTCTCAATGTAATTCAAGCACGGTTCTGTGCCAACTTTCTTTCTTATGCTGATGTTGGTGACTGTCTTTTCTCTGTGGCTAAGTGGTCTCTGTGGCTAAGTGGTTAAGCCCTTTGCCTTGTGAGTCGAAGGTCGTGGGTTCGAATCGGACCTCGGTCTTCTGTTCACAGTGCAGTTTTTCCAGAGACCCCTAGGATTATTGCCGGAGCTACGGAGTTCGTGCTTTGTGCAATACTCTGGACAGGTGGCGTGCCATTTCTGCGGAGAGGGACCGAGCCATATGGGGTAACACCCAGTGCAATGAAGTCAATCCTTCGGCTTTAAAACTGTATTTTCTGGTGCTGTTGGTAACTTTTCGTAGGCAGCGCATTTCATATGTAGTTATTTTTTGTGACTGCTCTTTGCTCATTGTCCATGTTTGGCTCTGGTAACACAAAGTAGGTATAAAAATGCTGTTGATCATCTGTTGTTTAGTTGTCAGTGAAATTTTTGGGTGCCTTAACAATAGGGCTAGCTGGTAGGTTACAGCATTTGCTTTTTGTACTCTAGCCTCTATCGTCTTCCGTCTTCTGTGAATATACTTCCTAAGTATTTGAATTCTTTCACTTGGTTTATTTTAGTAGCATTAATATGGATGTCTAGTTTATTATGTTTTCTTTCTATATTCATTATTTCTGTTTTAGTGTTGTTGATTTTCATGTCATGATTTATACAATTTTTGTTCAAGTTGTCAATATGATGTTGTAGATCTTGTTCATTTTGGTGTATAACCACTCTTTGTAATACTAAAATATAATCTAACCTAAAACCATGGTACTTGATTGATTGAATATTGCCTTACTTTGTATTTCTGTATTTCGCCTATTTGGGATATTGTGTTGTGCCCATATTTTACTTTGGCCAATGGCGCATGATGGATCTTTCTTTTCTCGAATCCTGTTTGTCTCACAGCGTCAGGTCAAGAAGAGATTTCTAAAACGGGCCTTGTATGCGCTTCGTAGATAGTGTCTTTCGTCACCTCTGAGGTCCATCTTTTGCGTGGCCGACCTTTTGCTTTGTACCCATTGTATCGAAGCAGCATTGCTTTTGAGGTGCGCTGTCTGTTGGTAATCTGCTTACGTGGCGAACCATTTAATTTGTTGTTTCTTGATGAAGTCTAGTACTGATGTTGTACCCACATTTTTCCTGATGTCTTCATTTCTCAACCGGTCTCTTCTTGTTACACCCAGCATTCTGTGTAGACACTTCATCTCTGTCATTACCAGTTTTCTTCTATCATTTGTTGTCAGTAGCCAGGTTTGGAGTGACTAGTTTTCTTTTATCATTTGTTGTCAGTGACCAGTGATGGATGATATGGACAAAATCATGCAGGCCACTTTTACTTTCCAGTGTTCTCTAATCCCCAATCTCTAATCCCCAATCTCTAATCCCCAATTGAGACTGGGTAGAAATGAGAGTAGTTATGGTTGAAAAATCCCACTTCCACTGTGGAATTTCAACTTGTGAACTAGGCAACTACAAAACAAACAAACTGTCCATTAAGCTATCCTGACCCTCAGAGAGAACTCATTCCTTTTTAATTCCTTTCAACGGTTATATCGCTTACATAGGACTTGCAATCAATTTCTACATACTGAGCAACTCATTGGATCTTTTCAATCAATTATGCCCAATATTTCTCCTCGACTCTCTAAGTCTCGACAGTAAAGTCTATTTCAGGTTCGCCAGAGTCTCCTTTGTGAACCATTCACTGTCTGCTTTGTGATTCTTTGATCATTTCTTCCCAACATATCTCCATCTTCACTTTCTTATAACAGTTGTCACTAGTGGTTGACCAGACATTTCTCTGATTTCATCACTTCTTCTGAATTCGTTCCATTTTATATTCATTATTTTTCGAGACATCTATTTTCAAATGCATTCAACTTGCTTTCTATATCTTTTAATAATTTTTCAACTCTCGCTGACATATGTTAGGATTGATACAACATTTGAATTGAAAATTTGTAATTTAGTTTTTAAAACTATATAATTTGCAGTTCTATATTTTATTTAGACTTTTAAAAACTGATGTTGCTTTGGACAATTCATAGCAATATAGAGAACTCAGTAGACAAGAGTAATTCTTGAATACCAAAGAACATACAATACTGTTAATACCTTGAGAATAATAGTGAGAATACAACACAACATGACATCTGCCTATCTTCTAATCATGAACTGGCTTAGAACAGTCATTAACTGCTTTGCTCCAAAAGGCCGTTGGGAGCGTCCCTTATTATTTGTTTTAGAATGATCTTAAAGACAATTCATTTACCTACAAAATGGTATATTACTCATAAAAATTGGTTAATAATTAAAAGCTGCAGCTGAATTTGTACATACATCTGCAATGGAGGGAAAAAGGGACGGAATTTAATTCAACCACAACCCATTTTTCAATTCAGTAGCTAATCAGAAATGGACAGGCTACAGTCTGGCAGAGTGCAACACCAAGGCAAAATACAGAGGATGCTGGAGATTCATTGCAGCCAATCTTCGATGTGGAGATGGCACCTAATGATGATGATGAGCTAATAAGTTTATCTACCATTTCATATTTTCTTCTTCAATGTTGACCCTGAAAAATGTGTTTTGTGCTGCCCTCTTATGTGTGATGAGAACTGAAGATACACTATCTGGTGTCTTTCTTACATGCCCTCTTATGTGTGATGAGAACTGAGGATACACTATCTGGTGTGTCTTTCTTATGTGACCTCTTATGTGTGATGAGAACTGAGGATACACTATCTGGTGTGTCTTTCTTATGTGCCCTCTTATGTGTGATGAGAACTGAAGATACACTATCTGGTGTGTCTTTCTTACATGCCCTCTTATGTGTGATGAGAACTGAGGATACACTATCTGGTGTGTCTTTCTTATGTGACCTCTTATGTGTGATGAGAACTGAGGATACACTATCTGGTGTGTCTTTCTTATGTGCCCTCTTATGTGTGATGAGAACTGAAGATACACTATCTGGTGTGTCTTTCTTACATACCCTCTTATGTGTGATGAGAACTGAAGATACACTATCAGGTGTCTTTCTTACATACCCTCTTATGTGTGATGAGAACTGAAGATACACTATCAGGTGTCTTTCTTACATACCCTCTTATGTGTGATGAGAACTGAAGATACACTATCTGGTGTGTCTTTCTTATGTGCGATGAGAACTGAAGATACACTATCAGGTGTCTTTCTTACATACCCTCTTATGTGTGATGAGTACTAAGGATACACTTGTGACTTTTTCAGACGCCTTTTACCAGGAGCCACACTAAAGGGCGCTTTTCATTCTAAAAACAAATGGCTTGTAAACACATGGCTTTTGTCCTGGTCCACTAAGAATTAAGACATCCGTTTTCAGCACTCCAACTTTTGAGATCAGGTTTGCTTTCCCTTTCCGATACCAACTTGCTTGGCCAGACTGCAGTCACGACCACTATTTGAAGATGGAGTATGGACTTGGAAAAGTTTTGTACAAATTAGTTTCAGAATGTAGAACCAAGACAGGATACATAAAATGTTGGAGAGATCTATTACAACAAACCTTTGATATGGAGATGGCACTTGATCTGATCTATCGGAGGAGAATAATTAGAGCATATGTTAAAAAAAAAAACAAGTACAACTAATAGGAAAATGGAGAAAGAGTAGAAGAAAGGGATATTGGAATGCTTAACTTTGTAACACAATAGAAAGCCGCTAACAGAACTAATAAATAAGCCATTATCAACAAAATGTATTGAAAGTTTTGCCATCACAGACAGCCAGCAATGTGACACTAAATGACAATACTAATGAACTTCTGAAACAGTATCTCACTGTAAGATGTCACTACTCACCAGATGACAAAATATCTACCAAATCAAACACAAAAGATTCTTCTAATACAATAGAATGGTAGCTGCTTTCATCTACAAAGTCTAGATCCTAAAACGGACTAATTAGTTGACTAAACTCCATTTCTCTTGTCTAATATTGTATGTTTCCATAAGAAAGTTAACGTGCAGTAAGAAGAGAAATTGTGACACAACGCATCCCTGCAGCATTATCTAAATTGTTCCTCTGATTTGCTGTGATAGGTTTGTGAAGGATCTATTTTTTCTCAAGATAATCCATCAATCTATTCTATCAATCATTTGTCTATGACCACTTTTGTCTCTGACCTCTTTTACTATCAACCGTTTGTCTATGACCACTTTTCGTCTCTTCCTGTTTTCTGTATTGTGTCATGATTTCTGTTACTACAGTCTTCTTTTAATTTATGGGTAGTTAGCCCATCACACAACCCCCAACCAGCAGGCCACATTTAGTCTGACCTATCTCCTTTGACCTGTCCGATTTGGGTAACTCTGCCGGCATAGCTCTTCGGGTCATTGAGGTACACAGCTGAGATCTTTCTGTGTAAGGAGTGCACATGGTTACTCACTGAAGTGCAATGATGATGGTCCTATCAAATCAATCAATAAAACTGGTCCATCTCTCAGTAAGTCTCAATCAAATATGCAACTGCAAGTTATATAGTATTAAAAGTGGTAAATATAGAACTTTTAAAAGTCTAAATAAAATATGGAACTGCAAGTTATATAGTATTAAAACTAAATTACGAATTTACAATTCAAATGTTGTATCAATCCTAACATATGCCAGCAGAGTTGGAAAATGACTAAAGATATAGAAAGCAAGTAGAATGTATTTGAAAATAGATGTCTGCGAAAAATAATGAATATAAGATAGAACGAATTCAAGATAAGTGATGAAATCAGAGAAATGTCTGGTCAACCACTAGTGACAACTGTTATAAGAAAGAGAAGATGCAGATATTTTGGGCACACCTTGAGGAGAAATGATCAACAAATATCAAAGCAGGCATTGAAGTGGGATGCAAAGGGTTCAAGAAAGAGAGGACGATCTAAGGAGACCCTGAAACGAACTTTGCTGAGAGAGGCAAGAAATATCTGTCTCAGTTCCATGGAGGAGATTGAGCGAGTTGCCAGGATAGAGCAGTATGGAGAAATTGCTTGCAGGCCCTATGTAACATATAACGGTAAGAGAGGAATTATTATTATTATTAACTAAAAACTGGTATGTATATGATAAAAGTAAACCAACCTTGTAGCATTATCTGGAGAATTCATGTCTTCAGGTTTATAGAGAAGTAGGTTGTGTTCACAAAGTAAAGGAACATTCACAATTTCTTGTACAGATTCGCTTTTCACTGACTGCCTTGAGAAACAAAAGTTCAGATAACTATCATATTCTACCTACATAGAAAGTGACATATTCTGAAAGCATACGAGCAAATCCTGAACTAGTCTACATATTGTAAATGGAAAGTTAGATTGAAAATATGTTTGAACTGAATATTAGCTCCCATGGAGCTCGACATCATCATCATCAGGTGCCGTGCAGGCTGGCGTAGGCGATCATGGATCTTCACAACTCTCTGTCGTTGGTGTTTGCTATCAACTCAGATGTTGATGCTCTACCGCGCCATGAAGTCAGGCTATCCAAAACTATCTCTCGTCTCGCTCTACCCTCAATTTTACCGGTTGTCACAATGTGTTCTAAACCTCCTCTCCTCATCACATGCCCGAAAAATGATGACTGCCTCTTTCTTATATTGATGATAAGCTTTCTGTGTCTTGATCTCATTCAACACCTCAACATTAGTCATTTTAGCAGTCCATGTGATTCTCATCATTCTTCTATAAAACCACATTTCTGTGGCACTCAGAGATTTTTCGATCTGTGTGTTCATTGTCCATGACTCGCATCCAGATGCCAGTATTGGTTCTATGTAGCACTGAATAACTCGCATTCTGATCGGAATTGACAAGGACTTGTTGCAGATAATGCTTCTCATTTTCAGGAACTATGTTTTCGCTTGTCTTATTCTGTTCTTTATTTCTGATCGACATCTGCCATCTGATGCTACCAGGACTCCGAGATATTTAAATTGCTGCACTTGCCGACATAGTATATCATAATAATAAGGTTATTGGGCTGGATTTCAGGTTAGATCAGATGTTTCATATGCTACCGTATGACAGTAGGCGGTACCATCTGCAACTGTTAAACCCACTGTCTTGTGGAGGGAAGCTTAGGAGAGCTAATAGCTAGGGGAGTAAACTCTGATAGAAAATCCCCACTACCTTGTGGGTCGATACAGTTAAGCAGAAAGCTAGAGGAGTAAACCTTGACTAAAAACTAAAAGGGGAGGTACCTAAAGCAGTTGATTCCATTCCATCTTCTGGCATCCCCTGAAATTCCTGCTCGATTCCAAACGTATGGACTTTGTTGTCTTTCCTTTGGATGAAACAGTATTATTCTGTCGTAGTCTATATGTAGTGTGCTGTGAAATTCGTCGCTCCTGTAGTATCGTTTGCTTGATAAAGGCCTTTAGGTCGATATGTTGCTGTGTATTGTTATTGTATTTCGTAAAACTACAGTATTTAGTTATTATGTGTTTCGCCGATGAAACAGTAGGGTAGAGAGGGGATTTGTGCAAAACAGGCAAGACACATTCCCCATATCAGCTGCCCAGACTAGGCATAAATGAAGAGGATACTTTATCCTTGCTTTTGGTTTAGACACCACGGTAAGCATCAGTCACGAGAGACTTAGGGATAAGCTGAAAGGCAAGAGCAACAAGCGTAAGTTCTCACAGTAAAACATTTGCCAAGTGACCATCTGTAAAGACGAAAAAAGCCATATATTTATATATTGTGCTGGATTAGACTACCAAATCTACAGGGTTTTCAATACTACTAGTATGGTTAATTTGTTATTTTACTGTGATAACAGGGGGACTGCCTAGAGTAGTTGATAGTAGCTCGGCCTGCTAGCTGTGAGACGCCTCATAACTCGGGTTCGAACCTACTGTCCGGCATTTGTTCGAGTCCCTGGTCTTACTCAGGACGATAACGTGAGTACCTCTGAAGTCGGAGAAAATCTGCCTTTATGGCGAGGAATACTAATTACGAGTACATTGAGCACACGGCTGCCAGTGTAAGTAATTTACAATGTGCACGCTGCTGCCATTGTAAGAAATTGGGAAAACAGATTTTCACGCAAAAATCAGTTTCAGAGATGAAACTTCGTCTGAGTTGAAAGCGACGAAAAAAAAAAAAAAAAAACTGTGATAACATGAGTACATGACTTTCTAAGTTAAAGTTGCTAGCTTGAATCTAACCTTTAACCTTCTTCTTCTTCTAACCAGGGCTGCGAGTTTTCACTCTTGGGCAGCCAATGCCAGTTTGTAGAATCTGCATGTGTTCTGTAATTGTGGAAGACTAGTGTAAAGGTATTATGAACAGATGGGTGTGGTGGGAGGAGTTCTTGTCTAGCTTTATGTAGTCCAGGACATTCAAGCAAGATATGCTGTACTGTCTCACATGAGTGACTGCACTTTCTACAGTGTGGTAGGTGTGTGGGTTTTATTCTGTGTAGGTGGTAATTCAGTCCAACATGTCCTGTTCTTAACTGAAAGATAGTGCTTTGATCTTTTCTTTGTAGCAGATTTATATTGTCCTTGCGGTTTGGTCTATTCATCTCTGCATACATGTCCCGACCAGTCGTCCCATAGCCCATCGGTTCAGCCAATCTTCTCTGGAGTTGTTTTTCAGAATCTGTTTTATACTTTGTATGCTAAAACAGGTTTGTCTATTTGTGGTTTTGGTGATCCCTGTTTGGCCAGATGATCTGCCTTGTCATTTTCTGGGATATTTGTGTGCACCTTTAACCTAAGATTGAAGTGTTCAACTGAAATGAAAAATTTGAGCTGATGCTGACATTATGTCCACTCTACACTTTTATCGCAGGCTCTGTACCATGCACAGATAACAGAGTAGACAACCATCAAGCTAGATATCAAATATGAAAGATTCTTCTTGCATCCCGCTTAGATTGATGTACCAGATTTCCATAAATTCTGCTGTTGTTTTAGGGACCTCCGTACAGCTTCTCGTTTAGCTTGGTATTTTCCGACCAGGTTTCGTTTCTCAGGCCTGCTAGCAGTAAGCAGTCTTGCAGTAGGTGCTCTGCCGTCATGTCCGATTCTCGCAGTGGCACAGGCTAGTTGTGCCAATTTTAAATTTGTTGTAGAGGTGGGATCGGAGTCTGTTATGGTGGGCAGTGGAGGAGAAATAAGACAACTTGAACGATAGATTCCATAAGTTGTTTTTTTTTGGTGCAAATTTTGAAATGTGCTATCAAATTCGTTTCACTCTTAATGATATATCTTGACCGTACTTCTTCTATGCTCACTCTCTGTTGTAACCACTGTCTTGTACATCCCCTGCCTCATCTTCATGAAGGAAATAAAATCTCCATTAAGCCCACTGCCTTGTGGGTCTGGCTGGGGACAGTCAAAGGCTAGCGAAAGAAGCGAATCCGCAACAATAACTTGCTGAAATGGAACACCCACACGAAGCATAAGCAACTGTGCTCAAATAGGTGCTGAAGGTTGGTGCACGTACATCACGTTCTGATGTTTGGCTGTTTATATATCACAAAGAGAATGATTAAAAAGGCCTAGAATGATCAAGAAGATCTCCATTATTTATCATGATCATATAACATATCAAAGAGAAGATGTTAGAAAAAAAGAAACATACTTGACAAATTTCCTCCATCCTTGTACAAAGTTGGAGCTAACAATATAAGCTATACGACCCTCCCAGTTGTCTCCAATTTTTGGCCTATTTTTCCCATGGTAGAGATTCTGTAGGACATCCTTCTGACCTTGTCCTGCAAGCTATGTAGATTCCTTGAGTTGTTGTTCATTGTACTGTTGGACCTGCAAGGAAACAAATCATATGATCAAACTTGTGTGTGATTTTTGATCATGTGTTCAACAGCAAGAGAAATATGCAACATAAAATGTCCAAGAATGGTAACTGAATTTTAGAACTGTGTCAAGAGAAACATACAACATAAATTCAAGAGAAACATGCATCAGAAAATGTCCAAGAGAAACATGCATCAGAAAATGTCCAAGAGAAACATGCATCAGAAAATGTCCAAGAGAAACATGCATCATAAAATGTCCAAGAGAAACATGCATCAGAAAATGTCCAAGAGAAACATGCATCATAAAATGTCCAAGAGAAACATGCATCATAAAATGTCCAAGAGAAACATGCATCATAAAATGTCCAAGAGAAACATGCATCATAAAATGTCCAAGAATAGTATTGAATTTTACCAACTGTGTACAAGAGAAACATACAACATAAAATGTACAAGAGAAATATGCAACATAAAATGTCCAAGAATAGTATTGAATTTTACCAACTGTGTACAAGAGAAACATGCATCAGAAAATGTCCAAGAGAAACATGCATCAGAAAATGTCCAAGAGAAACATGCATCAGAAAATGTCCAAGAGAAACATGCATCAGAAAATGTCCAAGAGAAACATGCATCATAAAATGTCCAAGAGAAACATGCATCATAAAATGTCCAAGAGAAACATGCATCATAAAACATAAAATGTCCAAGAGAAACATGCATCAGAAAATGTCCAAGAGAAACATGCATCATAAAATGTCCAAGAGAAACATGCATCATAAAATGTCCAAGAGAAACATGCATCATAAAATGTCCAAGAGAAACATGCATCAGAAAATGTCCAAGAGAAACATGCTATCATAAATGTCCAAGAGAAACATGCATCATAAAATGTCCAAGAGAAACATGCATCATAAAATGTCCAAGAGAAACATGCATCAGAAAATGTCCAAGAGAAACATGCATCATAAAATGTCCAAGAGAAACATGCATCATAAAATGTCCAAGAGAAACATGCATCATAAAATGTCCAAGAGAAACATGCATCATAAAATGTCCAAGAGAAACATACAACATAAAATGTACAAGAGAAATATGCAAATAAATGTCCAAGAATAGTATTGAATTTTACCAACTGTGTACAAGAGAAACATACAACATAAAATGTCCAAGAGAAACATACAACAAAAATGTCCAAGAGAATACTACAACATAAAATGTCCAAGAGAAACATACAACATAAAATGTCCAAGAGAAACATACAACATAAAATGTCCAAGAATGGTATTGAATTTTACCAACTCTGTCCAACAGCAAGAGAAATATACAACACAAAATTTGTACAATTTATATAACTTGAACAAAATAGTACATTATAGTAATCAACTCAAATTTAAAAAAAAAAAAAGAAAAAGAAAATGCTGATTGAGGTCTCTGTGACATCACTTCCTCATAAGAAGTAACAAATGAAAACACAAGATGACACTTCTGAATCTACTTGATACACGATCGCGAGAGAATCTACTTGATACTCGGTTGTTCTTCTGTCCGTCATCATATCAAAGTAATAACAACCTCAAAGAACTGTATGTGTCACTTCAGGTCATTCACAAAGAGCCCCACAGGTTCTGAAGTATCGATATCACAGTAGGCCATATTTCACATCTTTAGTTCATTTGATAGTTCTGGCATACCAGGAAACGAAAAGGCTGACAAACTCGCAAGGGCTGGGAGGGGGAGCCTAACACAACACCACCTAACACAAAGTTTTACAGAAGCAAAGACTCTCCTGAAACAATCAAGGAAAATGATCTGAGAGAAAACAAATGGAGGATGCAAACCCAGAGCACACAGTCTAAATACACTAAACAGACAAGCACAGACCACAGTCTTCAGACTTGGAACAGACACTGCAGTCTCAGAGCACACCTCCACAGAATGGGTCTCAGGACTCGGCAGCCTGCACCTGTGGAGCACCAAAGCAGTCCCAGAGCACATCCTGCAAGACTGCCCTAGTCTGAGTAGTGAAAGATTGGAGATCTGGCCAACAGAAACAACACTACAAACAAACTATGAGGAACCGGTGAAGACCTCAAGCGCACCGCCCTGTTTATGACACATACCGGAGTAGTCGATAGCAAAGTTGATTGCAGAAGAAGAAGAACTGATAACACAACAAAGATCTGAATACTAAGAGCATGCATATTCCCAGTGGAACATATAGGTGTGAACAAGGACATTTAACAAGACAGTGGAAAAACATATATGTGCTTTTGAATATAAGTGTTACAGAAAAATCTTTCAAATACCATAGAGAAAAGAAAAAATAAACCTATCCAGAAGTAATTACAAATCAAATAAAACAGGCTGAAGCTACAAATAAGAATGAGAAAATTGAAATATAAAAATACTAGCTGATGAACCCGGCTTTGCACGGATGAAAGTTGTTAGTAATCCTTGATGAGGAATTGGTGAAGCCGTTCCAAGAGATGTCATCTACTTCTTCAGCGATTTCTGGTCATGCGCTTAATTTACTGTGGACCAAAAAATGGGCAGTCAGCTTCAGGTCTGTCAGGTTTCCCAAAGCTTAGTTTTCAGGTCGGCTGGGTGTGGTCACATGTTGCTTCTCAGCTCACCAGGAGAGGACAGTCTTGCAGGATATGCTCTGGTGTCTGTTCAGCCTGCTGACACTGGTAGAAAGCTGTTTGACCTACTCCTAGTCTATATAAGTGTTTGTTGAGTCTGCAGTGTCCGTGCGTAGTTGAAATATAATGACCTGATCTGTTCTGCTTAGATCTTTGAGGAAGTCTTTTCCATAATCATATCCAATGTTTGTCTTCCAGTCTACTGTCGATTTTCTCTGTATAAGGGTTTTGACCTCTTGAAAAGACAGGGTCGGATAAGACATATCAGTTTGGGTTTTATTTATTTTTAAACGAATATTGACCAGATTTCGAGTCAATATTCTAAATTATACAGTTTGCTCAAACCAAAGCAAACGAAAAACTCAATTTTATAGCGTAGTTTGAAACAACAAATTAAGGGACGCAATCCATGCCTATGTTGTATCTAGCAATTTGTGGATTATAACCCTGTACTTCACCCGCATGGTCAAAATATGTAGGATCAGACACCAAGAATGCAATTTTTTTATTTAAAAATAATCTAATATTGATCCGATTTCAAACTGTTACTTTAGTTGACCTAAACTTTTCCAGATATAATTTTGCAGAAAAAGTCAATTTCGGATGTAAACTGACCCTGTGTATACCCGGACAGCACATCCAGACAGTAAGAAATATATAGTAAGATATTAAAAGAATGAAGGGTTGGGTGGATAAAACTATTATGAACGGAGGCCTCCCGGCAAAGCGGAGGAAAGGAAGACAACGGAGAAGAATTCAGGATGTGACTGGTGATTTCAACATGACGGCAGCAGAAGCATATGAGAGAAAGAAATTCTGAAGGACTGTTAGGGTGGCAAAGTTCTGCTCAGGATAAGCTATTGGATGATGAATGGCTGTCAGGTAGATATAGTCTCAAATGAGTAGCAGAGCAACATTGGAAAGTACAGGCAGTTGAAGTGATGTTTACCACATTTTCCAGCATGTGCCGTTGATCAGAGGTAAATACAGATCTAACATCATATTTCACAACATACTCTTTCTTTCTTTCTTTTCTCCAATCCTGTTTGCCTCACACGTCAGGTCAAGAAGAAATTTCTAAAACGGGCCCTTGTATGCGCTTCGTAGATAGTGTCTTTCGTCGCTCTGTTACCTTTGAGGTCCATCTTTTGAGTGGCCGGCCTTTTGCTTTGTACACATTGTATCGGAGCAGCATTGCTCTTTGAGTGCACTGTCTGTTGGGTAATCTGTTTACGTGGCTGAACCATTTAATTTGTTGTTTCTTGATGAAGTCTAGTACTGATGTTGTACCCACTTTTTCCTGATGTCTTCATTTCTCAACCGGCCTCTTCTTGTTACACCCAGCATTCTGCGTAGACACTTCAACTCTGTCGTGACTAGTTTTCTTCTATCATTTGTTGTCAGTGAACAGGTTTGGCACTGGTAACATAATGTAACAACATACTTCATGGTATAAAAACATTTTCTTGACTAAACTTTAAGCCAATACTGACATTCCAATTTTTTTCTCAATGTCATATCTTGTCTTTTTTCTTCTTCTCTCTTCTTCTTTTTAAACGCTCCATATCGACCACTTGTTAAATCACTCTGTGTGATATGTATGTGATCTAAGCCTAAGAGCGATTGTACGCTGTGTCAGTTAAGCGCCTACAAGTATGCAAGCACATCCAATTTCTGCGATGCTTTATATTTACTAGAGTAGCTTCCCTAGGTCCTACATTAGTCGCCTCTTATGACATGTCTTGTAGGTCGCAGTGGTACTATTCTTTGCTTCCTTGAGAGCCCTGGCGCCACACGGGCGATGATCATAAATAAAAAAAATCATGACATAATCTTGAATTTACTGAACTTATCATTAGCTTACCAAACACAATTCACACACAGGAGAGCTCTGGATGAATGGTTTGAGATGGGGGAAGTAATACAGCAGACGTTCCCATACTGTTTTGGAGACCAGCGATACCACTTTCATCTATACGTAAATTGCCTGAAGAAAATATTTTTAAAAATGTTAGAAAAAATAAAAGGCTTCATCATCATCATCATCAAATAGCTAGTCCTGAGCAGAACTTTGCCACCCCAACAGTCCTCCGAATTTCTCTCTCTCATAGGCCAGATGTCCTGCCTCTGCAGCCGCATTTTCACACCTATACAAAAGGTATACAAGTGGTAAATCAGTTATTCTTTTCTCGTGATCACTGCCCAGACCGATGTACCAGAGACCCCCCATAAATTCGATTCATGCGAAATCTGATTCATGCAGCCTTAGCATTGGTGTGTTTTACGTTACATCTTCAACACCATTTGGAGCTCTGGTGCTTATCCTTTGGCAATGTGTCCGGTTTCAGCTAGCGTTTACTCGGTTCGCTCTCCGCTCTGTAGCCATCTAGTGTTTTTTACGGTGTGGGATAGCTAGCCCCAGGTCCTACCTCCTTAGTCGCTCTTACAACATGCGTGGCAGGTAACAGTGGTTCTATTATTTACACCTGAATTTGGGCCCCGATAACCACTCGAGCGGTTCGGTTATTCAACCAACTTCACAGAAATCCTAGAATACCATAAGTGCTCAGTATCCCAAATGGTTTGACCACTTAATAACAATGCATCCAAACTCCACAGTATACAGAGTCTTCTACAACAGAACATCGGGAAAGAAGACAAGAGGAAGACCACGGAAAAGATGGCGTAGCAGAATCTTGTGAAAGAGCAAAAATAACAATCACACAAGCCACCAGAACAGCGCAAGAGAAAAACAGAAAACCATAACACTAGGCAACAACCCGGTAGCAGTGTGACGACAAAAGAAGAAGATCCTAAGCAAAGGATGTGATTGCTTATGAATTCTGTTGCATAATGGGTAACAACACTCCTCATTCTGTGTCTCAGATGCCCAGTCCTACTCTAGCAAAGTTTAATTTCAAAATTCCTTTTCAATACAGAAAATCGTGGCATATCCTTTACAGGATGTCACCATCAGCAACAGTCAACGAGCCATTGATTTTTCTGGCACAACTTATACATTCAGTAGTTTGTCATTGCTTTCTGAATGGTGAGGTCTATTTTACTGTTCCTAAAAACCCACAGGATCAAATTTGCTTCCAAACTGCCCGCCACGGAGTTAGAATCAGATACTCTCGGGTTGTGATTGTCAGTCGACCTACATCAATCGCCTCTTACGACATGCCTTGTAGGTCAGCAGTTGTACTATTCGCTTTCCTTGTGGGCCCCAGTACCACAGCCTGTATGCATTCAAAATATATAACACCAAAAAATTCATCATTTTCAAATGCAGTTGCATATAAAAATGTTACATCACAAAACCAATATATATATATATTGCAACTATTCGTGACTAGTAGGTAAGATTAATCTATATGGGTATATGTGCATGATTCAAGTTTTATCTCACTGTTATGTATTTTGTAAACTATAGTACTTTGTTTGTATCGTGTTTCACTATTTACCAAGTTTTACTGCAGTCTTCCCCTATTTCGATATTCGTCGCCATATTGCTGAAACTATTCGTTGTGACGTAGTAGGTAAGATTAATCTATATGGGTATATGTTGCATGTATTCAAGTTATATATTTACTAGATGTTTCATTGTTTCTTTTCTATTTCTAGTTTTTATGTGTGTTTTTGTGTTACATTTATTTCGTTATTCGCTTTTATTCCAGATTTTCCTTAGATACGTTGGTATTTGGTCCCATTTGTGTTTCATTTTAATTTGTCACTCCTGTTTGTTCGTTTGTTGATAAAGGCCTTGTTGGTCAAAGCTGCTGTTTATCGTCACTGTTTATGTATTTTGTAAAACTAGTACTTTGTTTGTACGTGTTTCACTATATATATATATATATATATATATATATATATATATATATATATATATATATATATATATAATGTTTCTGTATTAATATACAAACGGAATTTCTGAATCCAGAACTGTGGTCAGAACAAAGTCCTCGGCTTTTCCAGGTGACGCAACAGCCCCACTGTTTTTGTATCATTCACCGCCTCTCCCCACCCTCTGAGTGATTGTCTCCTGAACTATGTGTTCAAGAGTCTAAATACTAGCTCATGTGACACTGTATGTGTGTATGATTGTCTATTCCGAGGTGGAAGATGAGTTGGCTGTCCATTCTGCCGTTAAGCGTAGGTATGGGAGTTTTAATTTCGTTCTAGGGCCAGATGAGTCGCCTTGTGTTGTATCCATGTTTATGTGGTGTGGTATTGATATTGTCTATCCATCTGTTTCTTGGTCTTCCCTTAGCTCTAGTACCCGATCTCTTTTTATTGTATGATACGCTGAATAAATACAGCAGAAAGGTCAAGGAAGTCAGTGGTGCATTTAGTATGACAACAAGTAGCATGACAATGGAAGACACTACTCTGGCTGGAGTCACAAAACTACACTTATGTGTGCATTTTGAGTGATTCATTGAGTAGGATCTGAAAGGTGTAGGCTGGTTCTTTACTCAGGCAATAGACTGAATCACTACAAGAGTCAACAATTTGCAGAATTACATTCATGTTTGTTTCGTGGGAACATAGATGTCGCTGAGAGAACAGACAGACTGGCTGGCTCTGTGGGTCTGGCTCTGTGACCATGTTATGTTATGTTATGCGGTCGACATCATGGCACATTGGGCATTCCCATGCATGATCTGTCCTCCGCTGCAGCAGCCATCCTAAAGTCCATTTGCTCACTGTACCCATGAGAAGTTGATTAATCTTCTCCTACCACAAGACGACACTGTCTGGCATGTCCACACTTAACGCCTAATTCTCGAACTGTTCCAGTGTCTGAGACTGCCCATGTCACATAATTGAGAGATACCGCATTGATGATATCGGCTCTGTCCATACTTCTGCCCGCTTGAGTCGGGAAATTGTTTGCAAGAAAGTCTGCATGCTCAGTTCCTGCACTCCAGCATGTCCAGGTGTGTACAGCCAAGTCATTTTCTTGAGATGTGATCTCCGAATGCTGTCCACCCATTCCACACGCATACTTCCAGATTCAATCAGTTGAAGCATATTCATCGAGTCTGATATGATGATCGAATGGGTAACCTGTTGCTCAGCCACCCATGACAGAGCCCTGGAGGCAGCGGTGATCTCCATAGTCATGCTCAATGTCGTTGTCTCGAAAGCGCTGCAGTCCTCATGAAGTGTGCACCATTTGCTGTGCTGAATAAGTCTCTACGATGATCTGTCACCATATCAGGGTCAGTCAATGGATAGAGCTACATTTTGAGCGCCTCATCAAGTTCATAGTTACGGTTCCAACTTCACTGCAACGGGTCACCCCATAATTCATGTGCCAACGAAAATCACACAAAATGCTAATGTCTCCTGTGTCGACCAATTCCAGAATGAAACAGCCGATGCCAAAAAACAACCAGCACCTCATAAATGCATATGGTCAGCGCTAAAGTGTCAACACAAACTGTTCATCACTTGAATTGCAATTCATGTCAAAGGTAAAATCAATCACGAAAATCACACGCAAAACACTGCATACGCACATTGAGTTAATTCATCATAATCACTTTCCGCCATTTTCTGAATACCCACAATCACAACAAAAGCACGGTTGACAAAGCAAAAAGGATTCCATGTAACATATCTAGTAACAGCGTTGCCCAAGCACTAACTCAGTAGCTTGGCAATGAAACCGAAAATCCTTCATCGGTATTTTCATTTAAACCAATCCATGTCGACTGCTAGATTGCAATAGCTGGGATTGATGCGCCCAGAAAAGAGCAACACTACTGGCGAATGAGTACACTCATCAATCAACAGTGAACTAATACGGTTAGTCGCTGGAAGTTGTTGAAGGTATGTGTAGAGATCAGAGCATCTATATGTAAGGGTGCAATAAAATATTCCAAACTGAAATAGACGTGACCAAGTAGTCTGCAGTGACTGATTGATTGATGCTCGTCCATCACGGAGGTGATGATGACCACACAAATTTTCATCCAAGGGAATGTAGTTGCGCTATGTTTGTCTGTGTGTGCATTGATGACTAGTGAGCTCCATTTGGCTAGAAATGTTCGTGTACATGTACCAGAACTGCTGTGACTAGTTCTCAGATGAAATACAGTGGTTTGCTTGTGCCATTGACAATGCTGGATTGTGTGAAACCTGTGTCACCAACACTCATATATTTCTTCCCATTTGAAGCATATTGTTTGTGAAGATGTGCATGAATTAACAATACTTCTTCAAACACTCCATATCGACCACTTATTAAACCCATCTTTGTTATTTGTATGTGATCTCGCCTGAGTGGTTACGCGGCCCAAATTCAGGTGTAAAGAATAGAACCACTGTTACCTGCCACGCATGTCGTAAGAGGCACTAAGAGTTTGGTTGAAATCGATGCACGTGTCAGCTAGGAATGCAACCTGAAACAAATGCACCAGGCCATAAGGCGATAACATGGTGCAACGAATCTTCACATGAGGAATGGATAACATATTCTACGGTCGCCAATCTGCCTCAGAGATTTAGCCACGCAGGAAGAATGTCAGACCTACCATCATGAGGGTGGCCAAAACTTACTGCAGGAAGAGGTTGGCACAAACGGGAAAGCAGAAATCATAGGAATTATATCCTACAAAACTGCCCCAGTAAGCGAGACTTGAGAAGAAAGAGGTGACCCACTTATACCAGCGTCCAAGACAAACTCTATAGCGTGGCTGATAATCTGAGGCAGACGGCTGCTTTTATTAGAGAATCGAAATCCCACTATAGTGTGAACGCAGAAGTATGTGATCTGAGCCTAAGAGCGATTGTACATTGTACCATTTATGTGTCTATAAGTACATTCGATTTCTTGTTTTCTCAGTGACTCAATGAGTATGCTCAGGAAGATTGAAACAGGATGGGCTAGGGACATTGGATAGAATCGCTGGGGAGGTCTCAGCTGACAAAGATCAGTTTTATTTTTGTGCCAGGACATGCAGGTGTAAGGGGAATGAACGTGCGGATAGGCTTGCAGGTATGGCTGCTGTCCAAAGCGGAGGAGCAATGGACCAGGCTGATATTATAAATTCCTTAAGGAGAGAGGGCGTGTAAATGATTCACGTAATGCGTGAATCCACAACACTAACCAGACTGCAAGAACTCAAAGTTAATTGTGGTGTAGCTCGACAAGAACGCTATGCTGGCAGACAAAGAAGAATTGTAAACCAACAAAGAACTGGTGTATTAGTCGCACACGCTGATGGACATACTGAGGAGAGATCGGAGACTTATGGACTAATTTGTTCGACGTGCAGTGATGGTGATCCGACGACTAAAAACATTCGAATTCTGCAAGACTTTTTATTTGCTATGCTTGCTCCCTAGGCCTCTACATCAGTCGCTGCTTACCGCATGCCGCGTAGGTCACAATACTATTCTGTGCCCCCCCTTGTGAGCCATAGCAACCCACAGACATATAAAAATACACAATACAATAGATAAAGAAATCTTTCAGATTAGTCAGGAAGAAATATCAAAGTAATCAAAGATCATGGAAGACAAAACCTAACAACCTTGTAGTACTTCAGGAAAGAAGCTCACGCTAGACAAAGTACGAGACATCACAACACAGATTAGACAAGCATGTGACATGACAACACACAACTCAGATTAGATAAACATGTGACACACATAAAACTACTCACCGTGTTCACAAAGAATATCATCATTGAATTTTTCCTCCTTTTCGTCACCACCATCGTCAACATCGTAGTCTAGAGCTTCTTCTTTTCTTTCATCTTCCCCACTTCCTTCTTGAACAATGTCATTTTTTATCATCTGTGATTGCTCAGCAAACACTCTACTACTACTAACATCATCTGTAACACCTTTACTGCTCTCCAGCGTATCAAGTGCCAAACTTTCTGGAGACAATCTATCATTCAACTCATAAATGACATCCCCACAGTCTTCCATTGTTTTTTTTAGTACAATTGTACGCTGTCTGGCTTCTACAAGTAGCTTCACAGTTCTGAACCTCATATGTATCCCTAAGTGCATCTCCATTTGAACTGGGAGATGATTCTTTCTTAGACTTTTTTCTATCGCTTGATGTGTTCTTATTTGCATGAATTTGTTTTTCTATATACGTGTCACTACTGGAAGGTTCTAAGATGCTCACATTTGATGACGGACAAGCAGCAATGTTTTTAATATCGTCGATCTGGTTTGAATGACGTGACGGTGACACTGAAGACTCTGGAGAAGATGATGATGAAGATGGTAATGAAATTGAGCTGTACTCTTCAAATGTTAAATTATCATCTTTCTTAGAGTTCTTCCTAACACTCTTGCATTTTGTGAAGTTGATGCTCTGTGTGGAGCTTGACGATGAACACCATTCTTCCTGGTCACCAGACACAGAGAATGGCATAGTAGAACAACAAGTGGTTGGTGATGACTGTTCTGATATAACTTGTGAGGCAGTGGTTGACATGGACTGAACTGCAATTTCTCCAATAGCAAATTTTTTCCAACTGCGTAAATGTTTGGTGCTGATCCAGAAATATTCTTCACTGAAACCACAAATTATGAACATATAAAACATGGACAAAATGTTGGGTATCGTTGTTTGAACATATAAAACATGGACAAAATGTTGAGTATCGTTGTTGTTTGAACATATAAAACATGGACAAAATGTTGGGTATCGTTGTTTAAACATATAAAACATGGACAAAATGTTGGGTATCGTTGTTTAAACATATAAAACATGGACAAAATGTTGGGTATCATTGTTGTTTGAACATATAAAACATGGACAAAATGTTGGGTATCGTTGTTTAAACATATAAAACATGGACAAAATGTTGGGTATCATTGTTGTATGAACATATAAAACATGGACAAAATGTTGGATATCAATGTTGTATGAACATATAAAACATGGACAAAATGTTGGATATCAATCTTGTATGAACATATAAAACATGGACAAAATGTTGGGTATCAATCTTGTATGAACATATAAAACATGGACAAAATGTTGGATATCAATCTTGTATGAACATATAAAACATGGACAAAATGTTGGATATCAATGTTGTATGAACATATAAAACATGGACAAAATGTTGGATATCAATCTTGTATGAACATATAAAACATGGACAAAATGTTGGGTATCAATCTTGTATGAACATATAAAACATGGACAAAATGTTGGATATCAATCTTGTATGAACATATAAAACATGGACAAAATGTTGGATATCAATCTTGTATGAACATATAAAACATGGACAAAATGTTGGATATCAATCTTGTATGAACATATAAAACATGGAAAAAATGTTGGATATCATTGTTGTATGAACATATAAAACATGGACAAAATGTTGGATATCAATCTTGTATTAACATATAAAACATGGACAAAATGTTGGATATCATTGTTATGAACATAAACATGGACAAAATGTTGGATATTTATTGTTGTATGAACATATAAAACATGGACAAAATGTTGGATATCAATCTTGTATGAACATATAAAACATGGACAAAATGTTGGATATCAATCTTGTATGAACATATAAAACATGGACAAAAGTTGGTGTGTTGGCTGGAAGTCAATGAATATATGGTGAAGAATAACATCATAGTCTGACAGACAGTATTAATCATCCCCCCAACCAGGCACTACCACCGGCGACAGATGAACTTCTGAAAAAGAATATCAGCTACAATTTAAGCTAGTGTTGCAGTGAACAAATAAGAAGTCACAGAACATAATGTATTCCCAGTAGAAAGAGTCAGGAAACAGATGCTCCTAATGAAATAATTGGCAGAACTTCAGAAGATGGTCAAAAATAGAAATATATGTCTTCATGCTCAATTTCTGCTGTGTCTATTCCATTTAGGTCCATAACGGGGTACAGGGTGGGGCACTGGACATCTCACTGAACCTAGTTTGAAATGAAGGTTGTTCCATTAGCAAGTTATCAGTTATATGAGGACTGTCATCATAGCACTCTGGACACAACCATAGGTGCTACGAATCTCGCTCAACAAATCCAGCAGCCCAACACACCAGTTTGATACATAGTGAGATTTTAACTGTCATGTGTAAATGGAGCAGTCGGGATGGATAGTGGGAACTGCTTGGTGCTCACAACTACGGCTGTCGAGTCTTGAGGCCTATTCGATGAAGGTGACACTGACAGTGCAGTGTTCTGTTTGAAGTCGAATTGGATCTGCTAGAGGCGTAGCGCAGAGTTAGGTATCAGATCTCATGCCAAATAACATCATATAATAACACCATGTCCGTGAAGATGAAATATTTTGGCTACAGTTAAACTACAGTGGTCTGGAGAGAAAGGTAATGGAAGGCATGGTTCCTGGAAAACGAGGCAGGGGACTACCAAGACGAAGGTGGCAGCAGGATATCAAAGAAACCTTGAAAATGACGCAGAAGAACTTGCAAGAGACAGAGAGCTTTTCAGGCAGGTTGCGATGAATGCGACGTTCCGCAAAAGACATGCTACTACTTGAGGAGATATGGAATGATTGTCACATCTAGAATTAAGATCAGATAACTCATACCTGGGATCAAGTGTTGAGATATTCTTGGGACATGTGAATAGTTTGTCATCATCTGTCATGCAGTTGCGAAATCGAATTTCCCGACACTTCTGTAGAATGCATTTCTCACACACTAAGGTATCTCTGAAAATAAATTTATAACCATCTGGTAACTATGTCTGTGTAAGGAGGAATCAGGTGTATATAAATAACAGATATATAAATGAAAAATTTTGTATGTACTATAGAAGATTAGTTGTCATCATCACCATCAAGGTGTGTATCCTTTATAGGACGTTGCTCTCTTTGCAGCAAATCTGAAATTCACTCTGTCTCTAGCCAGTCCACCCACTTCGTCGATGGTCATATTCATGGTTTCTTTAATATCTTGTAGCCATCTTCTTCTTGGTCTGCCTCTGGGCCCTTTAGACCCTGCCCTCTATTATTGTTCTCTCCAGGCGATTGTGACACTTGATATGGCCAAAGTTTTAATTTTTCTGTATAGTATATTGTTGATTAGTTGGCAGTTTTCAGAAATAGCGTAAAACTACAGTTATCGTAATGAAGATCGCCCGAGTGGTTACCGGGACCAAAATTTGGGGTGTAAAGAATATAATCACTGTTACCTGCAACGCATGTCGTAAAAGGCGACTAAGGAGGTTTGGCTGAAATCGGATGCATGTGTCCTAAATGTGTAGAAGTCTATGCGTTTAGGACCTACCAAACCAATGTGCAACATATACACGTTCTTGGCAAAGATCAAACATATCACAAAGAGTGATTAAAATTGGTCGAAGAATAACGAAAGAGAAGAGTAATAAAGATACATCTTGTAGAATATCACTCGCTTCTTCTTCTACTAGATGAATGATTCTCAATAAGCAGCGCTGCTCAGATTATCAGCCACGCAAGTTTGTCTTCTTCTCACTAGATTGGATTTGGATTCTTATAAGGCGCGCTGCCTCAGATTATCAGCCACCATACAGTTTGTCTTCTGCCCACAGATTGAGATTCTTTCTCTAATAAGGCAGCCGCTGTCTCAGATTATCAGCCACGTACAGTTTGTCTTCTGCTCACTAGATTGGGATTTAGGATTCTCTAATAAAGGCAGCCGTCTGCCTCAGATTATCAGCCACGCCATACAGTTTGTCTTCTGCGCTCACTAGATTGAGATTTGGATTTCTAAAAAGGCAGCCGTCTGCCTCAGATTATCAGCACACACAGTTTGACTGGCGATGTAAGCCACTCTTTCTTCTCAAATCTGCATACTGGGGCAGTTCTGCAGGATATAATTCTTATGATTTCTGCTTTTCCATTAGTGCCAACCTCTTCCCGCAGTAAGTTGTAGCCACCCTCGTGATGGTAGGTCTGACATTCTTACTGCGTGGCTAAACCTCTGAGGCAGATTGGCGACCGTAGAATCTGTTATCCCATTCCTCATTGTGAGGGTCGTTGCACCATGTTATGCGCCTTACGACCTGGTGCATCCGTTTCTGCAAGCATTTGTTTCGGTTAGCATTCCCTAACTGTCAGTTCAGTAACGTATAATCACTCTCATTAGAGACTGCTTCAAAACTCTAATTTTACTATGATGCAGAGAGTCATTTGTACATAATCATCTCACCTCTTTCGCTTATCTACTTAATTATGAGATCCACTTTCATATAGCTCCAATCTCTACATTCCCTTCTAAGAATAATGATAACATTGAGAAAATAGATATGTAATTAGGTCTGATACAGGGTGTTCAAGATAATTGCAGCCCGTGAATGGAGCTAATCTGGCATATATGTATGGAAATGGGAAGGTTCAGTTGTGACGTAGTATAGGTCAAGGTTGTGTGACGGTGTGTAATTGTAGTGGGAAGGGGCGATGAACAAATGTGACGTAGGACGAGCTAGTCAGAACCGGTTTAAATAGTAAATAAACACAACTCAATTTGTACCTGGCAACTTTTGAATTGTCAATGGGGTTGCAATTATCTTGTTGAACACTCTGTATATGGTCAGTCATATGTATGGTCAGTATGTAACGTAGTCAGTCCAATGTATGGTAAAAGTTTGATATGTGGTCACTTTGATCTGTGGTCAGTCAGAAATGTGTAATCAATCAGATATGTTGTGCCTGTGTGTTGCAGGGGCCGAAAGAATAGTAACACTGCAACCTACAAGGCATGTCGTAAGAGGCAACTGAAGTAGGGGCCCAGAGCAGCTGCCCTAGTAAATAAAAAGCATCGCAGAAATAGGATGTGCTGGCCTACTTGTAGACGCATTACAGGCACAAAGTACAATCGCTCTTAGGCTCAGATCACATACAAATCACAAATAGTGGTTGACAAGTGGTCGATATGGAACGTTCAAAGAATAGTTCCCATGTTGATTATTTTTGTGGATCATGAAGAAGAAAATTACACAATCCTATGACATATTTGTTCTAATCTCATCCTTCACAACTTCATATTATTGGACTGGAGTTGCTGCTAGGAAAGACAAATGATGATCTTCTCGTTCGCTGATGTTCAATGTCTACACAATGAGCCGGTTCTCTGATGTATGTTGTTGTGTTTGTTAGTTCATCAAGGCTTCTAGTTCGCTGATGTTCAATGTCTACACAGTGAGTCCAGTTCTCTGGATGTATGTTGTTGTATTTGTTAGTTCATCAAGGCTTCTCTGCGATGTTCAATGTCTACCAATGAGTCCAGTTCTCTGATGATGTTGTTGTGTTTGTTAGTTCATCAAGGCTTCTAGTTCGCTGATGTTCAATGTCTACACAGTGAGTCCAGTTCTCTGGATGTATGTTGTTGTATTTGTTAGTTCATAAAGGCTTCTTCGTCTGATGTTCAATGTCTACAAGTGAGTCCAGTTCTCTGATTAGTTGTTGTGTTTTTAGTTCATCAGGCTTCTTTCTATGCCTTGATGTTCAATGTCACACAATGAGTCCAGTTCTCTGATGTATATTGTTGTGTTTGTTAGTTTATCAAAGCTCCAAACAGCTTTGTGTTGATGTCTGTCTCTGTTGTCAGTATTCTTTCTGCAGTTCATTCATCCGTGACAATCTGCAGGATGTTCGATGTCTGTCCACATGCACATGTGGTGTTAGAACCAGTTTTAGCCTGTAAGTGTCTGTTGTCTCAGTTCTGGATCGAAACAATATCTGTCTTGCTCTATTAGATAGGGGTATTGTCTCTTATGTCTTCTTTCTAATGGCCTTGATGAGAAATGATGATCTGAAACAGAGTGTACTTCCACAGTATTCTTGTTAATGGGATACTTGACAAAGACTAGATCAGCCTGCAATAGAAATGTCAACAATTCAATGACAAATTGTCAGAAATGAACTAGTCAAGATTTAAACCAAGATAGTCATTACTGTGCGTATGTAAAATGAAGATGGAAGAACAACAAGCAACAAACTACCAAATAGTGCCTTGCTTGTTATGTTGGACTATGTTCTTCATGTTATAACCCCTAACATGGCTGTTAGTAGTGAGTTTAAAAATGCTATTACATTTTCTGAAAGTAGATCACATGTACTCACCAACTATGTCACTGTGACATACTAATTGTCCACAAGTATGACATTTTAGATACTCTTCCATTGATACAAGAGGGACGGTACAAAGTAGAGAGGAATAGAGCTACTGAGCCACACTGGAAAAATATTTAGCAAAATACTTGAAAAAAAGGCTCCACCACTTCATCGAGCCACAGCTTAATGACTCCAAATGGGATTCAGGAAGAACAAAAGCTGTACAGACGTGATATTCGCCCTCAGACAGTTAGTAGAAAGGACTGTTGAATCTGACAAACACCTACACGTTGCATTTGTCGACCAAGAAAAAGCATTCGACCGTGTGATAGGCACAAGTTGTGGAAAACTAACAACCTATGAGGTTAATGGCCACCTAATCAACCTTTGCAAGAGCCTTTATACAAACAGCCAATGTACGATTAGAACAAACACAGGATTATCAGAAAAGTTTCACGTAGGGTCAGGAGTAAGACAAGGTTGGTACTATCCCTGCTGCTGTTCATCACATATATTGACCAAATCTGTAAAATAGCTAGCACCAGCAAAGGAAACAACCTCGGAGAACTCTTAAACAAATTTCGCTTTGCAGATGATCAAGCAATCATATCAACAACAGAAGAACAGCTACAACAACACATAACAGACTCCAGTTAGCATATAACGAATACAACATGAGAATAAACATCGACAAAACAGAAGTAATGACATTGGCCAGAGAGGAAAGCGCTACCAATATCTCTATCTGCCATCATCCCATTAAAACAAGTAAAAGGAGGATTTTTTCAGCAAACGGAAGAATAACTAATGAAATCCAACACAGTTGCAACAAAGCAAATCAAATGATGGACAAATGGTGCCAATTTTAAAATGCAAACATGTCACCATGAACACAAAAGAGCAATGTTCAACACAATCTTTCTCCCACATTATGCTACCAGTGCCAAATCTGGACACTGACAACAAATGATAGAAGAAAACTAGTCACAACAGAGATGAAGTGTTCTATGCAGAATGCAGGATATAACAAGAAGAGACCGGTTGAGAAATGAAGACATCAGGAAAAAGTGGGTACAACATCAGTACTAGACTTCATCAAGAAACAACAAAGTTAAATGGTTCGCCACATAAGCAGATTGCCAACAGACAGTGCACTTCACAGAGCAATGCTGGTCCGATACAATGGGCACAAAGCAAAAGGCAGGCCACGCAAAGATGGACCTCAGAGGTGACAAAAGACACTATCTACGAAGCGCACACAGAGGCCCGTTTTAGAGATCTCTTCTTGACCGACGCTGTGAGGTAAATCAGATTGGAAAACAGTAAGAAAGATCAGGATTCTAAAGATCATAATAAAAAATAAACATGGGATCTTAAGTCAAAGAAAAGAATCGCCTGAGTGGTTACCGGGGCCCAAATTTGGGGTGTAAAGAAAGAACCATTGTTACCTACCACGCATGTCGTAAGAAGCGACTTAGGAGGTTTGGCTGAATTCGATGCACTGTCCTAAATGTGCAGAAGTCTATGCATTTAGGGGCCTACCAAACCAATGTGAAACGTATATACGTTCTTGGCAAAGATCAAACATATCACAAAGAGTGATTAAAATTGGTGAAAGAACGAACGCAAAGAAGATGACAGTCACTAGCCCTCTCTGTGGGGTTCAATTCGCAGGCTGGCAGAAAACCACAGGTTCCCCAGATTCACAGTGTTCGTGTGACCGAACCAAAGGGTTATGATGTCCATGGCACCGAGCCAAAGAGCTGAAAGCTCAAGTGCTTCTGGATCTAAAAAAAAGGGGCCTACCAAACCAATGTGCAACATATAACGTTCTTGGCAAAGATCAAACATATCACAAAGAGTGATTAAAATTGGTGTAAAGAACGAACGCAAAGAAGAAAGATAAAAGCTAGAGTAAATTTAAAAAAAACTGAGTAGCAGAGACTTAAGAGGATTATGTGTGACTTACTCCTTCTGTTGCTACACACTTCATCTTCATGACATCCTCAGGGAGCAGCTTGTTGTGTGGACACCATGGCACTTTATTCTCCACCTTGTCAATGGTGGATGGGTCTAGCAGCCACTTGGATAACCACTCCACTGAGACCCACTCCCAAGGCTGCTCTGAAAAAAAAGGGTTTAAAAGTCGAAGGATTGACTTCATTGCACTGGGTTTTACCCTATATGGCTCGGTCCCTCTCGCAGAACTGACAAGCTACCTGCGAGAGATTGCACAAAGCACAACTCCGTAGCTCCAGCAACAATTCTAGGGTCTCTGGAAAAACTGCACTCATGAACAGAATGGCGCGGTCCGGACTCGAACCCACGACCTTCGACTCACAAGGCAAATTATTCAACCACAGTGAGTGTCGTCTTCGTGGTAGAGAGAGAAGATATAGTAATCAACTTCTCATGGGTACAGTGAGCAAATGGACTTTAGGATGGCTGCTGCAGCGGAAGACAGAGCATGCATGGGAATGCCCAATGTCCGTACGTCGATCGCATAACATAACTTAGCCACAGAGACCCCAAGGCTCGTCCTGAAGAGACAAGAGAAGACTTTATTAACAGATAAATTTCCCACCACAACGATTGTGTTGAACTCACAGTAATGAAAGAGCTGTCTACTTCTTATTCTTCTCTTCCTTCCACCATTCACTTCTTTATAGATCGATGTCATGACACATTGGGCATTCCCATTCGTGCTCTGTCCTCCGCTGCATCAGCCATCCCAAAGTCCATTTGCTCACCGTACCCATGAGAAGTTTATAGAAGTGTTGGGGGGGAGAGGGAAATGTAGTGATCTTGTGTGTGCTTGCTCTAATGCATTTTGTAAGCTGTTATCATTTTCTTTTGGCTGTTCTTGATGCTGTCGCTCCATCTTTTGTGTTATCTTCCTCTTGCTCTCTACTCATTATACTTTTTCTGTGTGGCTCTCTGGTAGGCGATACCAGGGCATTCTTGTCAGGTGTCCAAACCATTTAATCTGTTGTTCTTTTATGAATTGCATGATTGGTTCACATTCAGTCCTTCTGATTTCTTCATTTCTAATTTTGTCTCTTATTGTCACACCTGCAGCTCTTCTAAGACACCTCATCTGTCGTTATGATTTTCCGCTCGTTAGCTGCTGTTACTGGCCATGTTTGACACTGGTAACATAGTGTTGGCCACAAAATTGTTCCTATAAGATTTGCTTTAGTTGTTAGCGGTATCTCTTTATGTGACAGCAGTGGTGTTAACTGTCCCAGTACCTGGTTAGCTTTTTTGCATCAATTGCTGATTTCGCTGCCGATACTTCCATCTGCTGTGAAAATTGCTCCTAAGTATTTGGACTCTTGGTTTGTTTAATTTCTATGTTCTGAAGTTTTATTGTAAGATTTTCTGGTTGTCTACTTATCGTCATTGTCTCTATTATTATTCTCATGTTGTACTTGTACTAGCCATAAAATACTGACCTATTGACTTGACTGGTAGATATGAGTACAACACCTTCATCTCCTCATGCATCTGTCTAACATAACTCATGTTCTGGTCCTGTGGTAGGAAAACACATCAACAACTGCATAAACAGGTCAGACACAAAATTAAAGCATATCTCTCTCTCTCAATCGTTCTTTTTGGCCATTTTTGATCATTCTTATTGTGATATATAAATAGCTGTTGCTAAGAACGTGTTTTACTTCACATCGTTAAGTACCATTTGGAGCTCTAGTACTTATCCTTCAGTGAAGTGTCCAATTTCAACCAGCGTTTACTGGGTTCGCTCTCCGTTAGCCTTTGCTGTCCCCAGCCAAACCTACAAGGCAGCAGGTTGCTATTTTCTTTCAGAGTAGCGACCCATAGACGACTTGCCCTCCCGGGCTGTTGAGCGTCATCTGTCCAGGTTACCGGTCTTCTTGTGGACTACTTAGTTTTCCTGCCGTCCAGTTTTGTGTACGGTTTGCTCCGCTAGCCTTTGATTGTCTCCAATCAAACTATAAGGCAACAGTAGAAATTAAAGCATATAACAAGTCTCTGGAAGTCTGTTAGTTATTTGTCAGGCCCCTTGACATATCTGACTTCTACAAGGGATTTCCATAATTGTCTGTCTTTTTTGTGTGACCCTCTCTGTACATTGTTCCATGTCAGAGATATGCTTTCATTTCTTAGTTTTGAACTTTGCCCTTGGTCTAATTTTATTTTTACCGTCCAGTGTAAGTAGCTGGTAGCCATCATCATCATCAGGTACAGTGCCGGCTGGGGTAGGCGATCATGGATCTCCACACATCTCTGTCTTTGTTGTTTGCTATCAACTCAGATGTTGACACTCTACCATGCCATGAAGTCAGGCTATCCAAAATTTTCCCTCTATGTCTCATCTAGCCTCGATTTTACCCATTGTCACAATGTGTTCTAAACCTCCCCTCCTCATCACATGCCGAAAATGACTGCTTCTTTCTATTTTGATAAGCTGTCTCTGTGTCTTGATCTCATTCAACACCTCACCATTAGACATTTTAGCAATCCATGGGATTCTCATCATTCTTCTGTAAAACCACATTTTGTGGCCTAGAGATTTTTATCTGTTTGTTCATTGTCCATGACCGCATCCGTATGTCAGTATTGGGTTTATGTGCATGAATAACTCACTTTATGCAATTGATCAAGAACTCTGTTGCAGATAATGCTTTCTATTTTCAGAAACGATGTTAGAAAGCTGATAGTATTAAGTTCAAACAATGAGCTCTAAATATCTTCTTCTTCTGCATTCTCACTAGATTGGGATTTCAGATTCTCTAATAAAGGCAGCTGTCTGTCCCCAGATTATCTCACGCATACATTTTGTCTTGACACTAGTGTAGAGTGGGTCACCTCTTTCTTCTCGCCTGCATACTGGGGCAGTTCTTCAGGATATATTCCTATGATTTCTGCTTCCCGTTGTGCCGACCTCTTCCAGCAGTAAGTTTTGGCCACCCTTGTGATGGCAGATCTGACATTCTTACTGCGTGGCTAAATCTCTGAGGCAGATTGGCGACCGTAGAATCCGTTATCCCATTCCTCATTGTGAGGGTCGTTGCACCATGTTATGTGCCTTACATGCATCCGTTTTCTGCAAGCATTTGTTTCGGTTAGCATTCCCTAGCGGACACATGCATCCGATTTCAGTCAAACCTCATTAGTCACCTCTTACGACATGCATGGCAGGTAACAGTGGTTCTATTCTTTGCATCCCAAATTTGGGCCCTGGTAACCAATCGGGCGAGGTCTACATATGTAGGATTGACTTCACTACACTGGGTTTCCCTGTATGGTCTGTCACCTTTTGAGAGTATTGCACATAGTACAAACTATGTAGCTCCAGCTTCTTCTTCTTCGAACACTCCATTTAACACTCGATCACTTGTTAACCAATCTGTGTGATTTATATGTGATCCGGGCCTAAGAGCGATTGTACGTTGTGCCAGTTATGCACCTACAAGTAGGCCAGCACGTCCGATTTCTGCGACGTTTTTTATTTACTAGGGTAGTTTCCTAGGCCCCTACCTCAGTCGCCTCTTACGACATACCTTGTAGGTCGCAGTGTTACTATTCAGTGTTCTCCTTGAGGGCCCCGGCAACACATGGGTGATAGCTCGATCAACAATCCTAGGAGATCTCTGGATAAACATGCACTCATGAACCGAACACTGATGTCCGGATCTGAACCCAGAACCTTCAGAGCGCAATGCAAACTGCTAAATCACATAGCAATAAGTAATAGACATCCCCCACACAAAGCATTATGCAAGAATCATGATGTGTGATGTTTTACATTTTTCGCTTGTTTGAAATATTGTCTATATATTCAACGTTGCTTCTTTAATTAACTTCACTGTCTTTTGTAGATCACACAGAGAGGGTCCATGTAGTTTACTTTCTAGTGTGGTTTCACTAGACCAGTGAGTTTACCTCAGTATATCATTCGGGGCAGTCTTGAAGTATGTGCTTTACAGCCTTGTGCCCATGTACGCATGGCTGAATTGCAAGTCTGGAATTTTGTATGCATTTGACTGCAGCGTCAATTGTGTCCTGCTCTGTTGCACAGAATGACAACTTGTTTTAATTTGCTCATATTCTGGTAGTCACCCAGTGTTAGGATTGGTAACTTTCTGATTTAACCATTCTTTCCTCTTTTTTTTTCCCGATCCAGAAGCACTTGAGCTATCAGCTCTTCGGCTCAGTGCTATGGACATCATAACCCTTCGGTTCGGTGCCATGAACACCGTAAATCTGGAGAACCTGTGGCTTTTTCTGCCAGACCGCGGAATTGAACCCGCACTCACAGAGGGCTTGTCACCCACCGACCAACGTGCTTAACGCGCTGGGCAGACGGGCATCCTTTTCTTTACAAAAACACCATATTCCACAACCAACATAAAAGAATATATCAAAAAGTGTGATTCAAGGACCACAATGTATGATTGAAGAACCAAACGCAGATCTTTCAAATTTAACATATGCACATTAGTCTACTTTCTAGCTTTGACTTTCCAGAGTGTGATCAGCATGAAGATACTATGGCATGATACAAGCAAAATAACAAAGTTAAGACTTCTGAGAGCATGTATCTTTCCTGTGGCAACAGATGGTTGCGAGACATGGACCGTAACACAGACATTGAGGAACAAATCGAAGCGTTTGAACAGAGAAGGGATAAAAAAAGTACATACTAGAAGACTTACATATCGTTGAGCATTGGCTCATAAACAACATCACATCCTGGAAAATGAAGTATTTCGGTCACGTTAAACGACAGTAGTTTAGAAAGAACCGTAGTGGAAGACATGGTTCCTGTGAGTAGAGGCAGGGGAATAACAAGATGAAGATGGAAGCAGGACATCGAAGAAACCTTGAAGAAAAATTACTCTCCCTTATGTTATTTCTCTCCTTTCTTCTACCACCATCTCTCCCACCTTTCCATCGCTCCTTCCCCTTTCAAACGCTCTTTCCCCCCCCCATCTCTAACACTTCCCTCCCTCATGCCCTTTCCTCCTCTACTCCCTCTCACTCTTTCTCTCCCATTCCCTCCATCCATCCCCTTTCCCCATCTCTTCCCCTGCCCCTACTTTCTTTATTCCCTTCCCTCCCTCTCTGTCAGTCCTTCCCTTCCTCACTTCAGTCTTTCCCTCTTCTTCACTCTCTCCCTCACTCTCTCTCTCACTCCAACCTGTGCCTGCATCATCTCATGGATCCAGCTTTCAAACTCTTGATTGTCCTTCTCTACATAAGCTAGAATTGGTGCTGGAAGCATGTCTTCAGACAAGGAAGTCACAAGTGATGTTTCTGCTGATCAAATACAATCATATCAAGAGCAATGTTAAATGAAGTCTCACCAATAAACACACTCCCTATAGTATCCATCAGCAAGATCTGTTTCAGACACACACACACACACACACACAAAAACACCAAAATGGATATAATAATAGAAACTGACATCTATAAAGCATGTATGAAGATTGTCCCACTACTCAACATTGATGGATATGTTTGGTCAAAGGGAGATTGTCCCCCTACTAGACAGCGATGGATATGTTTGGTCGAAGGGAGATTGTCCCCCTACTAGACAGCGATGGATATGTTTGGTCGAAGGGAGATTGTCAATCTACTCGAAGTATATGTTTGATCAAAGGAGATTGTCCCCTACTCGGCACTGATGGACATGTTTGGTCGAAGGGAGATTGTCCCGCTACTCAACACTGATGGACATGTTTAGTCGAAGGGAGATTGTCCCACTACACTGACGGATATGTTGAGTAGAAGGGAGATTGTCCCACTACACGACGGACATGTTTGGTCGAAGGGAGATTGTCCCACTACTCAACACTGACGGATATGTCTGGTTGAGGATGGTTACCATTTTTGCCAGGGCTAATATACAAGGGCTAAGAGCTGACTGCCAAATTTGTCCGAGTCATTAAAATGAAAATCTGAAAGTGAATGAAGGAGGTATGGCAATGACATGAACTAAGAGCTGACTGCTATATTTTTTAATCATTCTCTTATAAGTATCTTCTTCTTCGAACGCTCCAATCGAACACATGCTAACCACTCTGTGTGATTTGTATGGGATCTAAATCTAAGAGCGATTGTACGGTGTGCCAGTTATGCGACTATAAGTAAGCTAGCACATCCGATTTCTGTGATGTTTTTTATTTACTAGGGTAGTTTCACTAGGTCCTACATCAGTCATTTCTTACAACATGCCTTGTAGGTCGCTGTGGTACTATTCTTTACTTCCCTTACGGGCCCCGGCCCACACGGCGGATCTGAGCCTAAGAGCGATTATACGGTGTGCCAGTTATGCGCCTATAAGTAAGCCAGCACATCCGACTCCTATGATGCTTTTTATTTACTAAGGTAGTTTCACTAGGTCCTACATCAGTCATTTCTTACAACATGCCTTGTAGGTCGCTGTGGTGTTATTCTTTGCTTCCTTAACTCTTAGTGGACCAGGGCAAAAGCCTATATAGAGTAAAAATGCCACTTAGTGTGGCTCCTGGTCCACAAGGAGCTAGCAGGCCTGACAACACATGGGTGACAAATAAGTATGAAAGTGAGTGAAGTTACAATGATATGAGACAGATAGTGAGAGAAGAAGGTATGGTAATGTCATTAGACTACAATAGACTACTACTTTTCTCAATATAGATGGAGACTGAAATAAAACTATGTGGAATAGCAAAACACGTAATAACAAAGTACTGTAGTTTTACAAAATACAAAAACAATGACAATACACAGCAACGTTTCGACCAGAAAGGTCTTTATCAAGCAAAACAATACAACAAACCTGACGGATAACTCAGAACATTACATATAGACTTTAACAAAGATACAGCAACCAATATGGTAATTTCATGAGACTAGAATAGACCTACTACTTTTCTCCATGATTCATCATCAGGTGCCGTCTCCACATCGAAGGTTGGCTACAATGAATCTCCAGCATTCTCTGTCTTTCGCCTTGGTGTTGCACACTGCCAAACTGTAACCTGTCCATTTCTTAAAGTTTCCTTCCCACTTATCTCTTAGTCTTCCTCTTGCTCTTTCCCCTCAACTTTCCCTCTCGTAAATATTTTATCATGGTGTCATGTATTTTTATGTGCCCAAAATACTAGTCTGAATTTTATTTCTCTTAATAATTGTTTCTTCATGCTTAGTTTTCCTAAAACTTGTTTATTTGTCTGTTTTTCTGTCCATGAAACTCTGCCTATTCTTCTATATATCCACATCTCAAATGCATCAATTCTGTCTTCTAACTGCTTGTTCATTGTCCATGTTTCCAAGCCATACATTAATATAGGATATCTATAGCATGACTATGGAAGCGAAAAAGTGAGAGTAGGAGATATGGTAATGTCATGAGACTAGAATAGACTACTACTTGTCTTCATGATTATAGAAATGAAAAAGTGAATGAAAGAGATCTACTTACCGATGTCGTTAGGTTTACATCTATGGTAGACCAACATATAAGCATAGCGTGACGAGTGGTTTCCTTTACTAGCTTTTGGTGCCTTCTCAGAACTGCCTTCAGAAGCTGGTAACAAACATGTGTAAGACATCATTAGCTTTCACTGAATCCCTTCAAGCGCCAATACTCGCAGAGTTACATTCATCTTCAGTCGGGGCTCATGGGTGTCAATGACAATGAGAGAGCAGACATGCTGATTGACTGTCACCATAACCTGAGGTCATCTAATATATAGAGCTGACATTCTGAACGCCCTCAAAGAGTGTGGTCGCAAAGAGGATTTTCATTTAAGCCAGTCCTAAGCAGGCGACTAAGGAGGTTTGACTGAAATCGAATGCACATGTCCTAAACGTGTAGAAGTCTATGCGTTTAGGGACCTACAAACCAATGTGCAACGTATACACGTTCTTGGCAAAGATCAAACATATCACAAAGAGTGATTAAAATTGGTGTAAAGAACGAACACAAAGAAGAAGAAGAAGTAAACCAGTCCACATCAACTACTAGATTGCAGGAGCTGGGATTGAAGATTTAGAGTGGGAAGAAAAGAACAGCACAACAGATATATGAATAGGCTCATAAATTAACATCGAACTGGTACGGTCAGTTGCTTGACACTGTTGGAGATATTGCAAAGGAGATCAGAGCACCTATGGATATGTCCAGAGTGCAATGAAGATACTCCAAACTGAAACTAGGTTGTTTCCTTTAAAAAAAAGGGTTTCAAAGCCGAAGGATTGACTTCATTGCACCGGGTTTTACCATATACGGCTTGGTCCCTCTCCGCAGAAATGGCATGCCACCTGCCGAGAGTATTGCACAAAGCACGAACTCCATAGCTCCAGCAATAATCCTAGGGGTCTCTGGAAAAACTGCACTTGTGAACAGCATCCTGCAGGGTATATTTTCATAGGTTGTTTCCTACCTTTGATTATATATGATTTGATATCTACGAGTAGATAGATATATAAGAATATGTAGCATTTCATAGACACTGAACAAGCAGTCGGTAGGTAGAATTGAGACATTGAGCCTGTGTGTTACTAGGGTCCACAGGGGAGCAAAGAATAGTACCACTGCAACCGACATGGCATGCCATAAGATGCCCTACTGAGATAGGGGCCTAGGAAGCTACCTAGTAAATAAAAGCGTAGCAGAAATCAGATGTACTGGCCTACTTGTAGGCGCATAACTGGGACAACGTACAATCGCTCTTAGTCTCAGATCACATACAAATCACAAATAGTGGTTCTTCTTCTTCGAACGCTCCATATTGACCACCGGTCAACCACTCTGTTGAATGCATTTGAAAATAGATGTCTCGAAAAATAATGAATATAAAATGGAACGAATTCAGGAGAAGTGATGAAATCAGAGACATGTCTGGTCAACCACTAGTGACAACTGTTATAAGAAAGAGAAGATGGAGATATGTTGGACACACCTTGAGGAGAAATGATCAACGAATATCAAAGCAGGCATTGAAGTGGGATGCAAAGGGTTCAAGAAAGAGAGGTCGACCTAAGGAGACCCTGAGCGAACTTTGCTGAGAGAGGCAGAAAATATAGGTCTCAGTTCCATGGAGGAGATTGAGTGAGTTGCTCAGGATAGAGCGGTATGGAGAAATTACTTGCAGGCCCTATGTAACGTATATGATCGAGAGGAATTATTATTATTATTTTTCGCAGACATCTATTTTCAAATGCATTCAACTTGCTTTCTATATCTTTAGTCATTTTCCAACTCTGGCTGGCATATGTTTGATACAATATTTGAATAAAAAATTCGTAATTTAGTTTTAATACTATATAACTTGAAGTCCCATATTTATTTTATTTAGATTTTTAAAAGGTGATGTTGCTTTGCCAATTCTATCATAATTTCTTTTTAACATTTCCTGTGCAATAAAAATTGCTACCTAAATAGGTGAACTGCTGTTATTTTTATCATTTTAGATTCCAGTGTGATATCTGCATTACTTGCCATTTCATTATAGTTTTTCATAGCTATCTGTTACTTGCCATAGGTGTTATTATTTGTTTTTTCATAGCTTATCTGCATTACTTGCCATAGGTGTCTTCATTATATTTGTTTTTCATAGCTTATCTGCAGTCCTAGATAACCTATAATTAACTATATCCCTAGCGTTACCGACCTCAAAATCAAATCAAGGATATTCAGGGTGGAGATGGTACATGATCTGATCTGGACAAGAGATAGACAACGTTGCGATTTTCATTACAGATAATCAGACAGTTACCCCTATCTAGATAGAGCAAGACCTGGTGATATTGTTTCGATCCAGAACTGGACACAGTAGACTGGACACCTACACCGTCTAAGACTGGTTCCATCACCAACATGTGCATGTTGATAGATAGCACAGACAGCCGAATATATCCTGCAAGATTGTCACCTGATGAATCAACTGTAGAAAGAACACTGGCCAACAGAGACAAACATCCGTGCAAAGCTGTTTGGAACCCGTAAAAGTAAGTAAGTAAAGGAACCCTTTCATACCTTGTGGTATATAGGGCAATACAGTGTTAGGCCTGTATTTTTCGTTGACCGTCGGCAGACGATGGGTGATATGGTCAGCATCACACCGGTCGCCTTTACTTTCCCAGAGCATGGCTGGTACCCAGTTGAGGCTGGGTTGACCTGAGAGTCATCGCGGTTGGAAAAATTCCACGCCACTGCGGGAGTTGAACCCGGACCACCAGCCTTGAGAAGCGAGTTCACTAACAACTACGCTACCGCGCTCTCATTGGAACCCGTAATGAACAAAAAACACAACATACATCCAGAGAACCGGACTTATTGTGTAGACATTGAACAACAACGAACGAGAAGAAGAAGATTACAGACAAACTTTGATGTGAAGAATGGGTTTGATCTTAAACATAATTGAGCAGAGCACATTAACATTTAACACAGTGGTTCTCAACCTTCTTAATGCCGCAACCCTTTAATACAGTTCATCATGTTGTGGTGACCTCCCAACATTTAAAATTATTTTCGTTGTTACTTCATAACTGTAATTTTGCTACTGTTATGAATCGTAACGTAAATATCTGATATGCAGGATGTATTTTCATTGTTACAAATTGAACATAATTAAAGCATAGTGATTAGTCACAAAAACAATATGTAATTATTTATTGTGAAATATTTATTTCTAATTATGATAAATGTGTTTTCTGATGATTTTATGCGACCCATGTGAAACGATTGTTCGACCTCCAAAGGTCGACCCACAGGTTGAGAACCACTGTTTTAACATATCAATATGTCTACATATGTCAACATCTGCAAACATACATACCTATAGGATCATCCTCTTTACCAAGTTCCAGTTTCTTGTTATTCACCTTCTCAATGTCATCATCATTAAATTTGAACCAGGATCCAGTTTCTTGTTCACGAATATGAGCAATATAATGTCCACTGTTATTGGATGAGAAAACAAACACAAGAATTAAAACATTATTCCTCATATATATATATATATATTTTTTTTTCCCGATCCAGAAGCACTTAAGCTTTTCAGCTCTTTGGCTCGGCACCATGGACATTGTGGCCCTTCGGTTCGGTACCACGAACACCGTAAATCTGGAGAACCGGTGTCTTTTCTGCCTGCCCGTGAAATTGAACCTGCACTCAAAGAGGGCTTGTCAGCCGTCGTCCAACGCGTTACGAACACGTTGGGCAGGCGGGCATATAAATATACATAACACTAGTGACAACTGTTATAAGAAAGAGAAGATGGAGATATGTTGGACACACCTTGAGGAGAAATGATCAACAATATCAAAGCAGGCATTGAAGTAGGATGCAAAGGGTTCAAGAAAGAGGACGACCTAAGGAGACCCTGAAACGAACTTTGCTAAGAGGGGCAAGAAATATCGGTCTCAGTTCCATGGAGGAGATTGAGTGAGTTGCCCAGGATAGACTGGTATGGAGAAATTACTTGCAGGCCGTATGTAGCGTATAACAGTACGAGAGAAATTATTATTATATATATTTACATAAACATCTTTTCTATTCACTTTCAGGATTGATTTGGAATGACCAGGACAAAAGGTAGCAATCATCTCTTATTTTGTCTTATTCTCGTAACTCTCCTTGAGATATTAGACATCAACAAATTTCCTCTAACCAGATCTGTCTTGAGCAAGCCAGCTTAGTTCATTTCAGGTCTTTCCCACATAATCTCTTTCTCTGTCTATAGCATGTCTCCATGTTTCTCTCACAGCCATTACAATTCCCCCACACACACAACACACCTGAAAGCAGAAGTATGGACAGAGCCGATATCATCAATGTGGTACGCTCTCAATTGTGTGGCATGAGTGGGTCTCAGACACCCTAGACGAGTTCGAGAATTAGACGTTAAGTTTGGACATGCAGACAGTGACATGCGCTTCTTCGTGTAGAGAGAGAAGATATAGTAATCAACTTCTCATGGGTACTGTGAGCAAATGGACTTTGGGATGGCTGCTGCAGGGGAGGACAGAGCACGAATGGGAATGTCCAATGTGCCATGACGTCGATCGCATAACATAACATACACAAGCACTGAAACACTCACAATCCCCACACACACATCTGAAAGCACTACAACCTCCCCCATACCATAACACACCTGAAAGCACTTGGTCCTCCATGTATCAACACTGCAGCCAGTTCATAAATGACAGATCCATCAGTTCCGTTCTCCACAAATGGGGACATATCTAGAGTCTCTGGAAACTGGATAAAGCTGCTGAGTTTTTTCTTATGTCCTTTGGTTCTGAGAAACAATGGCAAGATATAAACAACATATGCTAAAGAAAACACATTAGTAACAAAATTAGTGGCGTCACAAGTCATGAACTAGCAGATCTACTTTTCGGTTATTGGTTACTAAACTGACGTCATTGCACTCCAGGCAGACCCATAGGTGTTCAGTCTCCCCCAACAGATATAGAAGAGTATGCATACTGATGGTTCCTGTGGCTCGCTGATTAAACGCAACTCTCACTCTGCCCCTCAGGCATCTAGTTCTACCTGTACAAAGGGCAACTCCAAATTTCTTTAATGGATCAATTTAATATCTGTTTTAGTGTCCTCATCCAACAGACAGTCGTGAAGAGACCAAAGAACATCCCCTTTATCCATCTTCAACTCCCCAACAATCGATGCTGTTGATGCAAGCCTGTCCGCTCTCATTACCGTAAACACACGCATGACCAGGACAATATATCCACGTAAGTCTCTGCAGGTTAGAAACTTCTATAGACGACATCCACTCATACCGAGACCTGCCTTTCTGGATCTTGTGAAGCATCGACTGAGAGTCAGATACAACAATGACCTCAGTAAATGAAGTCCCAGAGAACCAATGGAGGCAGCATACGGCCTCAACCTCCATCCTCATACTAAAAGTAGTTTTATTATGACGCTCCACTTCGCTCGCAACAACGAATCAAATATAAATCTCAACAAAATTAGGGATCACAAGTCATGAACTAGCAGACCTACTTATCAAATATAAATCTACAACAAAATTAGTGGAGTCACAAGTCATGAACTAGTAGACCTACTTATCAAATATAAATCTAACAAAATTAGTGGAATTACAAGTCATGAACTAACAGATCTACTTATCAAATGTAAATCTAACAAAATTAGTGGAGTCACAAGTCATGAACTAGCAGACCTACTTATCAAATACAAATCTCAAAAGTTGTAAGTTGAGGACAGGTGGTATGTTTTCAAATCAGATCATTCTTACATTATCTGCTTAACAATACATTACTGGATTGTCTACTTTACAGATTCTCTTCTAAAAAAATTCAAAATATGATGAAGTCAAGTATGACTAGGATTATTTAGTCAAACTACTTAGTTATAATCAAACATTATAATCAAATTTGTTCATATATTCTAATTTATTCATCATAGAAAAAAAATTAGTGACATCATGACTTGTCAGACCCACCTAGTTTAGTTCAAAATTCCTACACATTTTTCTTCTCATTTGTATCTAGTTGAGACTAGTGGTGCATCCTGTTCTTCATTCGAATTCTCTTCACTGTTTCTTAGGTTTCAGCAAGGTATGTCTGGCTATGATTGGTTGTTCTCCTACTCTTCTTAAGGTTTCCCAAAGTATGTCCAGATGATGTGAGATGCTTCTATACTCTTCCTAGGTTTCGAGTATGTCTAGCTATGATGTGCATGCTTACTAATCTACTTTCTTAAGTTCAGAGCATGTCGAATTATGTGTATCTTCTATTCTCTATTTATTTCAGCCAAAAGTATGTCTGTATATGTGACATCTTCCTACTCTACCTTTTAGGTTTCACCAGTATCTCTATGATTCGATTGTTCTCTACTCTTTCCTAGTCAGCCAAGTATGTCTGGCTATGATGTGTGATTGCTCACTCTACTCTTCCTTAGTTTACCAAGTATGTCTGGCATCTGTGTGATTGCTTCCTACTCTACTCTTCCTTAAGGTTTCAGCCAAGAGTATGTCTGGCTATGATGTGGATTGCTTCTAAAATGATATTCCGTAACACTACATCCAACTCGCAGTTTTTTTAGATTCATTAAATTTAGAAGTAAATTCTCACCTGTGTGTTGCCGGGGATCTCAAGGGAGCAAGAATAGTAACATTGACATGTTGTCAAGAGGACTAGGTAGGGCCTAAGGAACTACGTAGTAAATAAAAATTGCAGAAATCGGATGTCTGGCCTATTTGTAGGCGTTTAATTGGCACATGTACAATTGTTCTTGGACTTGGGATCACATACAAATTACACAGTGGTTTAAACAAGGTTTAATTGACTGATAAACAACATACTATACAGGAAAATTAGATACTTTGGTCACATCAAGCGTCATGATGGCATGGAGAGAACAATATTAGAGGGCAGGTCTCAGGACGCAGAGGCAGACCAAGAAGAAGATGGCTACAAGATATTAAAGAAACCATGAACATGACCATCACGAAGTGGGTGAACTGGCTAGAGACGGGTGAATTTCAGATGTGCTGCAAAGAGAGCAACGTCCTATAAAGGATACGCACCTTGATGATGATGATTTAGCAAATGGTCGATATGGAGCGCTTGAAGAAGAAGTAAATTAAAACCACCGTACTAGTTTCTTCAACCACAACACATACAAATTCTTCTTACGTGTAAAAAGTCCTTGATTGAAGCTGACAGGGTAGAATGACCTCGGATGTTTAAATCAAGTTCATAAAATGTTGCTTGTGTTTCTGATTGACTGGCACAGTTTTGGCACCTAGAAAAGAAAAAAGCAACATTTGTATAGTTACAGATTATCATAAGGATCAGAGAATCAGAAGATGTGATTGATCATGCTTTCTATGGAGAAAAGCGACATCATCAACGCTCTCAGAGAAAACATACAAGCTGAAGATTTCAGCGAAGAAGATAACGGGTAATCTTTATCTCGGTTGTGCTATTTATGCACCCCGATAGGTGCTGCAAGTCAGTAAAACCAATTAGGAAATCCAAGTAGATACATCAACCAGTACAGAGCGGAGTTGTTAGTCTAAGCACACATGCTTAGGAGGAGATCAGAGCAGTTATGGACATGTCAATGTTCATGTTCCTTTTAAGCGATCTACAGCATTCTTGTATAACATTTATATTCAAAAGGTTCAATTATTTGCTCTATTATATTTTTATTTATTGTCCAGCTCTCACAATATTTCAAAAGAATTGACAGTACTAAAGATTTAAATAGGTTGATCTTCACCTAAAAACTTATGCTACTTTCCTAAATCCCATTTTGTCTTGAGATGGCAGCAATCATTTTAATTCTTTTCATAATTTCTTTATCTCAGCTTCCATTGTTAAAAATGCATATCCACCAATTATTTAAGTCTGTACTTCTAATTTTTGTTTAAAAATTTTTTAGATAAGATATTGGTTATTGAAATGACGTTACAGCACTCCGGGCAGACCCATAAGTGCTCAGACTCCCACAAGAGATTTCAAAGGGTATGCGTACTGAGGGTTCTTGTGGTTGACTTCTCTCTGCCCTCAAGCATCCAGCACTACTTGTACAACGTGTAATTCCAAACTCCTTAAATCGCTGGATTGATTCAACGTCAATTTTAGTGTCCTCATCCAACAGATCAAAAAACATCCGTCTTATCCATCCTAAACTAACCAACAACCGATGCTTTTGATGCAAAAGTTACGCCCGTGCCAGCGTGTTCATAGCGCGTTTGACTACGGGTGACTAGTCCTCTGTAAGTGCGGGTTCAACTCCGGACTGATAGAAAAGCTATAGGTTCCCAGATTTAAGGTGTTTGTGGCACCGAGCGAAGGGTTACGATGTCCATACACCGAGCCGAAGAGCTTTCAGCTCAAGTGCTTCTGGATCGGGAAGAAAACAAAAATATGCAAACATGTCGCTCTCTCGTTACGTGAACACCACATGACTAGAACTGCCAAGAGTATTGCATAAAGCATGAACTCCGTAGCTTCAGCAACTGTCCTAGTGATCTCTGGAACAACTGAATCTGTGAAACAATGTGGCAGTCATGATTCAAAACCATGATCTTCAGAACACAAGGCAAACGGCTTGACACACCCTTTACACCCCCTTAAAGAAGATACTGGAGGACAAACTTGAGTGAAAATAAAATAGGGACTCTTTATTTGCAGTAAGATAATCTCCTATCTCTTGCCTTGACGGATTGGGGCATAGACCCTCAACTAACTCTGTCAGTCTTCTATCTCTAGCTATTCCGCACTCCATCACCTTTTATATGTTGATCTCCGCCTCCAATCTTCTAAGGATTCTCCTCCTTCTTTAGTCCTGACGTTCAGAAGGACCTCTTGTTATATTCTCTCCAGTTTTGAAGTGTGTACTATCACAACTTTTCTAAACCTGTTTGTTCACTGAATCTCTTGTCTTCCATAAGTTTCATTGTGACCTATCTATCCATCTTTTCCTCTATTCTGAGCAGACCAGTTGATGAATAGAAGATAATTAATTAGTAACTGATGCTGAAATGAGGCTTTTACATAGTAATGATCAGTTTCATGATCAACCACATGGAAACATTCAAGTGCCAATCTCTTCTCAGTATGCCCCGTACATGTAAAGGGAACCATAATGAGACTAAACATTAAAAATAATAGCTAGTCAGCATAAACATTCAGGTAAATAAATATTTATCCACACAATCATTCTGTCAACTACAAACTTTGAGTTCAATCACTCAGTCAGAAGGGTGCCATGAGTCCTGTGATAGCACTTACGGTTAATGCATATCTGCACAATGCTCTGATCATTTCTTCCAAGCATTACCATCAGGGAAATTTCTACACATGAAGACAGTTTAGACAACTCTGATGCATCCTCAGAAGTTCCAAATAGCAGGAATTAGTACTTACAAGTTGAACTGTCTTGTCATTCTGTCTTATCCTCCAGTAAGTTTCTTCTCTAGAGGGATAGTCCACACAAGACTTGAGCTGGTATTAAGCTCAATGTTTTACGTGGGGCATCACAGCCACAAGAATGTGGTTTTTTACCTGTTGGAGCACAATGTCACTTGAATAGCTCTCTTCTGACAATCAGAAGGAGAACATGGGATTTCTAAGATTCTCTCATCTGTATTCAATGATCTCACACTGTAATGAGTGTCGCATGGCCAATGGCGTCCACCAAACATAATACGGTATTTATATTTAATAAATTAAATATAACATAACAACATCAAGTTTCCCGAAATGTGTCTGGTCAAAAAAAATGATCATGAGCCGCCACTGCATGAATCACCCTCTATTTATACAGAAGCTTTTCATTCCCTAACAGCTAGCACATTTAACCGCTAGAACATTATTACAGGGTACCACCTTAGGTGGGATAGGTTGTGTCGTCAGTATAGTAACTATCGATGTATGAATGATGTCCTTCTTTTCTGCCAGTTAGCTATCAAGCTACAAACTATCCAAGTGCCATTGGATCAGCCAGAACGATAGATCTGAAGGTGAGAGCAAACTGCAACTGCAATGATCATCCTTTTATTATTGTACTAGCTTGTGCTCTAAGTGGTCGGGGATTTGGGTCAAAGAAAAGAACCACTGTTACTGCACACATGTAAGCGACTAAGGAGGTTTGGCTGAAATGGATGCCATGTCCTGACTGTAAAGTCACTGCGTTAGGCCAAACCAATGTGCAGATACAGGTTCCTTGGCAATAAGCATATACAAGGGATTATAAATGTCTGAGACGGACAAGAGAGATAGCCGTAAACTTTGTTTGAACTCTACATACGTACGCAGAGAGGACATTTCACCTCTCTTGTTCCTTTGTGATAAGGTCTTGGTCAAAATGTTGCTGTGTATTGTTATTGTAAAACTACAGTACTGTTTTTACGTGTTTTGCCATTGCTTCATAGTTTTACTGCAGTCTTCATAATAAAATTCCTATAAAAATATCTTCACCATCTTCAAAATGACATCGGGGACCCTGGTCTGTGCTATGGAGTTTGTGCACTGCAGCTGAGATCTTCCTGTGTAAGAAAGAGATCGGAGCACACATGGTTACTCACCGAAGTGCAATGATGGTCCTATCAATCAATCAATCAAACACATCCAATAAAATGCATGTTTTCTGCTAACATGAAGTATCAGTCTGCCTACCTGTTGTTCTCCAGCATCTAGTCCTAGACATTCAATCAATGAACTGGGGTCAACAGATCTGTTGAAAATAAAGAAAATGTTGAATTATGTTTCATTTAAAAATTCAATACACTCACAGTCATCGTTTTAGCCCAATCAACTATAAAGCTCCTATTATATTGGTGTGGGGTGTTGGTTTAGTTTTAGTTTTTAGTTTAGTCGTCGGATCACCATCACTGCACGTCGAACAAATTAGTCCATAAGTGCTCCGATATCTCCCTCAGTATGTCCATCAGCGTGTGGCGACTAACGACACCGGTTCTTTGTTGGTTTACAATTCTTCTTTGTCTGCCAGCATAGCGTTCTTGTCGAGCTACACCACACTTAACTTTGAGTTCTTGCAGTCTGGTTAGTGTTGTGGATTCACCGCTATTACGTGAATCATGTACACGCCCTCTCCCTTAAGGAATTTATAATATCAGCCTGGTCCATTGCTCGTCCGCTTGGACAGCAGCCATACCTGCAAGCCTATCCGCACGTTCATTCCCTTACACCTGCATGCCCTGGCACAAAAATAAAACTGATCTTTGTCAGCTTAGACCTCCCAGCGATTCTATCCAATGTCTCCTAGCCCATCCTGTTTCAATCTTCCTGAGCATACTCATTGAGTCACTGAGAAAACATGCATGGATAAAAGTCTGTGATTCTAGCCAAATCATCGCTTTGGTAACCGCCATGATTTCCATAGTGAGACTGCTTGTAGTCACGGCAAAAACCACCACTGTCTTCCTTCACAACATCACCTTTGTGTGGGGTGTTGGTATCTATGACAAGTGTTCAAGCTGTTTGCATTGCGTTCTGAAGATAATGGGCTCAAATCTGATTCGGTTCCAGAGTGCACTTTTTCTGGTGATCCCTAGGATTGTTACTGGAGCTATTGAGTTTGTGCTCTGTGCAACACTCTCGGCAAGTGGTTTGCCATTTCTGCAGAGTGTGCCAATCCATATAAGCTAAAGTTCATTTAACAGATAAACAAGGTGACTCAGAGAAATTGTCTATTACTACAGTGTTATTATAATTACTCACCATCTGTTACTATATTATTATAATTACTTCTGCATTCGCCCGCTGTGAATTTGGGTGTTAGTCATGATGCTTGGTATGGCACTTCTGACTGATTTTTGCGTGAAAGCCTGTGTGAAAGACTTGACTGGTGTCCCTTGCCATGCAGGCGTGCCTTCGCTGACTTCAGAGGTAAATTATAATTACTCACTGACTGTTACTATATTATTCAGTGATGGACTGAGTCACTGCAGGCGTCAACAATTTGCAGAATTACACTTGTCTATTTTCCCGGGCACATGCGTGTCGTTGGCAATGAGAGAGCAGACAGACTGGCTGGCTCTGCCGCTATATCAGAGGGCCAGCCAATAGACAGAGCTGACATCGTGAACGCCCTCATAGAGCATGGCCGCAGAGAAGACCTTCATCTAAACCAATCCACGTCAACTACTAGATTGCGAGAACTGGGTTTGAAGATTGGTGTGGCAAGAAAAGAACGTACAACAGGTATACGAGTTGGCTCATCAATCAAAATAGAACTGGTACGGTCAGTCGCTGGACGCTGTTGGAGATATTCGAATGAGATCGGAGCACCTATGGACATGTCCGGAGTGCAATAAAGATATTCCAAACTGAAACTATATTATTATAACTACTCACCGTCTGTTACTATATTGAAGCAGGGCAAAAATAACTTGAAGATGTCCACAAATTGAGTCCGGTTTCCAGCCATCGTCTGGAAGAAACATATACAAATACATATTTTATTGAAGGCTTCAGTCTTGAACAAGTTACCAATAGTTGTACTTATATAACAATCATATACCAGTTCTCAATGCTTGTACTGATATCTTCTTCGAGCCCTCCATATCGACCACTTGTTAACAACTGTGTGTAATTTGTATGTGATCTGAGCCTAAGAGTGATTGTACATTGTGCCAGTTATGCACCTACAAGTAGGCCAGTACATCCGATTTCTGCGGCGCTTTTTATTTACTAGAGTAGCTTCCTAGTTCCTACATCAGTCGTCTCTTACGATGTGCCTTGTAGGCCGCAGTGGTATTATTCTTTGCTTCCTTCGGGCCCCGCACCACATGGCGTAGTAATATAACAAACATATACCAGTTATAAAATAGTTGTACTGATAGTAATCATATACCCTTGCAAATTAATTGAAACATTTTTGTCCATTTTTCATTGATTATTATGATTTTATGCTGTACAGCAGCCATTTTGAATTTATTGAATATTTTATTTAGGAACTAGTTATTTCATCAGCATATTACTGCTGTCCTCCAGTGGTTCTCTGGGACTTTGTTCCTTCCTTTCGTTCGCTTGAAATATTGTCCATATATTCAATGTTATTTTTTGTATGAACTTCACTGTCTTTTGTAGCTCACACGGAGGTCTGTGTAGTTTTCTGTCGAGTGTTGTTTCGTTAGGCCAGTGAGTTTGCCTCAGTGTATCATATTCGGGGCAGTCTTGAAGTATTGGGACTTTGTTTACTAGGGCTGTTGTTGTGACTGGCGCTCAGTTGATGCTCTAGATAGTTCAAAATGGTAAGTTGCGGTATGAGTGAATGTCGTCGCCCGAGTGGTTACCGGGCCCAAATTTGGAGTGTAAAGAATAGAACCACTGTTACCTTCCACACATGTCGTAGAGGTGACCAAGGAAGTTTGGCTGAAATCGGATGCACATGTCCTAAACGTGTAGAAGTCTATGCGTTTAGGGGCCTACCAAACCAATGTGCAACGTATACACTTTCTTGGCAAAGATCAAACATATCACAAAGAGTGATTAAAAATTTGGGTTTGTAAAAACGAAGGCAAAGAAAAAGAAGTGAATGTCGTCTACTGAGGGTTCCAATCTCCACATCTGATAGTAGACTGGACAGAGAGATTGAAACTAGAATCTAACAAGCCAACATGTATCTTCACATCTGATAGTAGACTGGACAGAGAGATTGAAACTAGAATCTAGCAAGTCAACAACATTACATACCAACTTATATCAATCTTGAAACACCCAGCAATTCCAGTAGAGACCAAAAGACATAAATGCAATCTTCATACCAACACTATGTTACCAGCGCCAAACTTGGGCACTGACCAAAGAACAAGAAGGAAAATTACCACCGTGAAATGAGATTCTTGAGGAGAATCAGTAAATAAAGTGAGAAGAGACCATAGAGAAGAACCTCGAACAACACCTGCTATTAGATTCATTGAAAAACAGAGACTTAAATGGTTTAGCCACTGGTGAAATTAAGTTGAAACACCAGTTGCAGAGCGTACAACCTGAAAATGGAATCATCAAGAGGAAGGGCAGATCAATAAAGATGGATCTACAGACATCTTAAAACTACACATTACCACATCATATCAAGTGACCGAGCGTGCACTATCTCGAAACGATCATCAGTTAAACTGCTACACTAGGACAAAAAGCAGAGAAGGACAAAGACAAGACTTTACATTCAGAAAATGAAATAACTAACAAAATCCAACATAGATACAATAAAGCAAATCAAATGGCAAATAGCACAAACTCTGAAATGCAAGCATGTCACCATGAACACTAAAAGAGTACTGTACTATACAATCTTTCTCCCAACATTATGCTATCAGTGTCAAACCTAGAATATGAAATCAAACGATAGAAGAAAACTAGTTACAACAGAGATAAAATGTATACTTCTTCTTCTTCTTTTGTCGTCACACTGCTACCGGGTTGTTGCCCAGCGTCGTGGTTTTGTTTTTGTGTTGCGCTGTTTTGGTGGCTTGGGTATTGTTAGTTTTGACAAGATTCTGCTATGCCATCGAACCATCTTTTTCATGGTCTCCATCCCGCCTTCTTTCCTGTTGTAGAAGACTGTATAGTGTGGAGTTTGGATGCATTCTTATTAAGTGACCAAACCACTTCATTCTTTGTTTCTCAATGTAATTCAAGCAAGGTTCTGTGCCAACTTTCTTTCTTATGCTGATGTTAGTAACTTTCTGGTGTTGTTGGTAACTTTCCACTGGCAGTGCATTTCACATGTAGTTATTTTTGTGACTGCTTTTGCTCATTGTCCATGTTTGGTTCTGGTAACACAAAGTAGGTATGAAAATGCTGCTGATCATCTTATGTTGATAAAATGTCTACACAGACGTCTAAACTAAACATTATTGTACTTACTCTCTTTCAAGAGCTCAATTTTCTTTTTTGTTTTTTATTTATAACTAAATGAAACAGATTTCAAGGACTGCATACTCCATCATAACAAAATCTTTCACAGATGTTTCCTACTTACAATACTGGTGAGGTATAGTTGAACTTCTCCATTCATAGATAGCTTTCCTTACTGTACTGTTATGAAACCACAGTTGAAGAAATGTATTGACATAACAAGTTGCACCAAGATTCTTCAAACCAACAAAATCACCCTGCCAATGAAAACAAAAGAAATAAACTTGGTAAAATGTTGATAACTTTTAAAATGACACTTTGTCAGCTTGCGATTTTATTTCTTCTTCTTCTGCATTTGCCCGCTATGAATTCAGGCGTAGCCATGGCACCTGGTGTGGCGCTTCTGACTGATTTTTGCATGAAAGCTTGCTTACCGTTTTATTGGTTTCCTCGCCATATAGGCGGGTCTTCTCCGACTTCAGATGTGACACGATTTTATTTCAGAAGAAACTGTCACCTTTATTCTCTCTTTCTCGTTCCAGTAAAAGCATGAATCAACAGTAATTCAGTTCAAGTAATGATCTACAAGTCCTATATATCGAGGAGCATTGGCTCATAAATAACATCATGTCCTGGACTCGTTCCAGTAAAAGCACGAACCAACAGTAATTCAGTTCAAGTAATGAAATACAAGGCCTACATATTGAGGAGCACTGGCTCATAAATAACATCATGTCCCGGAAGATGAAATATTTTGGCCATGTTAAATGTCAGTGATTTGGATAGAACGGGAATGGAAGACATGGGTCCTGGAGAGGCAGGAGATGATCAAGGCGAAATTGGCAGCAGGAAATTGAAGAATCCTTGAACATGATGCTGTAGGAAACAGTAGAAATTGCAAGAGACTTTTTCAGGTGGGCTGTGATGAAAGTGACATTCCACAAGGAACATGCTAACTACTTGAATGAACTTCTTTTGCACCAAAAATAAAAGGGAGTTGTTACAGTGTCTTGAATCAACAGCAAGTTGTTACAGTGTCTTGCAGTTAACAGCAAGGATGTGATATCTGCACCTTACAGTTCAACACAATCGTTTCCAGCAGCAAAGTTTCAGATTGGGAATTGATCCTTACCTGCTTAGCCAGACTGCAGTGATGAAGCCTGCTACCACTTTAAAGAGGAGTAGCATCCTCTTTAACTTTGGTATGCTGACAATGTTACTGACTTCTGTCATGTCATTCACATTGTATTATACCTCAAAGGTGTTCTATATCTTGTTCACTTCATCTTAGACCCCCAAAAGTGATCTCTACCACTACACAAATATGTCATATCCAAATTGAAGAGTCACAAACACAATTAGTGATCCAATCATGACAACACCTTGTAAGTATACACTGTCAGCTTTCAGTATCAATCACATGATCAAACAAACCTTTTGTCGCCTGACTGCTCAGCATCAAAAGTTTGCAACTTAGCCTCATCAACAGGGTAAGCCACTTCTTCTCCCTAAATTATGCAAACAAAATGGATTCCCTTTGCAATTCCGCCTGGGTGGAAAATAAAAAGAAATGTAAACATTTTTTAAAAATTAAGTAGATAAACACAGTCAAGCAAAGAAAACAATTTCCTATATTGGCCATCAATAAACATCACACTGTTCAACTGGACAGATCCACTAGAAAGAAAGTGATAAAATACAAATTGTTGTTTTTATAATTATCTTTGCGGATGTTTACGGTAATGAGAGAGCGGACAGGCTTGCATCAACAGCATCGATTGTTGGGGAGGTGAAGATGGATCTTCTTCTTCTTTCGTTCGTTCTTCTACCAATTTTAATCACTCTTTGTGATATGTTTGATCTTTGCCAAGAATGTGTATACGTTGCACATTGGTTTGGTAGGCCCCTAAATGCATAGACTTCTACACGTTTAGGACATGTGCATCCGATTTCAGCCAAACTTCCATAGTTGCCTCTTACACCATGCATGGCAGGTAACAGTGGTTCTATTCTTTACACCCCAAATTTGGGCCCGTAACCACTCAGGCGTGAAGATGGATAAGGGGATGTTCTTTGGTCTCTTCGCGACTGTCTGTTGGATGAGGACACTAAAATCTATGTTGAATCGATCAATAAATTTAGGCAGTTTGGAGTTACCCGTTGTACAAGTGGAACTGGACACCTGAGAGGCAGAGTGAGAGGTGTGTTTAATCTGCGAGCCACGGTAACCATCAGTATGCATACTCTTCGATATCTGTTGGGGAGACTGAGCACCTATGGGTCTGCCCAGAGTGCAATGAGGTCAGTTTAGTAACCAATAATTATCTTCATGGTTTAAACAATTTCTCAATAATTTAAAACAAAAAACTTCTTCGAACGCTCCATATCGACCACCTGTCAACCACTCTGTGTGATTTGTATATGATCTGAGCATAAGAGCGATTGTATGTTGAGCCAGTTATGCACCTACAAGTAGGCCAGCACATCTGATTTCTGCGCTGTTTTTATTTACTAGAGCAGCATCCCTAGGGTCTACATCAGTCGCCTCTTACGACATGCATTGTAGGTTGCAGTGGTACTATTCTTTGCTTCTCTTGCGGCCCTGGCACCACACAGGCGAAACAAAATCTAAAACAAAAAAGTTCCAAATTGGTTATCTTCTTGTATTGAACAACATACCATTAAAACAAAACAAATATATTAACGTCTTCAAGATTTGATATGCTTGATTATCATCATAGGATAATTACCAAGTTTGTACACAGTTTAATTATTAATTCTCTTAGTCTTATAAACATACTTGCATGATCCTCGCTCACAAGCTGAAAGATTGAGTCTGTATGCTGTCTTAACATGTTCTGTTGTCACTTTGGAAAAGTCTACCGCATCTGCCCACTGCCATGCAACCTTGTCAAGTGGAACTTTCTGCTTCAGCGGCATACTGTTGTGTTTGAACATTTTGTTAACAACTGGCATTAATCCAAGAATCCAAAAAGTTCAGCATATATTGATTGCAGTACTGACATCAACAACTAAAAGAATATGTCAATAAAAATCTACGGCAACTGCTAAATAGTAGGTACAAGCTACTAATGGCTAACATGTTGAACTAAATAAGCCTCAATCATTAATCGTAAAATATAAAAATACTACAACTACATTCAAAATGATTCATTTGATTATGTCACTCAAATAACAGTCATCACAACTCGACAACTGAGAGAATTTACAAAATGAAATTGTCATGGGAAATAACAATATGAGAATCCTAAAATCCATAAACAGTGCAACAACAACTGTTGCACTTTAATTAATTTTTTTTATTCATTACACCTTGGTAGTAACCGCTATTCCAAGATTTAAAAAAACAAACAAGACAGTTGAGTGTCGTGAATGAAATGAATTCTAATAATTCAATTAAATTGACAAAAATGATTTTTTTATATGATCTTAATTGTAATAATAAATAATAACAGTAACACTAGCTAGGTGTACATATTGAACTAATAAGTCATATATATTTCCAATTGTAAAGTTTATTTTTAACACATATTTTAACAATCACCTTGTTTGTGAGAGCCAGAATCAGATATATTTATTGAATAAGTTTCAATATAAATGGAAATCGAGAGAATTATATTCTGATTCTCGGAATATTTACATCCAATTGCCTAGAACAACGGTTGAGAACAAACTAGTAATTAATCTACCAACTTCCCATTTTTACAGCGTGGACTGCACATACAAGTAACACTTTTCAACCTAATATTTATTTTATAAAATATCGACGTTCGATTTTGTAGCCATTATTGTCTAAACATTTCGAGAAACAAATATCTCACATTTTGTTCCCGCTTGTTAGCTCCTCCTTCGGCGGAAGTGCACTGATTTCTCCTTAGTTACCTCCCTTGCAGAAAACATTTCTGCTGATCCTGCCTGTAATAGATTCTGTAAATCATAGACTACGATATTAAGCAATTGGCGAATAAGCACTCGGGACACATCCATGGATGATCAGTTTCTTTCGCTAGGTGAACATATCAGCCACAGAGCACTTGCACAGATTATCCGATGGTTATTCACATTTTTCCGTGAACTCCGGATATGTATCTTCAGCTTAAACCCTTTAAGGTCATCGACATATTTGACAAAGAAGTGGGAGGTGGGGAGAGATGCGTTTAGAGAGACAAATGATCAGTTGTTTATATATATATATTGGTCAACTCTGAAGTGCTGCAACGTGCAAACCTGCCTTCCATTATAGGCATGCTCAGCAGTGGACGACTAAGATGGTTGGAGCATGTGAGAAGAATGGAAACTTGTCGCATACCAAAACAAATGTTCTGTGAACTTTCGGAGGGAAGAGGCACCAGGGCAGACACTGCTCAGATATAAAGATGTCTGCAATACCTCAATTAAAAACTTTTCTATAGATCCCAGCACATGGGAAAAACGAGCTATGACAGGAGTTGTGTGGAAAGCATTATTGCGAATGGACGCAGAGTCTTTTGAGAAGAGACTTATGTATGAACTGAACGACAAGAGAGAACAGCGAAATCTCAGAAGTTGTCACAGTAAAGCACTTGCCAATTGACCGTCTGTAAAGACGAAAAAGGTCATATATATATATATAATATGTATGTTGGTACAGTTTGCTGTGAATTAATAATATTATATCTTTGTCAGGTCCATGTAGTTAAGTTGTTTCAATCAAGTTTCTTCAGCGATCTCTGGTCATGCGCTTAATTTACTGTAGACAACAAACTGGACAGCCAGCTGTCAAGTTTCCCCAAAGTTTAGTTTTCAGGTTGACTGCGTATGGCCATATGTTGCTTCTTAGCAAACATAGTAGGTGACATCCTTGTATGTAGGACATGTTCCGATGACTATTCCGCCTGATGATACTGGCAGAGAGCTGTTTCCCGTATTACTAGTCTATATAAGTGTCTGCAGTGTCCCGTACATAGACGAAATATAATGACAGTGGTTGGTAGATTTACTTTTTCGCATTGACTTTCTTAGCCAAGACATCGGCACTCCCATTGCCTTCAATGCCACAGTGAGATGGAATTCACTGCAGGTGAGTTTCTCCCTTTTTTGACAGCCGAGCATGTTCTTTTTCTAGGTTCTGTACCAAGCTGTATGTGGATTTAGTCTGCAGGGCGTACATAGCTGACAGTGAGTCTGTAAGAAATGCCTGCAGGTACTTGCAGCTTATTTAAGTGCTGTATCAGGGGGCTGAGATTTATGCTTTGTAGTTGGAACATATTCGTCTAGTTGGGGCCACTGTAGACACAATTGTGGCATCTGTGTGCTTAATGTAAACTCCTGCTCCACCATTCATGGTTGCCTTAATTGCCGATCCATCTGTGTAAATTCTTATCCAGCTGTCTTCTGAAACTTGTAATGAAGATTCTCCATTATAATTAGTGAAACACGTACAAACAAAGTACTATAGTTTTACAAAATACAGAAACAGTGACGATAAACAGCAACGTTTCGACCAACAAGGCCTTTATCAACAAACGAACAAACAGGAGTGACAAATTAAAATGAAACACAAATGGACGACCAAATACCAACGTATCTAAGGAAAATCTGGAATAAAAACGAATAACGAAATAAATGTAACACAAAAACACACATAAAAACTAGAAATAGAACGGAAAAGAAACAATGAAACATCTAGTAAATATATAACTTGAATACATGCAACATATACCCATATAGATTACAAAGCATGGGAAGAGAAAGTACTAAGAAGCATAAGAATGTAATACATGCAACATATACCCATATAGATTACAAAGCATGGGAAGAGAAAGTACTAAGAAGCATAAGAATGTAATACGTTGAGCCGCGTGGTCGCAAGGTACCATACGAAGAAATCAACCGATTCTCCAGAGCAAATCGACTACGATCATCAGAGGAACATGATCGGATGGCTGTGACCTGGACATCGCAAGCTCCTGAATGGCCAGTATCATTGAAATGGGTAGCTACAGGGGTCACAGAGCATTGGCGTATATCGCGCAAGTGTTGGGCGAATCGGTCACTGAGTCTCCTGCCGGTTTCCCCAATATAGGCCTTGTTGCACCACTTGCAGATAATGGCATAGATAATATTACGGGACTCGCACGTGAAACTGTCTTCAACAACGAACGTGGCTTTGGAAAAGACACCGTGCGGGTCTGTATTACATAAGCACAAGTGTTGCAGAGCCGACGGCCACACTGGATGGTGCCAAAATGACTCTGGATATTAGGCTTGAGGCCTAATTATAATTGCTTTCTTCGCTAGATTATGTCCGGTGTCAACAATTTATGGATGGAGGTTAAGATATTTTGTGTTACTGATTTTGGTTCCTAGTGGTCTCGCCCGAGTGGTTACCGGGGCCCAACTTTGGGATGTAAAGAATAGTACCATTGTTACCTGCCACGCATGTCGTAAGAGGCGTCTAAGGAGGTTTGGCTGAAATCGGATGCATGTATCCGCTAGGGAATGCTAACCCGAAACAAATACTTGCAGAAAACGGATGTACCAGACCGTAAAGCGCATAACATGGTACAACGACCTCTTACAATGAAGAATGGGATAACGGATTCTACGGTCGCCAATCTGCCTCAGAGATTAAGCCACGCAGTAAGAATGTCAGACATACCATCATGAAGGTGGCCAAAACTTACTGCGGGAAGAAGTCGGCACAAACGGGGAAGCAGAAATCATTGGAATTATATCCTACAGAACTGCCCCCAGTATGCACTTGAGAAGAAAGAGGTGGCCCACTTACACTAGCGTCCAAGACAAACTGTATGGCGTGGCTGATAATCTGAGGCAGACAGCTGCCTTTATTAGATAATCCGAATTCCCATTCTCTTGAGAACTCAGAAAAAGAAGGTTCTAGTGGTCAATATTTATTTCCTTTACTTGCTGGTTTAGGCTTGTACGCTTTAGTCTGTTTTATTTTTTGTTGCAGCTGACACCATTGCAGTCCGCGCAGACCCACGTGTGCTTTATCTAGCTTTCAGTAGATGGCGCAGCAGAATATGTATACCGATTGTCCTCGCCGCACACTGAATATTCGTGCGACTCAATTCTTTTTCTCTCTCTCCTCCTTTCCTGCTCGTCTCGCTCTTTATTCCAAATTTCTGCAATCTCAAGGCTGCTGTTTCCGATATTTTCATGTCATCCTTCAGCAGATGGCCACTGGTTGAGCTCAAGAGTTCTTTTGTGTCTATATCCAATGCTCCCTCCACCGAAGCCTTCGATGCGAGCTCTTTTATTTTTCCTGACGCCCAACCCCGAGACTATGTGTGCTTTCCAGTCATGCTGAATCCATCGACCTTCCTAAATATGGACAGAGAGTCTGACACAATGGCTGCCTTGTTTGCTAGACTTTCAGGCAGCGATTTATCCTGTAAAAGAAAAAAAGTAAAGGAACCCTTTCATACCTCGTAGTATATAGGGCAATACAGTGTTAGGCCTGTATTCTTCATTGACCGTCGGCACACGATGGGTGATGTGGTCAGCATCACGTCGACCGCCTTTACTTTCCCAGAGCATGTCTGGTACCCAGTTGAGGCTGGGTCGACCTGAGAGCCGTCGCGGTCGGGAAAAATTCCACACACTGCGGGAGTTGAACCCAGACCACCAGCCTTGTAAAGCGAGTTCACAAATACTACGCTACAGCGGCTCTCGATTTAACCTGTGCATCTCGTTAAATCTCGTCTGTGGTATTGAGTCCGATGTTTCTCGCATGCCTCAATAAAGTTCGTTTCAGGGTTTCCCTAGGGGTCCTTTCTTCTTGAACCCCACTTCAGTGTCTGCTTTGTGATTCCTTGATCATTTCATAGTATACACAACATATCTCCATCTTCTCTTTTTTTTCCTAACAGTTGACCAGATATTTATCCAACTTGATTACTTTCCTTGAGTTCGTCCCGTGCTATTTAGTACATTTAGTTGTCGTTATTGCATGTAATAACCAATTTTGAGCGGTTTAGGACAGGAGGGAGTGTCACTAGACAAGCACTTGAGTGGAACCTGCAGGGAAAACGAAAAAAGGATGCCATAAACAGACCTGGAGACGAAGCCTTCTTGAGGAACTGAAGAGTGCACAACTGTCCTAGGAGACCATAAAGAAAACAGCCAGAGACCGAGAAGAGTGGCGAACAACTGTTGAAGCCCTATGCTCCACGAGGAGCGGAATAAGTAAGTAAGTAAGTAAAGACAGGAGGGACATGAGCCTGTGGAATTTAATGTCCACATGGCTAGTGCAGTCGTCAAGAAACTGTCCAGGTTAGGATGTTATTTAGTACATTTAGTACTTGGGACAATGTGCATGTGTTGCTGGTTATCTGAGTACTGTAGTCTAGTACTTGGGACAATGTGCATGTGTTGCTGGTTATCTGAGTACTGTAGTCTAGTACTTGGGACAATGTGCATGTGTTGCTGGTTATCTGAGTACTGTAGTCTAGTACTTGGAACAATGTGCATGTGTTGCTGGTTATCTGAGTACTGTAGTCTAGTACTTGGGACAATGTGCATGCGTTGCTGGTTATCTGAGTACTGTAGTCTAGTACTTGGGACAATGTGCATGCGTTGCTGGTTATCTGAGTACTGTAGTCTAGTACTTGGGACAATGTGCATGTGTTGCTGGTTATCTGAGTACTGTAGTCTAGTACTTGGGACAATGTGCATGTGTTGCTGGTTATCTGAGTACTGTAGTACATTTAGAACTTGGGACAATGAACATATGTTGTTTGGTTATCAACGTACTGTAGTCCATTTAGTACTTGGGACAATGAACATATGTTGTTTGATTATAAAAGTACTGTAGTCCATTTAGTACTTGGGACAATATGCATATGTTGCTAGTTATCTAAGTACTGTAGTTCATTTAGTACTTGGGACAATGAACATATGTTGCTCGGTATCTCATGTGTTTTCTCCCTCGTTCCCTGTCTCTGTACATGTTAAACACAAAACTCTACTGACTTGTTCTGTTATCGCACACCTGCTCTTAAGTTACAATTAATATACAGAAAACAAATAGAATACTAGATTTCAGTATACACTTTTATTTAATGAAACATATTAAAAAAATATTCGTCTTAAAAAGAAAGCAGATCAAACAATTGTCTCAAATAACACGTAAACGTTCTCCTCCATCACAAAATCCAATAGTATGGTTCTTTTGTTTTCTCAAACAGGTTCCAATATTGCTGTATACAAATTAATATGATTACATTAATATCGATATCGCCCGAGTGGTTACCGGGGCTCAAATTTGGGGTGTAAAGAATAGAACCACTGTTACCTGCCACGCATGTCGTAAGAGGCGTCTAAGGAGGTTTGGCTGAAATCGGATGCATGTATCCGCTAGGGAATGCTAACCCGAAACAAATGCTTGCAGAAAACGGATGTACCAGGCCGTAAGGCGCATAACATGGTGCAACGACCCCTTACAATGAGGAATGGGATAACGGATTCTACGGTCGCCAATCTGCCTCGAGATTTAGCCACGCAGTAAGAATGTCAGACCTACCATCACGGGGTGGCCAAAACTTACTGCGGAAAGAGGTCGGCACAAACGGGAAGCAGAAATCATAGGAATTATATCCTACAGAACTGCCCCCAGTATGCAAACTTGAGAAGAAAGAGGTGGTCCACTTACACTAGCGTCCAAGACAAACTGTATGGCGTGGCTGATAATCTGAGGCAGACGGCTGCCTTTATTAGAGAATCCAAAATCCCAATTTAGTGAGAATGCAGAAGAAGAATATGGATATAAGGGAAAGACAGCAGTAAAACGATGTAAAATGGCGAAACATGAAATAACAAAGTACTGTAGTTTTACAAAAACGTTTCTATTCTTTTTCCACTTCTAATTTTTCTGCATTTATTTCACTATTTGTTTTTAGTCATAGATTTTCATTTTATGACTGTTGGAATATCTCTGTCACAGTCTATATGTAGTGTGCTGTGAAATTCGTCTCTCCTGTTGTATCGTTTGCTTGATAAAGGTCTTTTGCTCGAAATGTTGCTGTGTATTGTCATTGTTCTTATGCCACGTTGCTTCAAAATCGGCTTCTTTCCCATTAAAAACAATACGTTTACTCTCCATGCATCGGTCCGTAAAACCTGATACAACAGAATTCCCGTTCCCGTGAAAGTTGACAAAAAACAATTTAAAGTGTCCATCATTTTGATTGCCACTAAAACCTGATACAATTGAATTTCCGTGAAAGTTGAAAAATAACAATTGGCAAATTAAATTCATTCAGATTATTAACTTAACGATGTGTTAACATTTAAAAAAAAAAAAACAATTGAACATGTTGTTTTCAGGATAGCAGTCGAGCATCTTATGTATTTTCAAGATAGCAGTCGAGCATCTTATGCATTCGTCCCACAGAACTGACTTGTTGAAATACCAATAAATATGTTAGTATTCGTGTGATGTGCGAAAGATGTCACCGGACTATAACAACATGATCGCTTTGGGCATCACGCGAGTGGAAACGTCGTGAAAACATGGATATAAATTGTTGGCGATTTCTATGCAGATTGACCATGTGCGTTACGTTGTGAACATGGTTATAGAAACGTATAAAAAGTCTAGTTTATAATTTTTCACTCTTCGTATCCATGAAAGTCACCTACTTACAAATTTCAAGTCCGTAGGATGTCCAGATATCTCTAAACAATTGGGACAGACATACAATTCCATTCATTTTGTCTTATATTGTATATATACCCTGGGAGTTCCATCGGTCCGTGCCACCTGTGCCGTCTTCCCAGTTTCGAACATCGTGCGGACATTCCAGGTGCCAATCCTGGAGATCTTCCGAGTTGAAAGAAGGTGAGTCGGCAGCCCGATTTTCTTTCGAATTTCACCGGTCGCTTCATGAGTCCCTCTATTTGTGGTCCCTCTTCTTCCTCGGGTGGCGAGCTTTGAATTTTCTTGGCTGTGGTTTCTGTAGCTATCTGGTGTTTTTTACGGTGTGGGGTAGCCAGCCCCACGACCAACCTCCTTAGTCTCCTCTTACGACATGCATGGCAGGTAACAGTGGTTATATTCTTTACATCCCCAATTTGGGCCCAGGTAACCACTCGGCGACTTGGTTGAATAGTCTGTGCTTATTCCAACCTCTTTAGTTGCTTTGAGTAGGTCAGCAGGTATGTTGTCTAGGCATGATGTTCTGTTAGATAAAGCCATATTTACAGCATTTCTAACCTCTGAAAGTGTTATACTTGATTCTAACTCTGTATTTATGTTTCTTGTATTTTCTTGAGTGTTGAATTGGTCCTCTTGTTGTAGGTTGAGACGTTCGTTAAAGTATTGTCACCATCTGTGAATTATCATTTTTGGTTCTGTTAATAATTTCAGTGGGATCATATTTTTTTTCTATCCCTCATGTCTTTCATTTTCTTGTAGAACTTTCTCGCTGAACTTTTGTAGTATGCATTCAATATTTCACCATAATCTTGCCATAATTGTATTTTAGCCTTTCTTATAATCTCTTTGCCTTGTTTTCTTGCTGTTCTGTACTCAGTGAGGTTGTTTTGATGTTTGCTTCTTTTGTCCATGTATTGTATCTACGTTTTTTCTCCTTTACTGCTAATTTTACTTTGTCATTCCAACAAGTGGTAATTTACTGTTCCACATGTTTCTTTGGCTGCTTCTAATATGGCTCTCTTAAATATTTTCCATTCTTCTTCCACTGATTTGTTTTCTTTTGGTTAGTCTAGCAAAGTCGCCAGTGATTCCTTGGAGATACGACTCTTGTGTGTTGATATCTGTTATTTTATTGACTTTGATTATTTCTTTTGTAATCTTGTGCTGCCCTTTAGCACTCTTCTTGTGTGTTCTAATCGGAATAAATACCAATATCACTATCATAGATATCATTGTAATCATTGTCAAAGTAGGTGTGTTCATCTGACGAGTTATCGTAATTTTCAACATCGCACTGTTCTGTAAACTTGCATTCTGCAACATTACTTCCTGACATAAATAAAAGTTTGTCTTTCATTGCTTGAGGTATGGGTAACTTGCTCACTCTATGTTCACGTCCAGGTGAAGGACCTAGAGCAGATGAAACTGAAACAAAAGTCAGTTGGAAGAGAGACAATGGTTGTAAAGATATTTCATTAAGAAAATTAATACTCTCTTGTAAATTGTTCACTTCAAGAATATGTTGGATGTCTTTGTTGAGTCAGGAAGATACGTCAGAGTTTGTCAGAAACAGAATTTCATACAAATATCTGGCCAGTGAGACATCCAATCAATGAGCAGCACAGAGTGGTGTTACAGTTGAAATCATGTCAACTCCCCTAACTGACATCATTGCATGTGATGGAACATCTGCTGGTGCTAGCCCATGTTGAATTAATTTAACGACAACATTTGTTTTTCTCTTGGTGATCAGACTAAGAAGAATATCAGGGTTCATATATGATGTGTTGGCGCCTCTTTCTAGCAAAGCTGAAATGCAGGACTCGTTGATAAAATATTCGTATGTGGCAAATGAAATGGCTGTTTTTGTGTTATCTTTCACATTGACAGCATTGACGTCTGCCCCTGAATCCAGCAGAATTGGTATTATACGTTGGAAAAAATTCCAAACAGCCAACATCAAGGGAGAGACGCCATAATTGTTTTGACAGTTGACATTGCTTCCAGCGCTGATCAAAGTTGTCATTATTTTTTCTCTTGGTGACTCATATTTGGTGGATGTATTTATTAAAATAAATTGTCTATCCGCATTATTATATTGTGTGAGTACACGTAGTAGTGCAGTATCTCCATCCTCATCTTTCATGTTCACGTCAGCATCATGATCTATAAGTTTTTGTACTAAATTAATATTCATGCAAGTCACAGCACACATCAGTGCTGACAATCCTTTATGGTTTTGTACATTAAGAAATTCATTCTTGTTTTTAACAGACTCAAGCAAAAATGAGACATTTTGTGAACAATCACAAAGAGCAGCATGTATAAGAGCAGTATTGCCTTCGTTATCTTGATCAGTGAAATTAGCACCATAGTCTGACAATGTCTGTAGCATGGATTCAGAATTTGTACGAGATGCTGCCAACATTAATGGTGTTTTACCTTCACTATTTCTTGCATTAACATATGCTCCATTTTCTAGCAATACTTGAACAATTGCAGTTTTAGAAGAATTATAACAAGGACTTACCATTACACTTAATAATGGTGTGTTGTTTTGGGATGTCACATGATTAACATTTGCCCCTTTTCTAATTAGAAACAAAGCAACATCACCATCTTTTGAATTCATTAGTGGTGTTTCTCCTTCGGAAGTAGTCCCATTAACATCAGCACCAGCATCAATAATCTTATCAATAATTTCCAGATTTCCTTTTACTGCGGCTGTTATTAGTAATTCATTTACATGTAATGCATTCTTTGAGACATGTTCTGTAAGCACTTGTTGATGGTTTTCAAAAAGATAGTTCATTAACTTTACCATTTGTTGATTCACAGCTATATCAAGTGCATGCTTTATGTCTATTTTTGTGCCATTTTGGATAAGTATTTTGGCACAGTCTATATGACCGTGTGTGATGGCACATTCAAGTGCTGACTCACAGACATTGTAGGGCTTAGTATCTGTATTATATCTCAGTAAAAGTTCAACAATGTCACAGCGTCCAATATCTGCAGCCCTTTTCAAAGCAACTATTTGATTGTTGATGCGTTGTTGTAAAGGCAATTTTAGTTGATTAGGATGTTTACAGAGAAACTCAACAAGATTATATTTTCCAGCACTTACTGCAACACACAGCAAATCGGAAATATCCTTCAAACGTATGTTCATTTCTTGTCCATATTCCAGGAGTCTAATAATCATTGCAGTTTCATTGTCATTAATAGTACTCATCCTGAAATATGTATACTTTTCTATTATTTTTCTAAATGTGTCCTCTAAAGATCTCCTTTCAATCATGTCTAAAAACTGAGAGTCCAACAAGATATGTAACAATTCTGTATCACTTGTCTCAAAAGCTGCTAATAATAGTAAACTTTCTTCTGTGTATGTATTGAATAGTTTCCAAACACTTCCAATCCCATATTTGTCAGCAATTTGTTGTTCAGTCTCCCCCTTACAATTCACAGGCTCTTCTACCAAACTACGGTCTACAAAGTTAGTGAATAATCTAGAATTATTTCCAGAGTACTGTTTTCTGTATTTGTCTATTAATAGTTTTACTGTATCAATATCCATGGCCTCTAAAGCCTTCATGAGAGCTGTATATCCATCTTGGTTCTGATGACTGATGTTTATTCCTTCTTGTGCTAGAAGAACCTGCACCATCTCTGTAGACCCTGAATGCCTTATGGCAAGAATTAAAGCTGTATTACCTGTAAAATCACAAACATTGATGTCTACCTTCTTCTTAATAATAAAGCGAACTATATCAGTATAGCCATTTCTGGCACTTATCAACAATGGTGTGTTTCCATTCATGTCTTTGTATTGCACATTTGCTCCAAGACAGATAAGCATCTGGATGAGATATTTGTGTCCATGATGGCAAGTTGTAATCAGTGCATTATCTATTTCATCCTGTGAGAAAGTGTAGTCTCCATTAAGCATCTCAATGGCTCGACAATATGTGCCTGATTCAATGGCATTCAATAGTGTTCTGTAGACTGCACTTGTGTCATTAGTTGTTGTTACCTTCACTTGTGTTGTGTCCATCTCATGTAGATGTTCCTTGCTTTTACTTTTCTGCTTCTGATGAAGGAGGTCTTGATCCACGGGTAGCACATGTCTATCATCTGACGAATCAATGTGTTTGGTTGATAAAATATAAGTGGACAAACCTGTCATTGATTCATTCAATGAGGTCATTTTATCAACATCAGATGACTTTGATTCCACCTCACTGTAACCGTGGACAGGATGTGATCTTGAAACTTCCTTGCTATGTTCTGTTTTACATTTCATTTGTTGTTCCTCTGATAAACTTTGCTCTTCTTCTTGTTCCTTCTCTTAATATTCTTTCTATGAGGCATATTCTGGTGGACATAACAAAAGAATATTAGCATGCATATTAAAATTGTTTGCACAGTAAATATTACTAATATTAAAAGAAAACTGAAGAGGACAAACATAATAATCTATTTATGTATCTATACCCTGTTCATAGTTAACATATTAGACATTCACAAGTGATTCTCATTACTGCCAGTCTGTTATTTTTGTACATGTGGTATCCCTTGTTAGTCTAGACTTTCCATTTGCTCTCCGTACTTCTCAAGGTTACCTTTAGTCTGTCTTGTCTGTTTCTCCCATCTGCTGCCAATCAAAGAGCTTTCTTTGCCAAAGTACTCAATGGCATTCTACTCAAATGTCCAAGCCATCTCCATCTTCTTTCTTTAATTATGGCTTCCAGTGATGTGCAATTACTTTCTTCCTTAGCTTCAAATTTGTACTCTTTTCTTGCTAAAATATTTGCAGGATTCTCCTAAGACATTGAACTTCAAAGGCTGCTAATTTGTGTGCACTGCCTGCACCCATTTTCCAGTGATGTTTAATAAATCTTCATATGATGATGTGCAGGAGAACCGATTAGAGATCAAGTCTTTCAGACGGTCTGTGATGAGAGCAACATTCTGCAAAGGACAAACTCGTGAAAAAACATAATAGACAGAACATATTTATTGCCTACATCAAGGGTGTGCAACCATTTTTGATCCAGAATACAGAATTATGCTGCTGGTCCAGAACCAGACTAAAATAAAAAAAATTTTCAGCTGCTGTTTTTCCGAGTAGTGGATGGTGAGTGAGGTAGATTCAGGGTGTGACTGAGGATTTCAGCATGATGGCGGCAGAGGCGGGACATCTGGCCCATTGGAGAGATAAATTTCGAAGGACTGTTAGGGTGGCAACGTTCTGCTCAGGAGAAACTATTTGATGATGATGACAGTCAACATAGGACAATCTTGAACTGGCCAGATTTTAGACAAATAAGTCATTGTCTGTATTTAGTGTTAGAGATGTAGATAATAGAGATAGTGTGACCACAGCCACCTGTTGTCATTATATTATCTTTGGGGAAGGGCAGGGGGGCAGACATGAAGCTCTCTCCTAAAGGATGTAACTAAAATTGAAAGCCATATAGTGCAGGATAGGATGATTTCATAAGTATGCTGGCAATATTCGCCTTCCTTGGTGACCTTAATGTCGACCTTGACCGTTATACTCATAAAATATAGAGATAGGCATTGGCAATCTATCTGTCATTATATAAATGACATAGTACCAACTTTCCTTTCCTGTTAATTAATACAAAACTCGACAATTCAGATACTTACCGTCATCTTTGTCCCGGGTCACGCTGGGGGGAAGAGCAATGAGAGAAACAGATGCACTGGCGGGCAATGCTACGATTGAGAATGGTTCTTCTATGGACAGAAGTGACACTCTGCTCTCAACACTCTCAGAGAAAAGATACGATCTGAAGATTTCAATGACGAAGATAAAGGGTATTCTCTACCTTGGTTGCACAAGTTGTGCATACCGATAGGTACTGCAAGACGGGAAAACCACGGAAGAAAACCCAGTAGATACATCAATCAACACAGAATGGGAGTTGTTAGCCTAAACACACTGAGATACATGCTTGAGAGGAGATCGGAGCAATTATAGACATGTCCGATGTGTGATGAGGATGATCCTCAAATGAACAATCATTCCAATGAAAGAATAGTTAACAAAATGTTAATTATATTTCATACATGAAAATGATGTCACTAAACTGTAGTCTAAACTAGAGCATCTGATCATTGAGTTCAAACCAAATGAAAAGATCTTCCCAAACGCTGACAACTATGAAATGTTCACTGGTTCTGATAGATGTCAACACAAATGGTTTTAAAAATACAATGCTACACATCATCATCATCAAGTGCCATGCCGGCTGGCATAGGTGGTCCTGGATCTCCACAAATCTCTGTCCCTGGTATTTGCTATCAACTCAGATGTTGACGCTCTACCGTGTCATAAAGTCAGGCTATTCCAAAATGTTCTCTCTGTCTTCCTTTGTCTCGTCTACCCTCGATTTTACCGGTTGTAACAATGTGTTCTAAATCTCCCCTCCTCATCACATAAGCTTTCTCTGTGTATTTGTACTGCCATCTAACATTCTTTTAAAATTAGGTGCTGCAAGCAAAGTTTCTCTGATATAATGTACGGTACGCAGCTTACCTACGTCAACACTTTGAAGTAGGTTGTAGTTTCGCTATTTTTAAATCAATGAGCTTTTTCAGAACTTTCGTTTCAAATAATGTGCATGTCCATTTGTTTTTTTTAAAGTTGTTTAGACCTGAATGGGTTGAACTTTGCATACATGCGGAGAGCTACCCATGGGCTGGAATACCTTGCTTGGTCTACAGACCTAGATTAGAATTAAACACGTAACCTACATTAGGTTAATCCATAGATTCCCAAACTTTTTCGGCACACCCCCACATTATAACAGTTTGCCAACGCCCTTCCCACATATATTGATGCTCTATTTTCTCTTTGACATAGAAAATTGATATATATTTCTGTAATACATTGTCAATTTTCAAATGATTATATGAATGAAATAGAAAATTGATGAAAAATGGATCGTGTAACTTCGTGTAAGACGGGCATAAGATGAATTTAAATGCAGAATTCAAATTTTAAATGATTGATCATACGCAAAATCACGAAAATAGTTTATTTTAAAATAGTTATTATTAATTTCTTCTTTAAGTAGCCACCTACCCCTAATCTAATCCTGACCCCCTCCCCAATTCTTCTGAACCCACTATCGTCCTCTAGAACGCTTATGCACCCACTGGGGCAGGTACCACCACATTGGAAAACACTGGGCTAATCCAACTAAACGTGAAACTTCATCATTTCCCAAAAGTGTCAATGTGTTTGTTTAGCATGATTGAAAAACGAAATGAAAATAAAATGGTAACACCTACCTCAAACTTGTAGTTTGATACAATAAAACACTGAGATATTGAAGAGAAAACACTTCACTAAATCATGAATAGTTGAAGTACGGCCTGTCGATGTAAGGTTTCACTACTGAAACTAAAACATACTAAAACATATTGGTTTCAGTTTCTATTAGAGTAAAGTAGATAGTAACTATTCGTTACTCAAATACCTCTATGCTATGTCGGCTAGTGTAGGCGAGCATGGATCTTCACAACATCCGTTCTTGGGCTGACTGTCAGTTCGCATGTTAACACTCTTCTAGAGTCGGTCGTGTATGAAGCCAGTGTCTCTGTCTCGTCTCCCATTGATTTTAACTGTCATCACAATGTGCTCTAAACCTTCCTTTCTCATTAAATATTCGATAAACACATTTTTCGATATTTATTGATATTACCCACATACCTGTTGTGCTGTTCTTTTCTGGCTACTCCCATCTTCAATCCCAGCTCTTACAATCTAGTAACTGACGGGGATTTGTTTAAATGTAAATCTTCTTTGCAGCCACTCTCGATGAAAGCGTTCAAAATGTTAGCTCTATCCATTGGCTGGCCCCATGATATGATTACAGAGCCAGCCGTCTGTTCTCTCATTGCCATCAACATCCATGTGCCCCAGAACGAAGATAAGTGTAATTCTGCAAATTGGTCAATTAGTGATTCAGTCCATTGTTTGCTCACCGAGCCAGCCTCCACCTTTCGGATCATACTCAATGAATCACACAGAATACACGCATGAGTGCAGCTTTGTGACTCCAGCCAGAGTAGTGCCCTAGTCACAGCAAGTACCTCCAATGTCATCGTGCTTGTTGTCATTCTAAATAGATCACTGGCTTCCTTGACCATTCTGCCACATGAGCTTGCAGAAAAGGCCTGCGTATATATTAAACATGTAGGGTCTACTTTGTTTGTCATCAGATCATCCTCACTGCATAAGGGACAAGTTCAGAAGTGTCCCGATTTCATCTTCAGTACATCCGTCTGCTCAATGTGATTAACAGTTCTTGGCGAGAAGTTGTTAGGATGTTTCTGTCGTAGTCTATATGTAGTGTGCTGTGAAATTAGATGCTCCTTTTGTATCCTATGCTTGATAAAGGCCTTTCGGTTGAAACGTTGCTGTGTTGTGTTTGTTTTTGTATTTTGTAAAACTGCAGTACTTTGTTATTACGTGTTTCGAGATTGCTACAAAGTTTTACTGCAGTCTTCCCTTAAATCGATAGTAAATATTTTCGAAGTCTCAAACTAGTTCAAGCGTGCAAAACAACAACGTACATGGCAACACGGGTGCAACAGTCATTTGTCACGTGGCGTCGTTTCTAGGAATAAATATTTTACCCGGAACAAATATAATTTACGTTTAGAGAGATGTGTCTTTAAGTTACTTTTAAGTACTTGTTCTTATCGTTACTTTGGCATCAAATATTCGCTAGTTGCTACCAGTTACTTGGTATCCTTGACTTATTATTGCTGACTATAAACTGTGTCTTCCATGATCTCTCCTTCCCTGAATTTTACCCGTTGTCACCAAATGTTCTAAGCCTTCTCTTTACATTATCAGAAGAACCTTGATTGTCTTATTCTTATTATTTTGATAAGGTTTCTTAATGCAAACAGCAGACCTGATTAAAAGCCACATCATTTGTTTTCTTCTCTGTGGGACCTTCTGCCGAGCAGAAGAGCAGTGGGACCTTCTGAACATATGCCTATACTAGAATCAACGAAAGATGAAGAACATAATGATGATTTTATGAAAACTCTCACAGTGAAAGAAACATTGACATAGTATTTGGTCTTCAAAGCTATCCTCTCCAGTATGAGCTTAGAGGCAACATGTGGCCAAACAGAGCCCAGCTGAAAAATAACCTTTGGGGAAACCTAACAGATCTGAAGATGACAGCTCAGAAAAAAGCTATGATGCTGATGTGTGAAGAAATAGAAATTGAATTTGTTGCTGGTTATTTGGTACTCTAGTACATTTAGTACTTGGGACAATGTGCATATGTTGCTCGGTATCTAAGTACTGTAGTCCATTTAGTACTTGGGACAATGAACATGTGTTGCTGGGTATCTCATGTGTTTTACCCCTCGTTCCCTGTCTCTGTGCAGGTTAAACACAAAACTCTACTGACTTGTTCTATTATCGCACACCTGCTCTTAAGTTACAATTAATATACAGAAAACAAATAGAATATTAGATTTCAGTTTAAACTTTTATTTAATGAAACAAATTGAAAAATATTCATCTAAAAAGGAAAGCAGATCAAAGAATTGTCTCAAATAACATGTAAACGTCCCCCTCTACCACAAAATTCCATAGCATGGTCATTTTGTTTCCCAAACAGGTTCAATATTGCTGTACACAAAAATTAATATGATTACATTACATGAATAAACACTGATTTTCTAACATTCAAAATAGGCAACAAAAATATATAAGAAAGTAATTTCACAACTGTAGGAATGACTGTGTCCTGAGCATGCGGGTGTTTGCAGCCATGAGAGCGCGGACAGGCGTTCATCAACAGCATTGATTGTTGGAGTGTCCGTGTGTTGCCAGTGCACGCAATGGAAGCAAAGAATAGTAACACTGTGACCTACAAGGCATGTCATAAGAGCCGACTGAAGTAGAGGCCAGGAATTTACCTTGTAAATAAAATAAAAAACGAGAAAAGA